>JAQPCC010000073.1:0-600000 GCA_028392965.1 Lindernia subracemosa
TATATTCATGTGGACATTTCTCAATTATTCATAACTACTACAATATATATATATATATTATGTATATATTTCTTTGACTGACTCTTTATTGTTATACTTGTACGACATGGAACAAATCCCTAGGGTTTTGACATGGAACAACTTGATGATGCCATTGTCAGAAAATTTTATATAACATTTTTGCGTCCGCCTAATTCTTGGATTTTTTTTGGCACTTCTTTTGAAAAAAAAAAAGGTATCTGCCCAGTTAAGGTTAAAAAAAATTGTGGTCTATATTTAGTTACGTTACATAGTTACGTACATTACAAGAGATGAGATGATGTCTTCTATTTTTTCAATCAAACGTTGTCCTTCGTCTATTTAGATTTTTATGTGGCGTGTGTGTTTAATTTCTTCACGACAATTCAACTTCAATTAATCATTAGTATTGTTTAGGTTATATGGACTATAATGATTTTAATCATTATGTCATCGTTCACATTATCGTTAGGGCAAACAAAATACCATTTCAATTGCATGATAAACCAAAGAGATCCCAAGAGAAGTATCACGTTTATGTATGCAATTAAGTTATTTTATTCATCAACATAAGTATGTAATAAATGGAAGAGAGTTCGTGATTTGCATGTTATTAATACATCTTGTATTCATTTGCACGAACACAAATACCATAATGCGAGATGATAAATAATGTAAGGACCAATTCATCAATACGCACAAGTTTCTATATTAATGCATGTGCAAGCAAAGCATAGACAAGACAATTATAGACAAACAACGACTAATGCTTGCGATATATTGTTGCTCCCCTCTTCATATATGTATAAAGAGAGTGAGTCATTAATTCTCAAAATAATAATAGTAGTCAATGATTATTGAATAATATATAGAAAGAAATACGTAAAATGGTCGCGTTGGCTCTACTTATACCTTTCATCGTGTTTCATTTTCAATTCCTATTTTTCTGGTCGATGTCTTCGTCACGTGGAACAATAATTATATCATGAATAAATAATTCGTTAAAACTTCCATAATCTTTAGGAAATAAAAAACGAAAAGAAAAGCTAATATCAAATTCTATTTTCCAAAAAAAAAAAAAAACACACACACACTCATTTTGACATGACGCCATGTACTTCTCATACAGCACGTGCAATGTAAGAGCCTAAGAGGGTACAAAGGCTATTTTCTCGTTAATGGGCTTACAATTGTGATAAGGCCCATATTGCTGTCTTAATGGATCCATCAATTAGATTGGGTTCGTGGGCCCACTAAAAGCATTTAAAGTCATAAATTATCAGTATTTTAAGAAACGTGGCATCATTATTTTTATCAAATCTGAAGTGTAGTACTAAAGATTTTTTTTTTTCGAATAAATTAAATGGTAAGATAGCCATAATAAAGATTATTCATCGTAACCTTAGACAAAAATATAAAATTTGAGCTGCCTAATTTTCCATTAAGAATAAAAAAAGCTGTAAAGGAGAAGAAGAAAAAGGAAAGCCAATAGAAATAACATAAACAAGCCTCTTGCAAGAATAAAGCATATAGGACCTTTACAAACATCCCTGCAAGAAATCAGTTGCTTTGAAGTTCTAGAATTAGTCAATTGAATAACTCAGTCTACAAACTTATTGATCATCGTCTTCCTTCCTCCTTTCAAACCGTAAATGGATACATCTCCATGGCCTCAGGTATTGTTATTACACAACAGTCACAGTGATGATCACAAACATCCCTCATATATATATATCACCTTTTTGATAATTATGTTTATGCATAAACTCTCAGAATCCTTATCTTAAATTCTTGCGAAATGATTTCCGATGAGGGATTTTCTACCCTTTCTCTGTAGATCATGTGATCATATTATGATATCCTTCTTTAATTTTTTTAGATCTTATAAGCTGTTGCTTCACTTTCTGGTTCCTCTTTACTATATATAGATTGGTACAACTTTGATCTTTTGTACCCTTTCTCCACTCTTTTTTCTTTTTCCCTACTTTGCTTTATTTATTACCCTTGGAAAGTAATAAGTAGAACACTTTTGTTTGTTTGTTATTTCTGATCTCTTTAATATGCAACTTTTGCTTTCAAGAATTTAAGGGTTTTGGTTTTCTTTTCATTATCTACAACTTTAGGTAATGGAGAAATAATATCAGTTTTTTTTTTTTGAAATAAAGTTAATGTCCAGTTCTTTAATTCACACTTTTCTATATCGAATTGCTTTAATATATAGGAGATAGTGGTAAAGCCAATGGATGAGATTGTGGTGACAAACACCACCACAAACCAAAAGCCACCACCATCGTCGACATCATCAATCTTGGAAGGAAAAGAGAGGTCTCAAAATGATCATCATCATCATAATCTTCATCATCAACAAGTTGCTTTGAAGTGTCCTAGATGCAACTCAAGCAACACAAAGTTCTGTTATTACAACAACTACAGCCTCTCACAACCTAGATACTTCTGCAAGACGTGCAAAAGGTACTGGACGGAAGGTGGATCTCTGCGCAACATACCGGCCGGTGGTGGTTCGAGAAAGAACAAGAGACCTCAAAATTCATCGTCATCGCCGTATTCTTCTACGTCTGGTACTAATATTTCAACTTCTTCCAAGAAACTTCCCGGTAATAATTTACCGCAACAACCGCCACTACCTTCGCTCATCGCACAACAAAACCCTAACAGCAAGATCCATGAAAACACCCCACAAGATCTCAGCTTGGGATTCATGGAATCAAACCCTGCTGGTGGAGATGATCGTGGATTCAAGTCCTTATCTGAAATGATTCGAGGACCAAGCAGCTTTGGTAATAACAAGGACGACGTAGTACTTCAGATCAACAGTTCATCAGCTGATTCTTTATCAAATATTTCAGCTATGGAGCTTTTGAATGGATTCACCGGCTCGTCAAGGGGTTTGGATACTGATCATCATCGTCATCATCCAAACACAGTTTACTCCATAGGGTTTCCTTTTTCTTCTGATCAGTTCATGATGAAGCCTTCTCTCAGCTTCTCACCTGATGGACTTGGAAATAATTATGGAAGCTTTGAAGAGAATAAAGGGAAGCTTCTTTTCCCGTTGGAAGACTTGAAGCATCATGCCTCAGATGATGCTGATCATAAAGGAGATAATGCTGACTCTTCTGCTGGATTTTGGAATGGAGTAATAGGCGGTGGATCATGTAATTAAACAAAATAAATCATATAATATAGTGATGTGTTTGTGTTCCATATATATATATCATCAAATATAATCTATATTTTTCATGTTTTTCATTGGGGTGATGTATGTTGAGCTGTTTGAAAATCTTCTTTAAAGGACATCTTCTGTGTCTTCTTTAAGCAAATGTAAAATATAATAAAAGCATGTTGGAGTTTGGAGTAAAGCCCAAATTTTTTTAAGGGCTGAATTATTACCAAGCATTTTATTATTACCAAGCTGCAGAAGATATATATACGTAGCCATCTTCTGTGTTATTTCGTATATGTTTACGACCTGAATTATTATTGTGTTTAACTTCATTGTGGTTGCTTGATTTCAACCAAATAGGGCATTTTTTTTTATAAGGATGGAAAATACTCAATTGTGCAAAATAATAGACTTGTTTTATAATTTTAATTAAAATCTCCTTTTCTTGAATTATTGCCCACATTCAAAATCCAAATCAAGAAAGAAATTAAAAACAGAGACGCACATCACACATGAATGTGCAATGATCGATAACTCTTTTCTTTTCTACTATTGTACCCTATTTATATATATATATATTAATTCATAGAAAAAGCAATACCTACTAGCATGTGACAGCCCTGAGCCACGAGAAATACTTGATCAATTTAGGTATATCAATTATTTTATTTATTATTTTTTAATAAAATTTCAATGGACGTGACAATGAATTCCCCATGCCATGTCTCCCTATCTTTTTCAACCTCGAAAGATTGAGAAAGATATCCGAAACCCTACTCACTTTTGCTCCCCCTGTGTGGACCCCACAAAAAACATTCCCTTCGGAATCTGTGCAATAATTTCTTCCTCTTCTTCTTCTCCACTCGGTCATGATCAATATCTTAGCATACACATATGGCTTATCGCAATATCTATTACATTCATGGCCATGTTGCATATATGATATGTTTCTGAATGATTTCTTATTTCTAACCTGACATGTCCAACCAACTAAAGATGTAATGTTTTTTTTGGAAACGAATTGAGTTCATAATCTATGCAGAGATTTGAAAATCTGAGTTCTTACAGAAAATATTGAGCAATCTACACCTTTAGTGCTTCAATTTTGGTGTTCTTGGGCGGAAGATAACATCAATGTTGTATGATTCTCTGAATGTTGGCAGTGTACGACGGTGTGCTTGAAACGACTTACGCTCATTGGTCGGCGTTGATGCCAAAGATACGAACTTTGTGCATATGAGGGAACTTGGCAACCACCAGAACGAAAACAGCTAGCGTGTTGAAGAAAAGCATAGGGTGTTGATAATCGGTCGTGTGTGAAGCTATCAAGTACCTGCACCGAGGATAAAAGGCGAACAAGATCAAAGTTTATAGTTAATAAGTTGCACTGAAAGTATTAAGAGTGGTGGTTATATATATCACAGCTGAGCAAATTGCATTGAAAGTAACATTTCCCAGAACTAAGGGTAAACTGAGATTTCTCAAGGAAATAGATTTCTATGTTATCCAGATTCAGTTTTTGCATCGACAGCACCAACGCAAGAATACAATGGAATGGAACTTCCATTCCATGACAACAAAAAGGAAGGTATATGAGTGACCAACTTAAAGATCGATGAAACAATTACATTGTCGGAAATTTAACGATATCCAATTAATATATCATGACCAATATGTCTCAACCCCTACCAAATTAAAGGTATCATTATTTTCAAAACCCCTGGCCTTCTTAACTTGCCTATGCATTTAAAGAGGCAAAAAGTTGGCCTAACTCAGTAAATGGTATAGCACACCACAGTAGATGGAAAGATAAAACAAGGAAGCAAACAACCTCAGCTCAGACAAAAAAATAATGTTCATTTTACGAGATAGATGGTGCTTGAGGGAAATCAAGGAAAAAAGAAAGGGGGGATCTGCTTGATTGCTAAAGAATACTTACAAAACTACAGGAACGACGGTCAAGAACTTCCTGTTACGAGTGAGCTGCTTCCCACTATCGACTTGCTCCCACCAGGTCAGCCTATTGTAGATTCCTTGATCATCAGCAAATGGAGTTCCCTTCTTCCAATGGAAGAATTGGTAGGTAATCTGAAAAACACAGCAGCTAATATGAATCAAATGCATCGAAGTATAGGCACAAATCAACAATTTGCAAAAGAAAAGGACATCAAACTAAACCTATATCCTGAGATATAACATGGATGAAGAGAAATAATCAGAAACATCTCAGAGATTCTCACAAGATCAATAACCCCTAATCCTCACCTAAATAACAAAATCAAGCATACTAAAGCTTTATTTCAGATCAAGAATCCAAGTCCTCGAAAAAACAAGACAAAAACATACTAACACCAATATAAAACCCAGCTCAATCCCATCAACTACGACACGGAGTTCCACAATTTCTGGGGAAAAGAACATAAACATATAAAAAGGGAAAAAAAAAAAAAAAACAAAGCTTACAGCGAAATGAGATAGATGAACGATAGTCCACGCCATTCCAGGCGAGCAACCGAAGACGGAGAGAACGATGAGCCACGAGAAGAACAGTATGAGGATGTACGTGGTCCAAACGCCAGGGTACGTGAACCACTCCGTGTTGCGATTCAGATCCGTTGGACGATCGGCGCGAACGTAAAGATTCGCCATACCGACGATACGATTGGCTGCTGATTGAAGATCGACGACGAAGGTGCACCTAAGATGAACTTTCCACAAATACCGCTGCTTCTTCCGAGCTTCCGTTGAGTTTTCTTTTCTTTTTTTCTTCTTTTTTTTGTTTAATTATTATTTTTTAATTAATAAATGTGCCTTTTTTTTATTTGGAATTTATTAGTGGAAGCTATGATATTTAGCTCGGCCCAATGTTTCAACAAGCCCGTATAAGCGTTATTTTCTTATTATTGTACAAATGTCGCCAACGTGGCGGAATGTGTCTTCGTGTGGGCCCACTATACATTTGTTTGTCGGAGTAATGCCGACATTCTTGTCCTTTCGTATAAAAACACGTCACCTCTATATCGACGGCTCGTAACACCTCTATATTCTTTTCTCTTTTTGTTTTTTGGGAGAGAAGAAAAATAAAAAAAAAGGGCAAGAAAAAAAAAAGGAAACATAGGCCATACGGTTGACTTAGTTTTCGAACTATTTGTAATAATGCTAGCGGCATTAAGATGTGACAATATAATAAAAACTTTGGTTGGGTTTTGATAAAGATAATTTGTATATGCTTTGGTATGATATATCCAAGGCGATCTTTTGATTTCAATCATTGTGAATTTTGAATAAAGTGTGTTTAAATAGCATGTAACGAAAGTAGATTTTGAGAATCGGTAAGTCAATATTATCATACTAGATTTAGAGATTAAACCATTGCCGTTTTAAATAATATCAATGGTTTTATGTGATGTCCACGACATATAACTCTTTTTTGTATCGATAAATTGCACCTAATATGTGTCAATTAATGTTACATCACCTCTGATGTTGATGTGGCACGTTGGTATGGAACGAATCTATGCCACATCAACTGGTGCCCACGTAAGGTGTTGAGCATCATAAAATCCCTCATATATATATATATATATATATAAGTATCATGGCGAATTATTGATGTTCCTCATCATCAACCATGGACCTTGGATTATTCCCTACCAAAATATAAAGTTGTAATGAAACATGTCAGCTTTTATTCATTACACACCAATCGTGTTGGGATGTAAACATTCATAAAAAACTACAAGGCAATCATCCTGAAGATGTCGTTTTTCTTCAACGTTAGGGTTGTGCTATCAAAGACAGACAAGAAGATGACTCTTCTATACGATAGTCCTCATCGTGGATCGGATATAAGTATTGTTTTTATAACAGAGAACTCTGAGCATATATGCTTTTAATACGTAAGTTTATGAGAAGTATTATTATGTAATATCTTAATTGCCTTAGAATGATGACAGTGTTATGATTATATAAGAAGTGAGGAGCAGTATCTTATCACTGAAGGGTTATGAAGGTTCCATTCATATCCCAAATAGTCTCCTTTCATGAATTAATATATTCTTTTCACGAAGGGGTGGTTTTCCTCCAAGAATTTGTGCCTTTTCAGCCTATGTGTCGATCTTGCAAAGGCAATGGACAGATGTAAAAATTCTCC
The DNA here is from genome assembly GCA_028392965.1 of Lindernia subracemosa. Classification (NCBI taxonomy): domain Eukaryota; kingdom Viridiplantae; phylum Streptophyta; class Magnoliopsida; order Lamiales; family Linderniaceae; genus Vandellia; species Vandellia subracemosa. Next base: position 7,356 of record JAQPCC010000073.1, read on the forward strand.
CGTATCACATCCAATTCAATTCAATTCAATTCAATTCAATTCAATTTGAGGAGTAAGAAGATGGATATAATTATATAAAATGAACTATAACATTTTTATTTTGAAGATTCATATTTTCTTCGGTATGATCAAGAAAAGATATTATCGGATATTCAATTAAAACAAGAACCCCACGCGCGATGGAATAAATGTTCAAGATTCGTCCTATTATTAAATCGAATTAATATTGTCATTGAATTTTTTTATATTCGTCATATCTGACAAATAGTAGTAATGAAGCTCTTTTAATGTTTTTCTGATTTCGCATATACGATTTTACCGCTGAAGTTTTCAATAATTAATTGGCTGCCTCATCATATTAGGGTTACTTCAATTCCCACTTTACATTAATTTTTTTTATTATTATTTTCTATTTACAAATGGGTAGGTAGCTGAAAAGGGAATATAGTTGAGGGTGGCCAACGTGCAAAATGGACCTTTTTAGATCTCAAGTTTTGTTAGGCTATATTTATTAAGTTGACATGATTGTGTATGTATTGACATTTTGGTAAAATCATAAGGTATTAAAAACAAATATGAAGTAATAAATGCCAAACATAAATAAGAAAATAAACAGAAAAATGCTTGAATATCTCCCCAATGCATTCATGAAATCGATCTTTTAGTTCTTTTCTTACGAGTTATTATCGTCTTCTCTCACCTCACCTGAACTATTCTACTATTTTGCGAGAATCCAAGAAAATGTTTACAGATTCATCGGTAAAAGAAACCCTAAAGTGTATGTGTTGTAGTAATGGATGGTGTTATGGAGTTCTATGGGGCTTTGATAAGATAAATTCCCAGTAAGTTCAACCTCTCTCTCTCTCTCTCTCTCTAAATGTCTCTCTATCTCCTCTAGTTCAATATTTGCATGGTGGCTCAATAGTTTAAGGTGAATTGTTAACTGTTAATGATGCATAATTTGATCTCACTTTCCATCTTCTAGCATATGTTGCTAATTAATTTAGAGCTTTCTTCTATGTCAGACTACTAACATTAAAAGATGCCTACTTCGAAGAACAGTTGGAAAACCTGGTTGATAATATGCTATTGCAAGTTCATGTCCTAGGAGAAGGGTAAGCTTAATATAGGATTCCCATGTTTTCTTTTCCACAATATTTAACTTTCAATAATGGGTTGCAGGGAAATGGGTCGGGCTGCACTGTCTCAGAACCATAGATGGATATATTCAGATGCTTATCTTGATAAAATCCCAGATTCTTACAATCAGCATGATTCTGATGTGTTAAACCAATTCAATCTTGGAATAAAGGTGACTGCTTTTATGTTATAACCATGTGTTAGTGTTTAAGAAATTTGCAGTTCAATGGCATTATTGGTCCTTAATTTTCTGCAGACAATAGCTCTAATCTCAGTTGGATCATTGGGTGTTTTTCAGTTTGGTTCCACTGAGAAGGTAATATATAATTAGTTCTATTCTATCAAACGTCACTGTGTAAGAATATTCTTGAGGTCTTTGTGCTGTATGGTTAACTGGTTCCTTCTAACATATCATTTTCTTTCTTACCTCATTATCTGCTGCAGATACCTGAGATGGATGAGTTTGCCGATCAGGTAAGAGAACGGTTCCGAGGAGCGAACGCTGCTAACGAACTCGAGCAATTCAACGACGAGCTGAATTCATATAATCATTTGACCGATTTGATCACGGAGTTTAGTTCCTTCTCGTCGGGCAACGTTTCCCAATCTTCGAATCAGATTTTTTCAGCGTTCGAAGGCCTTACAGAACAAGCTCATTCTTTAGCTTGTGATCAGTTTCAAAATGACGTAATATCGACCGATGAGTTCGATCGGCACCTTTTAGATCCTAGTCATTTCTTCGACTTCTCGGGAACAAAAGTTCTTACCGGCAATGCAGATTGTTCAGTGCTGACCTCAGGTTTCTCGCAGCAACCAACTTTTCAAGATTCTTCCAAGGCTCAAAGGTTTCCTTCTGCATTTGATTTACCATCCCCTTCGTGCGAAGATCAAAGATCGTGCAGTTTAAAAACATGGGACGAGTTGTTCGAAAACTACTTCTCCGAGCCCATAATGGATGGTATCTGCGATTCTTCAGCTCAAGCAGGTTTAAGCAGTGCAGAGCTGCTGACCAGTTTACCAGACAGTCGGTTATCAACTGCCGCCAGGCTCATTCCCTTGTCTGATATGAGCTTGCATAATTCTCGTATCCATGTCTCAGATGATTTTCCTACACAATCCCTGCAAAGTTCTATCACAGATACGTACGGACAGACTCATCGAAAGAAACTCAAGGGCAGTTCGAACAGTTTATTCTCAGAATTAGGCCTTGATCAGCTTTTGGATGGTAATTATACTCATGGCCCGGATTCTTACACCGCAAAGAGGAGAAAAATCGACAGCTATTCATCGATTCGCAGCCAAGAGAAAGTTCAAGATGTGCCAAGCTTCGACGGAAACAACGATAAGATGTTGAGTCAGGTTAGTGAGCTCGAGACAAGAAGTAGTGTTATTGAGATTGCCTCCATAAAGGAACAAGGTAGACAAGAGGGTAAGAAAAAGGGTAAACCAGGCGGCAAGCCGAGGCCTAAAGATCGTCAGATGATTCAAGATCGGCTTGGTGAACTGAGGCAGCTCGTTCCTAACGGGGAAAAGGTGAGCGCCTGCACAATAGCCATCATTGTTAGAAAATGAAATGTAACACATGGATTCCTTACATTATCAGTTGTAATAATTCTTGACAGATGAGCATCGATCGTCTGCTGGAGAAAACCATCAGACACTTGAAATACATGCAGTCTCTCGCGAAACACTTGGAAATTCTGAGACAAGGAGATAAGCCAGAGGTACGACCGTCTCTTTCAACGTCGAATGGAGTTACTTGGGCTTGCGAAGTCGGTGATCGAAACATGGTCTGTCCGCTCATAGTTGAGGATCTTACAGAACAAGGTCAAATGCTTATAGAGGTAAGCAACAAAATGATAGAAATTTTACCTGCCATTCCATTAATCAGCTCTTTATTCATAAACAATGATTAGGTTCTTGAAACTTTTTTCTTGCAGATCCTTTATGAAGAAAAAGGTTTCTTTCTACATATTCTACACATACTGAGAAATCTCGGCATGATTGTACTCAAAGGCGTGATCGAAGATCGCGGAACAAAGATATGGGCTTGCTTTATTGTCGAAGCTGAGGTAAATTTCTCTTTTTTCTTCTCTTCGATCATCTTATTACATTGATGAGCATGACCAGAGATCGGTATTCATTGCAGGGAAACCAACGAGTCACACGCCATGAAATCTTTAGCTCCCTCATTCAACTATTGCAGATGACGACTGAACAAAGTCCGACTGGTTCGAATGATCATTTCGGCGTTCATAATAATATAAGTAATACGAACTCTTTGTTCAGCAGTTGTCAACCTTCTGTTTCGTTTTCTGTACTTTGCGAGCACATAGGGCAATATTCTTGAACATCATTATCAAGCCTATGCTATGTCTGAGGAGGAGAACTAAGAGTTTCTTTCATTCATTGTCAGTACGGTGCTTTTGTGTTCTAACTAACCTTATAAGTAAATGTAAGTAGGGCTTTCAAATTCTAAATTAACTAACCTAAAAAATATCGAAATTTGCTAAAAATCAAAACTTTTTCTTACAGTGAAAATGATTGGAAGTTCAACGACGGCACTCCGTTGAACTGTACAAACCCATCCTCCATCGCCTACCATATCTTACAAACAGTCCCACATATCACATAAAACCACGTAGATTTAGTTTCACGGATTATACAAGAGTAATAGATGAGCGACGTAGAAGACAAATTAGCCTACTTCCGGGCCATCGCCGGCATCGATGACACCGACTTGTGCGCCGAGATCCTCGCCGCGCACGATTGGGACCTCGAATCGGCCATTTCCTCGATCACTAACACTCAAGGCGGCGACGGCCACGGCGAAGGTGATAGTCACGTCCCCTCAATTCCAACCGCTGCAATTCCCACCGACGAGGAGACCGAAGGTTTAGTTCTCCAGCCGGGCAGCGACAACAACCCGCAAAATCCAACCTTGGCTTGGAAGTTGATAACCCTGCCCTTCTCGATCGTCTCCGCCAGCTTCGGCCTGGTCTCCAGCGCGGTTGGACTCGGCGTGTGGGCGGCTGGTGGGGTTCTATCGTACTCTCTAGGTCTTGTGGGGATCAACGGTTCCAATCGCGCCGCAGATGCGAGCTTCTCGTCCGAAGCTGCTCGATTTGTGGCTGAATTCGAGAGGGAGTACGGCAGATCGACGGCGCGCCGCCCTGATTTTGCGGCGGAGGGCTTCATGGACGCATTGCAGAGGTCGAGGCGCGAATACAAGCTGATGTTTGTTTACTTGCACTCGCCGGAGCATCAGGACACCGAAGCGTTCTGCGAGCGGACGCTGTGCGACGAAAGGCTCGTTGAGCTCTTGAATGAGAACTTCGTGATTTGGGGTGGGAGTGTGAAGGCAAGCGAAGTGTTTAAGATGAGCAACAGTTTGAAGGCGTCGAGATACCCCTTTTGTGCCGTGGTGATGGCCGCAACCAATCAGAGGATCGCAATGCTGCAGCAGGTATACATACCCCTATCCATGGCTGTGGCTGTCTAAATGGCCCATATTCTTGATGTTTTAAGGTTATTACAATGGGAGAGGGCTTTGTCTTGATGTATGTGTAGATGCATTCTCGGTAATCGACAGGTTGAGGGACTAAAATCTCCTGAAGAAATGATAACAATACTGCAGAGGGTCCTTGAGGAAACCGCGCCCGTTCTTGTTTCAGCCCGGATTGAGGCCGAAGAAAGAAGAAACAACATGCGTCTGAGAGAGGAACAAGATGCAGCTTATCGAGCAGCTCTTGAGGCTGATCAAGTAAGTATATTATAGCTGTTATTTCACCTTTTGTCTCTCCATATCCATAAAGAGTAATTAATGCCATGTGTTTAACGTGTCTTATTTGTTTTTCTCTGCCAGGCTCGGGACCGTGAAAGGCAAGAATAAGAGGAACGAATCGAACGCAAAGCTGCTGAAGCTGAGAGGAGAAGGAAGGAGGAAGAAGAGGCCCGCGAAAGAGCAGCGCGTGAAGCTGCTGAGAGAGAAGCTGCAGTAGCTAAGATCCGTGAGCAGAAAGCTTTACTGCTCGGTGATGAACCTGAGAAAGGCCCCGATATTACTCAAGTATGTCAATGTTCTTTTTATCGACCATTGAAATTTGCCGACGTGTAACCTTTTTAGTAACTAAATAATTAAGGCAAATGCTGTCTTCTTTCTCGTTTTCCTTTCAGGTTTTAGTTCGGTTTCCATCTGGGGAGCGGAAAGGCAGGAGGTTCCATTCGTCGGCGACGGTACAATCTCTGTACGACTACGTTGATTCCTCGTACTGTCTATGGTCAAGACAAGCTCACCTTGTCCTTGAAAGAAGCAGGGCTGCATCCTCAGGCAAGCCTTTTTGTTGAACTGAACTGAACTGAACTGATGATTAGTGCTGGCTTGTTGAACTTTGTATGTAATGAATATTGGTGTTTTTTTCGAATATTTCATGGATAAATACATATTTATATAATTAAAAATAAAATTACAAGTGCAACACAACTCAAAATCTGCTGGAATACAATCAATCGCCTTTAAATAAAATAAATAAATAAATAATTCTCAGGCCCTCCCTGGCATGTATGTCCTCATCATCACATTCTTGATAACAGTTCTTACAAAATCAGAGACGACAACAACATCGCAAGAAATCCGCACGCAAAGATCGGAGCTTTGAACGGCGTCGTACCAGAGGTAGAATTCAAAGCAGGGACGGATCCAAAGACAGTAGGATAAGAAGGTGCATCGGCGGCTGACGACGGAGAATCAGCCGGCGATGAATCTACATAAGGGCCGTCTCCATAAGCAAATACGTGCAACTTCTGTCCCTTTTCGCAGTGACCACTCACTCCGCTGATGAAGTAATAATTGCCAGGCTTGGTGATGTTGAACAGAGAGTTCCCATCATTGTCCAAAGCCAGAATAGGGTTGCTCAAACTGCAGCTGTCGTAGGCTTGTTTTGCCACCTGCATCACTGAATCCTCGCTTGGAGGGTACAAGAAAACTGCAATAGAGAAAACAAAAAAGGTGAAATAATGTATACAGAAAAATGGATGGGCTTTTCAAGAACATTGTAGATCGATTAATCCATGGGAGCTTACAGAGGGAGTCCCCAGTGGTGAGATTGTGGTATTTGGACCAACTGTCGTAGATTTGTGGATTGGAAGAACTTGGGATGTTCCAAGCGTTTAAGTCGCCTACTTTGTAGACAGTGGCAAAGGTTTTAGACTGGATGGTGATGATCAAGAGAAGGGCACACCATAACTTGCTAGTTGAAGAAGACTTGAGGTTGAGAGCAGCCATGTTAATGTATGTTGTTGAAGAGTTCTTTCGAACTGTGATGTAATAAGAACTCTTTTACAAGTCAAGGCTGAATAGGAAAGGAGACAGCTTTATGCAAAATCGAGCTGGGTAATAGTGGGCTTTGGATTTCTCTTCACCGACGCAGTTAGATTTCTTTGAGCAATAATATTTTTATATAGTAATGAAATGAAATATGATTGTGTAAATATTATTTTTTTTTTTTTTTTTTATGGGCTACGGTTATAAAGTTTATAAAGTCAAATCATTTGAATGAACAAAAGCACGTGGTACAGTTGGATCTTTAGAAACAAATCTGATGCATCTTCTTAACGTGCTTTGGACATATTCCTGCATGTATTATGAATGAATAATGATTGAATTCTTTTTTGTCTGAAAATTGAAACAACCATTTAATATTCACAGAATACAAACATGGAGGCTTAATCATACATAACATATATGCTCTATTCTACGGAAAAGAAACTTAAATAATAATAATTATAGTAACAAAAACTAAATAGAGCTTATTGTCAAACCACTATCTCATCTGCACAGATGGAATTGTGTTTTTTTTTTCCAAAACAAAACAATGAACATGATAAATACTTATGTAAGAAGAAGCTCCAGCTCATTATTCTGTGATCCATTTTTTGGAACATGGCCGAAGTCTTCAGTGATACAAACGAACATGATTTCCAGATCTATAAACAGCGTTTTCTGCGTTTACATTTTCCGCCTGTCGATGGTGTGTGAAAGAAAGACCTGACTGACTGTAAAAAAGTTGGTAAGTTAAGGTAAGTTAATGGAACATGGTATTTAGGTAAAGCATGATAGATTTCTTACCCAGATTTGATGGCTTCGAGGTATCTGTAATGATTTTTCAAAGTAGCTCATCTCCTCATTGTCAGCCTCCGTTTTCCTCACGAGAGGAGACAGCATTTAAACGTTGTTGCAACTGCCAGTGGCACAAAACGTATCGGCATTTGATTAGCGGAATACTATGAGATTGAGCTCAGTTGTTCGTGTAATGTGCAAAAAAAAAAAAAGGATTTTGCGAAAATCTAGAAATAACTATAGATGGAAACATAAGCTCACCTGCATGTACTTCAGTTTTTCTGCATTTAATTCGTCTGTCAAGCTAATCGTCCTGCAGTAGATAGATGAGAGATGATAATGATGATGTTCTTGATCTTTATTCTTGCTCGAAAAGAAACAACGTAGAGACGACAAAAGTTATAAGGAAAGCGATAAGACTCACAGGGAGTCAACTGCTTAAAGTATGTACAATAGTCGATCTAACGTAAGTTCATAAGGAAAGCGATAAGACTCACAGGGAGTCAACTGCTTAAAGTATGTACAATAGTCGATCTAACGTAAGTTCATAAACGAGAAGCATACCTAGCTTGAAGTTCAGAAACCTTCATCATCAGCATCCGTTCCCTTTCAGATATAGTTGATTCAACCTGTGGGCATTCAGAAATTAGCGATGCACGTTTTTATGACTTGCTTTTCTTTTCATATAGTACAGATGCAAATGGAATAATCATTTACAGAGTGTCTAAAATATAATCTTACATTGCCATTGCTTTCTGAACCACGAGGTAAAGGAGGCAATTTGACGGTTTGAGGAGCTGGAACAAATACAAAAACCTCAATTAATCCTTAATCTGTTTCTTGCAAAGATAGAGCTTCGTGATTAAAACAAACCATTTTCTACTTCCACTGGTTGCAAACTAGTCAACAAATTCATGATGAGATCCTGTACATACAATGATATTTGATTAGAATTTGACAATATGGAGATAACAGTGATGGGTGCTGTGACATATATGTTTCAAATGATAGAGAGCATAGTTTCAAAGAGATGTCTTACTTGTTGGATTGATGTTTGTTGAAATAGATTCTGCAGCTGCGGCATTAGAACTGAAGCGGTCACATGACTGTTTCCAATTTCCTTTGGCAACTGAGTATTGGGCTGCAAATTGGGAAACTATTATATGACAACATGAAATGGTTTGCTCTGGAATAACAGGAGACACATAATCAAAGGGACTATAAAGTTAAAAAAAAAATGAGAGAAGAATTTAACAAACCATTTGCTTATCAAAACTCCAGCTTCCTACACTAGCAGATTTCCTCAAGGGTGACCCCTACAAATCAAAGTTGAGATCAAATTATATATTATTCACTTTTAAACTTTTGAGCCAATTAAGGTTTTACTTGGCCCATACCTGAGAGCTTCGGCGGGATACTGTTGATATAGGTATATCCTAGTAATGATATATATTTATACTCAGCAAAGCAATTAGAATAGAAAGGAAGATTATAAGACTTTGCTGCCTTACCTTTACAAGATCCACGCTCTCTGATGTTACTGAGAAACGCCCTTTTTGTACCAAATTTGCCTTTGATTTGTCCTCAAAGGAATCTTTAAACCCTTGAGACAAGAAAAAAAAAGAGATGTAAAAGGTGCTTCCGAAAAGCTTACATGAACAGATGCTCTTCGAGCTGGCATGAAAATTCATAGAAAGATGATTTTACCTCCAGTTGATTTGATTGGAGCTGAAAGACTGTTTCCTGAAGCTCGGTTGGGAAGGTTAAGAGGCCCACTAAAACTGGGGGCTGTTCGTACTGCTTGAGGTCTCTCAGCTCCGAGGTGGTTTTCGGGATCAGCCCTGATGAAGAATGCCATTTTCTCAGTGAAAAAAACAGGACGTGATAATTTCAATATACATGTACAGTATATAGCAATTCATCGTTAAAAAGAAAAAAACAGAAAAAACATCAAAACATTTGCTGCCTTTTGGATGGATGCACATCTAAGAAATTGGTCATATAATGAGTGCCAATATCATACTTAAATGTAAGTAACAACGAAACAAACACATGTATGGCCTGTCTATTTTGAACATCACGAAGTATCAGCTCCAGAGCAATATGTAAATGAAATAAACGAAAAAAAAAATAGAAAGGGGAAATGATTGTTGCTGAGCCATCATGTCATTTTTGGATCAATAACAGCACAAGCATGAGTAAGATCGGTAGGTCCGATCAAATGTCCTCACCTTTCTAAGTTGTGTGTTTTATCTGCCAGTGTATTGCTAAGCACAATATCAGGGATGAGCGGCCCACTTTGACTTTTACGAGGCCTGTGCCTAGTACCCTTGGCTTGTGCTGTATCTTTTTCAACCAATGTAGGTGGCAACTCAGCTTTTGACCCACTCCTCCCGAGTCTATCGTTTTCAATATTATCACTCTCAATTATACCAATTTCAGACTCATTTTTCAACCGTGTCCGACTGTCAACTATGGACACCTCAATACCAATTGATTTTTCCCTGAAATCAGACGGAAAGAAACAACTTGTTCAGAATTGTGATTGCTAGAGTTGAGGGACTTCTGCATATTTTGTGTAGACAATAAACTGACAAAATTATTAAAAGTTTCAATCTTTAGGGATGTTAAAGGAAAAATTGATCATATTATTGGTGCCTTGTAGTCGGAGAGGAAAAAAAAACAATATAAATTTGAGCATATGCAATAATGGAAAATTAAAACAATACCTCCCAATATCAAATGGTGAAGTTACTGATTTCATCTCTGAATTAAATGTATCCTGTGGTGGACATAGGCTTTTATTAATTACTTCTATAGCATAACCAAATGAGTAACCACAGAAGATTTTACATACAAAAGCAAACTCCATAAAACATTAAACAATTACGCAAAAAAGATAATTATAACCTTATAGTTTGATTGAAGTTTCAAATTGTCTTCTTCCTTGATTTCTTGTATCTCGTCGTCATCTTGCATCTGCCAAGATGAAAATATGCATAACAATTTATAAAGTCTTATAACGATGACATCAAGACCAAAAAAAAAAGAAACTTGTCATGCAATTACCAAAGATGCTTGGTGCTTCAAATCCTCAATATCAAACTTCCACGCACTTACTCCACGCTGATATTCGCTCTGAAAAGGTCAAATAATGGCATGAAGTGAGAAACAGAGACAGATAAAACAAACCAACCAACCGGAGAATAAAGAGATTCTGCAAACACCACATTTATAATAATAAGAGGCATTCTCGGAAATAGAAGAGAAAGAGAGGTAAAATAACTTGCAATCAACAAACCTGGGACATAGCTTCTTGTTCAGCGGAAGGCATTCTTTTCAAAGCGAGTTGTGCCTCGTCTTTGAGCTGTGTCCAGTCAACAACAATGTAAATGCGTGATTCGAGAGCGACATGGATATTATCTGGTAGCAATCAGAATGCTTTACCTGGATTTCTTTCACACGTTTCCAAAGAGGAGGTAGGTTAGCAAATAACTTTTTCACAGAAAGTTCGGGAGGTTTGGCATTCTTGAAAAAGGAATGTTTTAACAGTTTTTCTGCAGTTGGTCTCTTCGTTTGATCTTTCACAAGGCACATTGCAACCATTTCTTTAAAAGACTGTTGAAAATTTGAACACTGTTAAATATCACACTGGCAAAATGAATAACAAAAAAACCAACAACTGATAAATCATAGAATAACCATACCTTAGAGAATTTTTTATCACGGTCATAATCAAGACCAGGAGGAGCATTTTGTATTGTCATAAGAAGTACCTATTCGAAGCAGGGGGCAAAACTTAGAAGGATCGCCAACTAGACAAATGAAAGCAGTATTTGTACCTTCATAGGAGGGTATTTAGAAAATGGTGCATGTCCATGAGCCAACTCTAGTGCAGTTATTCCAAAAGACCATATGTCAGCCCTGAAGAGAGTTTCAAGAAGAAAGTTATATATTTACAAAGATTAAACGAAAGAAGCTGGTTTAAAGGCATTTCCTCAAGCATAAACTATTCGACATTAGCCTAACAACTTGCAACTTTCATTTAAGCATAGTATACATATTTCAAAAGCTTATAAGTACATGGGAGATCCAACAATTTAATAGTCGAACTATTCATGACTTCAATGATGGGCGCCAATATTATTCTGTCAAACCCATTGAGATTCACATTCATGAAGTGCTGTAACATTAATCATTATGAAACCACAGAGATGTGACAAAATGATGCAGAGACTTACTTAAAGTCATAACCTGCTCCAGGCTGCAATACTTCTGGTGCCATCCTGTACAGCAATAGAAGAAAGACGTTTCAGTTCTCGGCCATGGAAAACTAACTTACAAATAGAGAGGGAACATAAAACTACCAGCATGGAGTTCCAACAAATGTGTTCCTTGAACGCTGTCTATCACCTCTATCAAACATACACGCAGAAACACCAAAATCCGCAAGCTTCACCACACTGTCCTTATCCATTAATATATTTCCTGCCTGCAGAAAAAAAAAATGCCAGACAAGAGGAATGCCATTTGCCTCATGTTAGGAATTCAGTAACCAAGAAAGCATAAATGTGCAACCATGCCCACGCTGATTCCCAAAATCTAAAGGAGAGTTGAATAAATAGACTAGCCTTTACATCACGATGGATATGACCGTGTCGATGAAGGTACTCCAACGCCTTCAGAGCTTCTTTCAATATAGACGCAATAGCAGCTTCTTCAAATCCTTCTTGATATGCTATCTTCATCAAGTGTAGGCAAGAACCTTCGGCCATAAACTGCATGACCACCCAAAGGTAGTGGTCTACAACAAATGAGCAGTATGCTTTTATTATATTAGGATGATCAATTAAGCTCATTGTTTGTGCTTCTCTGCGAATATCATCCTGCAGAATGAAGGAAAATTAATTTAAATGAGATGTCAGATCATCCATGTCCAGCTGATCAGATATAAAGGAAAATCCAGTTTTTTGCGGCATAATCTTATTTTCATGTCAAACACGCAATCATTTCATTTCATGGAGAAAGCTCCTTTATTCAATAAAGGATACCAAGCCCCAGGTACGGATAGCCTCAATGCCATTTTCTTTAGAGAAAAGGAACTCAATGACAACATAAGTTTACAAAATTGCTCCAGGAAAATTTCATACCAAGCTAAACATTCACGAAACTCAAACTCAGCAGAAGCCAATTAGTTTCCAGCCTACACACTTCAAACACAAGGCAAGCGATACTTAACAAATAAATGACCCTAAAGTAAGCGGAATTCCATACATTTCATTGAAACTCCACACAGTAGAAAGTCAAACCAGACCACATATATAGATCACAGAATCATGTCTGAGAATTTCAACTTAAAACAGATGCTTCAATCAAAACGTTCCAGATAAACACGTCGACTGATTTTTAAAAAGGATAAATCATATGAAAACCGAAAATCGAAAGAGAGACCAGATTGCTATTGTATCTATCGAGATCCAAGCACTTCACAGCCACAACATCATCGGTCGGCAAATAGATCGCTCTGTACACAGTTGCGCTGGCACCATGTCCAACTTCTTCGAGCAGCTTGTAATCGTTATGATTCGCCGAGTAATTTCTCCCCATTTTAATGACTAGTTCACACAAACAAATACTAGCAAACCATGAATCTCAAACAAAGACGGAGGAGCAGGTATCGATTATCTGAACAATCTTCCCCAAATTCAACCAAATCTGTTTAGCCAGGAGAAGAGCTTAGATAGTGTCAAGTCTACAATTACATAGGTATGGACTGTGTTGGAGTATGTCTTGAGATTTTCTGTCTCTCTCTCTCAGGCAATGCTCCGAATTATATTACATACGATATTATTTAGATTTTCTTTTATCTTTTCCCCATTTATTTTCTATTAATAGTTTGTCCCTTGATTATTTTGACAGATTCGTTGACTGTAGTGACAAATGACAATATGTGTGTGTGACTGTAAATATGATATAGATATAATATTTATTTATTACATTAAATTGAATCAATGATCAGGTTGCTGCCACGTGGATGGCCCAATTATATGTACTTTCATGGTCATGGCCCTCAATGAACATGCTAACTATTCGACTATAATTGGTAATAAGATGGTGACACCTGTCACACCTTTGCCATTTCACTTGATTGAAAGTGGATGAATCAGAGTAAATATTCCCCTGCCTTGGGGAAGCTACCTTGAAATAAGTTAGCTCTTTCCAATTCAAGGTGTTGATCTCATCACCATCTTCAACCCATTTGGGTTATATCCAAGTGGGTAGCATAACACAGACCAATTGGTAAAAGGCCCAATTATATGTACTCTCATGGTCATGGCCCACAATGAACATGCTAACTATTCCACTATAATTGGTAAAAGGGTAGAAAATTTATTTAAGAATAATGCTTTTAGAGTACCAAAGAAACGTAACAATAATACAAAAAAGCCTTCCATTACACAAATATGATTAGGGAAGTTGTCTGTTCTAACACAGCCAGGAGTTCGAATTTCAAGAGAATTTATTGTCTGTTTAGACTTGGAGATGCTTTTCTTCATCTTTCCATTGCCCTTCAACACATATTGTGCCGACAAGCCTTTTGTATTATACAAAATCACCAAGGAGATGAATTTTGAAGTTACGCCGTTATTATCCCAGCTAGGACATCAGTTTTACCTCGGGCGTAAATGGTGTAAACGAGCCTGATGGCATCGAGCCAGCCATCAAGCAGTTCCCAAGACTCAGCAACCTACGTATAAACAAAAGACGAAGATATATATGCTGCTACGACACAAATGGAGACAGAATTAGTTCTCATTAAGATAGCGTACCAGATAAACTGGTCCGTGGATTGTGTCAATGCAAAGGCCAGCACCTGGGGGCAGTGTAAGATCGGCACAAGCTGAGACGGAAATAATATCCGAGACATTGACTCTTATGGAAGCTTTGGCGGAAGCTGCGTCTAGTGATTTCGAAGAGAGACTAGGTGATAAGTATCTTTGCTCGGGTTTGGTGATCTGGGTAACAAATTTGGCTTTTGTTTGGTTAGAATGGATAGGAAGACAAACAAAACAAATGCCTACATAAATATACATATTCGATGAAAAAATGTGGCTCATTGGTGAAAAATATCTCGACTCTCACCACAGTCACTCACTACCAATCATAATTACGACTGGATGGCTTTAAAGAGAGGATGATCAAGGCATAAAGAGCAGAAAAACGAGAAACGTATAAGCATTTTTACCTGTTGGAGTGCTTCATGATTCAGTACAAACTGAGACTGCTTCCAATCACTGTGAGGCGCAAGTGGTTTCCCTGCTGGCGGTGCATTTAGATAGCCAAGTTTTAAATATGGCAGAGGAAGCTGGAGACAGGCCAGAAAATTGAACTATGAGCATGACCACAAACACTAATAGTAACAGTTGAACAAGTACTATCCAACAGCAGGAATATATTGGTTACAAAAACTTCATCTGAATATGTAAATAACAGACTAAATAAGTAAGCATCAACTATGAGAAAAAACGGAGCACTCACCATAGAGCGGACAAGCTTCAATGCACTACTGTAAACCTGAGTAGCAAAGCAGCACATAGATAATTAGAAGAAAAGGCTAAATGTTCAAGTAGCATAGTTACTGTGAGAACAACATGCCTATAGACACCTAAGATTCTGTAAGACATAGAAAAATGATGCCCCGGTTCAACAAAAAAACACTTACTGAATAATTGATTTTTAGAGCATGTGCAGCTGCAATATATATAGCAGATTGGCTGTACAGTTCATCAGGAGAGATCTCCTTAGCATTTGTAGGTCCTCCAATTCTTGACAAGTCTTCTGCTAACCCATACTGCAGAATTATATGAGATCAACCATTTTCATTTTTAAAATTTATTTTCCAGTTACAAAAATATAGCATTCCCAATGAAAGTATAAGTATGTATTAATAGCAAAGTCACAAAAGGATGAACAAGTATTGAACTAACCAAAACTGTTCCCAGATTGTAAATTGCCCTATGGAAATCAAACTGCAATCGGATGGCAGCACGGAACTATAGACAGAGTAATAAAAAGAGACGAAGTGATTATGTTTGTCTCAGAGGCAAGAAAGACAAAAGGCTAAATGAGTTTCTCTTCCTAGAATGAAACACTTGCTTTACTGATGGCTGTTTTTACTATTGTCTGCTTCTCACGAGCTGGAACAATTGCACTGAGTTCCTGGGAAATTGATTTTAATAGAAAATTATATTAAATGAATAATTCCATAGGAAACAAGGGTGTGTGAGAAGTGCCATCCACAAAATCTAGTCCAATTGTAAACAAATTGAGAGAAAACAAGATTTGAATACATAGTTAAATTACCTGCAGAGCGAGCCCCCAGTTGTTCAGTGCCTGTAATATAGTGCATGATTAGAGGAGATACGAATCAAAACCAACAATATATGAGAATTGAAATGAGGCATATGTGGAACTACAAACATTTAGCTGAAAATTGGTCATCAGTCAACGTGTCAAGGAACCTATCAGGCACTTTAGACCAAAATAAAAGGTACTACCTGCGGACTATTCCAATTAAGCTTGACCGCCTTCTCATAGTGTTTTGTTGCCTGAGTATTGAGAAACAAAACAAGATAATATAATTACAGAGACTTGGTCCAGGGTTACTGATGCTTGAATCAACGAAAATTTGCAGAAAATATCACTGAATTGATCAGCATAATATCGCACCAAAAACAGAAGGCTTCCTATTAGCTCAGCCACATACATCGAAATAACTATTATTTAATTGAATGACCACCTCTTTATGGAGCACATGGTACCTAGGAACTGTTATTACGAAGAGTCTTTTAAAATGAAAACACTTATCCAAATTACTGCATGTTATTAAAGAAATACTGAAAAGTAGAGATTGATCCAAAACATGTTACTTCTGAACTTTAAGAACACCAAGCACCATTGCAGAATGATGACGAAAGGACGAACCTGCTTCCAGAGTTCCTCAGCTTCTTTTGTTCGACCTCGCATTTTTGCTCGATCTGAGATTGCTATGGCCCAATTATAGTAAGCCTGAGAGATATTATAAGTTAGCTACATTGCAAAACGCAAGTTACTCTGGCCGAAAAAAGATTAGCAAAATGTTGTAGCAGCTGGCAGATTAAACAAGATGATAATGAAGCAGCAAATGTCTAATGATCCATTATCCTTATAAGGTATCGGGTATAAAATTTCCCCCTATATCTAATATAATGCCTTAAGGTATATATGAAGTCTGAGTGTTCATTTAATCAAAGTAGACAATATATGCATATATCATAGACATTCAGATCATCAGATGTAGAGCCAACACGCACATCATTAAGCGTTGGGCAAAGACGGGTAGCCTCCTCATACTTTTTACATGCCTCTTCAAGCAAATCATCCTTGGAAGGTGAACTGGAATCTGGACCCACATTATCCGCACTTTCCTGCATGCCAATTGACAGTTCATGAGTCATTAGGCTTCATATTCTTCTCCAGTACACAAATCATGTTGATTAAGGAGGCATCTGACTAATCCAATCACATATCTATGTCATAGGACGACTACTGAAATGTCAGTATCACAAGGACACTTTATTTCTCAATCATGCTCAGAAATAACAGAAAAATTCCACAAACTATACACTAGAATGAGGTTTAATCTTAATACATTCTACGATTCAAGTGGCACGACTCAAACCTGCAGAACCAATGCCCAATTGTATAAGGCATCATAATCATCTGGATTTCTCTCCAGTGCAGTAGCATATCTGCATTGCAACAGTAAGAAGCATCAAAACATCATGAACATCCATTGAAAATTGTTAAGACAGTCTCAGAAATCACCAAAAATGTAACTGGACACCATATGATAGGGCATTACAAAACAAATTCTAGGATCACACAAGCGAAAGTGGAAAGGAAACAAAATGAGAGAGTGGGAAACAAAAAAACTCCATGTTTTATAACCTCTAAAAACATTAGCAGCTTTTCACTAAATCTCAGTATTTCATACAACCAATTGATCACACCCTAAGAAATGACAGCGAGTCATGATCGAACATCAGTAATGAAAAGATAACTACCTCCGCGCAGCATACGTAAGAATCCTTTGACGGGATCTACCTTCCTGATCAAGACCAGTGACACTACTAATCAATTCCATGGCAGCATTATTCTGCTCAATTTGCTGCTCTGATATTGGTTGGCTGGAAAAGAACAAAAGGGTAGTCAGAATTCACATTACAGTAAACAAAAATGCAACACTCAAGCTACTACCATACCATACCAAAGCAAGTGCAACTAAAGCAACCCCAATATATCATAGCCCTTGAACATCTTTAAATCCAAAAAAATGCATCAAATCTCAACAGTCATTCTCAATCAAACACCCGCAAAAATTGACTAACCTATGAGGCGTATCAGTACCCTCTCTTCCATCATTTTCATTGGCATCTCCGTTCTTCAGCTCATTCAACAACTCTCTCATAGTAAACGTCCTGTTACCCTCCGGTTTCTCAAGCTTCGATTCGCTCTCCGAACTAGCTTCTCGAGCTTCCTCCCCCGCATTAGATAATTGTACCTTATCTTCAGTATCAAGCGATTGTACGTCGTCCACCTCGAGATCGGAAACCCGAGGATCAGGTACGGAGGCCGCCGGGTCCGGCTCGGATTCAGCAGGTTCAGGCTGGGGTTTGGGCTCCGGAGATCCATTTTGAGGTTCGGATGGCTTGGGGTCAGGCTCAGACTCGTGTTTAGGCTCGGAAGATCCGTTCCGAGGTTCGGATTGCTCGGAATCAGCAGACATGTTCATTGTGTGATCCGATTTGGGGTGTCAACAGAGAGATCTGATTATTATTATCAGAAGCAGCGACGCTCGTTCTTTTAGGCGAACAAGACAAGAAGACGACCTTTGGAATTAATCTTTAGAATATTATTTCAAGGCTATTTTGGTCATTACAGCACAATGCAAGTTGTAATATTGAAGCCTCCCTATAAGTTGTATTGTTTGTAGGTGGCAAAAAAGATTATTATTAAATTTTTTATTTTTTTTTATATTAGGACACCTAAATTAACAGTTTGCAGTGTTAAGATAAAATCGTTTAAAATTAAAGCAATTCAAAGATAATTAACTCCAGAAATTTAAAACTTATTGTCCTCAAATTGATTCAATTTAAAAATTTATCATCTTTACATTGCTTCAATTTTTCATAACCTTACAACATAATTTAAATTTCCTCAAATTATATCAACATAATTTAAACTTCTTATCTTAGGTATTCTTAAAATGTCATTTTCCTAACATAAAGTGCTTAAAAATAATTATACCCAAACAAAAATATGATAAACCTCCTTCTAGTTGTATCTTACATCTTTTTTTTTCTTTTTTTCTGAAATCAATAGGTTAAACATATATATTGACCATCGTAGAGTACACCAAAGTCCATTCGTAGGAAAACAGAAGCTTCAGACCATAAAATGTCAAAGGCGCAAAGCACACAAACAATAACATAGTTAGCGTCAGCCACTTCACTCGATGAAGCCACGACGAGCGCGGGCATTAATACAAATACAACCAACGTCGAAACTAATCAAAAGCATCAAGTCTTCTTACACATCTCCCCCTCCTCAATTTAGAGGAGAAACCTCCGTGCAATAACATAAATAACAAGCATCATCCATCCCTTTCGAAAGCCAAGCAACGTAGATCAGTTAAAAACAGTAAAGAGCGAACTCACCTCCCTCCATATCTCATATCTTAGCATGGAGAGTCACGACCAAATCATGCGCATCGTCCAGGAGCTTCCACACGTCCAGATGACCCGCCATAGAGTTGCACTCCCTCATGATCTCATCCATGCTGCTATACTTCTCTATGATCAGCTTCCTCTTCTGAAGCACGCAAGCAGCTATGGCGAACAGCAACAAATCATCTGTAGGCGGCGCCCTGAGCCTTAGCCTCCCCCAAGCAGACTTGGCTATGCCCGCCCGTATGGCTGCTTGGTCGGCCCACATAACCTCCCAGAGACAGAGGGTCTGCTCGAAGGTCAGCTCCCTACGAAACAGGACGACCACCATTCTGTACACGAAGAAACAATCCTCCGCCTGAAGCTTCTCCAGGTGCCTGTAGAGGTGGGAATCCTTGTTCTTGATGATCTTGGACACTATGCCCAGCTGCCGCCTGATGCCCACCTCGTCGAGGCGGAAGTTGTGCCTGGCCTTGCGCATGAAGCCCGCGAAGCACCAGAAGGCCACGTGGTCTTCTTCTATCACGGAGATGATGGGAGAGAGCAGGTCGCTCATGCCTTGGCAGTAGCCAATCTCTGGGTCATACACAGCATAGGCCTCTAGGATCGCCACGAGCCGGGCGGCGTGGTGGACTCTGCACGGCTCAAGATGGTCGTAGTCTTTTAACCCCACGGTCTCCGCCAGCTGGGCTGCTTTCGCCTCGGAGACTTGGGACTGAGACGGGGAGTAAATGACCCATTCGGCGTTGGCCCGGATAGCGTCGAGGCGAATGATTCGCTGCCACGTGGCGAAATCTTCGGGTTTACAGCTGGCAGGTTTGGTTTCTGACTCCTGTTCAGTGGTGGAGTCATCAGAGGGTTCATAAGGGTTATTATCGTTTTCTGCCTCCGAAGAGCTGAGGAGCGGTTTCGTGTCCTCGTAATCTTGGGAGGAAGCGGAATCGGATGATTCGGTGTCTGCTTCGGAGACAGCCTCGTCTTCTTCTTCATGAATGGCTAAGTCCATGGGTGGAGGGGAAATGTTGCTTCCATCTTTGTTTGGAACTTCACACGAGGAGCTGGAGCTGGAGTGTTCCATGGAAATGGAAGGTCGGGTACTAGATACTTCGTCCACGCCTGGGGAATCTAGGACTACGCTATCCTCGTTGCTGATGCTTTCTGACATCCTTAGTTTAGATCGCTGCTCCCGGTGTTTTGATATTTGACGACACTGTCTTCTTAGGTCGACATATTCTTTTCTGCAATGTGAATGCAGGAGATAGGTATAAAGTTAGATTAAGAATATGATAGAATCACTATTTCTGAAAATAAACATTCTTGAAAGAAGGCTACTTCTTCTGAGATTTGATGGTGTCTCTCTCTTTTTTGGAGCTTTTGACATCGTACCTGACAAGTTCAAAGTTCAATACAACGATACCACATAGAGAAGAAAACGGAACTGAAACACCGAAAAACACAGAAGTAACTGCATTAGAGTCAACTAGTAGATATGAAGAATACTTAAACATTTACTCATGCTATAAGGACCCAATGCAATACAACATTGACTACAGGCCACATAAACATTGCCTTTATGCAGCACTATAATGTAAAATCAGTCAACACTTACATTCCCAGAAGGAATGGCCAGACCTCTGATCTTATACTTGGCTCAACGCCCTGCATTGAATGTACAAAAAAGTATCCCTCAAACTGCACAACTTAGAAAAAAATGTCCAAGTTTTGTACAGGCCGGATGACCACAAACATACCCCACTGCGGATTTTCTTCAAAAACTTTACTCCTCCATCTGAAAGTCTCCCGTCCAAGTCGAACAAACTCTTCCACTGCTTGGCAAGGAGAGCATGTTTCCTTCTTCTCCTAGACCATGGAGATTTAAGGCTTCCCCTGCACCCAAAGGAAAAACACACCCTCAAAACAAATAAAATAGCATCTACAAAGATAATAAGAAAATTTGAATGTTTATGACAAAAAAAAACACTACGTAACCCAAAACAACCAAGCCTAAAAAAGATAACTTGGAAGTTGGAAGTAAAAGAAAAAATAAATTCAAGCAGAAAAGATAAAGGAAATCTGTTAACCACAGCACTCAACTACTTTCATACAAAAAAAGAATAGAAATGGCGTCCATCCGCTCGCCAATACGTAGTCTTCTTTCATCCATTACCAACATCTTGAAAATTTCCAACTTTAACAAGTTGACCCTAATTTGACAAGCAACACATCCTACACTAGTTAATGAAGTCAAGATCTTTGCAAGCGGTCACCTCATAAATCAGGCAACAAAAAAAACTAAACTGGCACACTAACAGATGAAACCATAGACGAAAATCAGGAGCAAAATCTGAGGAATGACCATATGAAAAGCATTCCAAAAACCGAAAAAAAAAAATGAATGACGAAAAAAAGGAAAAAAGAAAGGAAAAGAGAAAGCTTCGATAGGAAAAGGGAACTCACCGATCTGAGGAAACAGGTGAGGAAGATGAGGACGACGAAGAAGCAACGACTAAGAAAACCGATCTCAAATGAATCCATGATGACGAAGATGATGGTGATGAGGATAAATGAGACGACGAAGATGGCGGCGTACCACTACTATTACTACCCAGTGATGTCTGGCTTCGCCTCAGCGCTCTCCTCGATGGTTGCTTTTGTACCATCATCGATCTATGTATATCTCTATACCTAAAATATCTACTTTTCTCCTAAAAACCTAAGTGTAAACCTAAATCCTTCAATTTTTTTAGTCAATTTGACAACTTTTTGTGCATCCAAGCTTTTCTTTACCTACGGGACGAGTACAGAAGCGTAGCAGCGACTGCAATTCCAGCCATGGCTGTGACGGCGATCGCAATTCCAACGTTCAAATTGGATGATAGCATTCCACCTCTTCCACCGCCGGATCCACTCCCCCCTCCGACCGCCGCCACGAGGAATTGGTACATCAGCTTCAGCAACAGTCTAGAAATCACAGCTATGTCCCCAGCCTAAATAACTTCCTCCCAACACCATCTAAATGGGAAAATGAAAACCCACTGCCATTTGCTTTTTTCTTTTGCTTTATTCAAAGGTAACTGTGGGAAAAAAGAAAAAAATAATAATAAAAAAATAAAAAATAAATAAAGAAATGCGTGTAAGTCGTAAATGGATGAAATGAAATTAATGATGATGATAAAGAACAATTATGATGCGTTGGTTGTGGCATACAAAATAAATAAATAAATCGCCTTGATGTGCCCATCTGTAAATATAAAATTTCTGTTAGTTACTGAAATTCTTTTTTTTTTAAAGATTTGAATATAAGATTCAGAAAGTCTTTATAATCACATTTTAATGCTCCTTCAACGAGCATATTATTTAAATATCAAATTAACTATGAATATATATATATATATATATATATACAAATTTCGAAATTAGAAACTAATAATATCCTCTACTTACTACCTCAAAATGTTTCCAAGAAAAGGTTCGGACATGAGGAGACATAACACCGTTTGTTGCGTGAAATCCACGTGCCGTTAGTTTTTCAATCACACGACAAAATTGGATGGAGTCACATGAATCTCGACGTTCTTTGTAATCACATTTAATTAGGCCTAAAATTATACTAGTATTTTAATTTATTTTATACTGTAAGATTTATTTTTAATTTAATTTAACATATACAAAATTATAATTTAATTTTAATTTTATATTATTTAAAAATAATTTATGAGGACATAATTGAAATGAATATAAAATGAAGGGCAAAGTTGTATTGTAAATTTATACTCAAATTGATAGATCAAAATTATGACAGTTTTTAAGTGGGTTCTTCCTTAATATAATAGAATAGATATATTTAATACACAATTATTTTTATTTAAGCCCTTGGACAAAATTACCCCACAGTTGGGTCGGCCCAATAACAACTTCATGGGCAGGCCCATTAACAAATTTCTTTCTCACATGCTTCGCTTGGACCGTATGATAGTATACTACAGTAGAAACTCTATAAATTAATATGCTTGGGACCAGCAAATTTTATTAATTAAAAGAGTTATTAATTAATAGATAAATTAATATTTTATTAGTTTATAATGAAATGTTTAATTTTCAAACTCCTCTCTCCTTGAAAAAAAGCCTCTCAAATTTTCACTTAACTACCATACAATGTGTATATATCAAATGAAGGGCTCAATTTGATAAAATTATTTAATCACCTACCTTAATAGAGACCTGATTCAAAGTTCAATTCGTTTAAACAAAAGCAAAAGTCAATTGAGTATTCAAGAAACCTTAATAAAAATATGAGAAATTTCAGTAGGTAACCGAGCGTTTAAGGCTTTTCGAACTGGCGTTCAAATTATTTTTCAATTTTAATAGGTAACAATGCGTTTATAAGGCTTTTCTAGTGGCACCCAAACTATTTTTCAGTTCCGATAGTTACCCCGGTGTTTTAAGTCTTTTCCACCTGACATCCCAATAAACTAGGCAGTTACTACGTGTGTGGTCGCACTTTATATACAGTATAGATTGTCGTGCAAAAGTCATTATCCGTCATTGTCCATCACTATATAAATCGTGAGCGCCACATAGTAATTTCTCAATTTATTTGGACATCAAATGAAAAGCCTTAAATACATAGATAACTGCGGAAATTAAAAAATAATTTGTGCACAAATTGAAAAAGCTTTAAACACATGAGTACTTGCGTGGACTGAAAAATTAGTTTGAGTACCAATTGAAAAAACCTTAAATACATGTGTACCTATATGGACCGAAAATTAGTTTGGGCACCAATTATAAAAGCCTTAAACACATAGTTATTGGTCAAAATTTCCCTATATATATTATGTAATATAAGGAATTATTAATTTATATTTTATATGGGACCTATAGGAATCACCAAAAATCTATTATCTTATAATTTTAGCGAGTTTCTTAATTTAGTACGTTATCCCCGAGTCGGGATCGGTAAAAAGTATTATCTTAAAGAGTTTATTAAATAATAGAGTATTAACTTATCGAGTTTATACTGTATTTCGAAGATGTAATGATATCATTAAAATTACTTTGAGGACAAAAACTGTAACAACTCTATAATAAAAAAGAAAAGCTAGTTCGACCACACACTGACTGACACCAATAATTTCTTGATGATTATTATTATTATTATTATTTATATATATCATTAATTTTATACTAATAATTATTAAAATTCCCACCACTGCGAAGAGCTATTGCCACTGCCAGTAGTAGCAGCGTTGTCCAGAAAGCTACAAGACTCAAAGCTGCAACCCCCTCCTCCAATGTCGGAGGAGCCTTGCTCGGCATTCATCTGCCCCATGTCAAGGACGCACCGACCATCTTCGTCATCTTCCAAGTAATCATCGATGCACACGTCATCTTCTTGCCCCTTGACAGTCATACTGCCGCCGCCGTTCATCAGAGACGACGATGTGGTAATAACGTGGTTCTCTGTTCTGTCGTCGCAGCAGCTTCTCTCTTCCGCCATCTTTCTTAGCCTCTCCAACTGCAAAAACAAACATAGCTGAAGATAATAAATATGGGAGTTTTTTGCTATGTCGGCAATACCACTACAGTATGAATGACGACTTATGCTTTTTAAAATATAGTTTTTTCCAAAGCCCATCTTTCGTATGACTCTTTAAGATAAAAAAAATAATAATTTATATTATCTTCAATATTATTACCTGGCTGAGAAGGGTTTGATTCTCTTTCTTCAAGCAGTCATACTGAGAAGCCAAGCGATCAAAATCCGACTTGAGCAAGCTGAACTCCCCCTCGAGCTGCTTGGACTTGGACCTAGCCCTCTTGTTTTGGAACCATATGGCCACCTGGCGGGGCTGCAGCCCTAACTTACCAGCCAGGTGCTGCTTCAGCCTGAGCTCCGGCCGAGCCTCCGTCTCGAAGGTAGTCTCCAGCGACTTGATCTGATCATCGCTGAATCTCCTTCTGTTGTAGCAGCCCTTTGAGGAGGAGGAGGAGGAGGAGCTTGTCTTCTTAACACCCAACATATATGGAAGAATTTTAATCTTTCGATCCTTTGTAATTTTCTTGTGAGTTTTAGTGATGAAATATATGTTAAGTCTCTTAGTGTGTGTGGGTGAAGAAGCTTTTTAAGATGGACAAATAATATATCGTATGGTATGGTATGTGTGGGGCTTAGTTAATTATAACATAAGATACCAGGTGTCCATTTTTTTATTATTTTTTATTTTTTTATTTTTGTAGATATAGACCAATTTAATATTATTATACTATTATTGTACGATCTTTTAGGACCACAAGCGACCCTAACCCGGCTTGGCTGTTTCGGACCATATCATAAATTAATGTTCTTTGTCATTACTGCAAAACTAATACTAGCTACTAATCTCTTCCCTTCCTTTTACAAAATATTTATTTTATGAAGTTGAATAAATATATAATATTTGGTAATAAGTCGATGAGGGAAAATAATGAAGAAAAAGAGGCCCTTTTGATAATTAAAGAATTGGGTACTATTTGAATTACATATTATGTCAACAAGATATTGTAATCGTACTTGGCGATCTTACACACAACACAAGCGTAGGTCGACACCTTCGTTAGAAGTCATTTGCTAGGAGACAAATAAACTATGCTTCGCTGTCATGTTTAAATTAAGTACTGTGGATTTTCTTCTATCTATTTCATGGCCTACTTACGTGCACAATGAAACATTTTTATGGCCTTTGGCCACTGCCACATGGCCGTTCCTTTGTTGATTTTGCTTGTTTTTTTTTTTGTTTTTTTTTTTCAAGGTTCATTTAGAGTGAACGTATTAGGTATTATTTAGAAGTTATTTTTATTTCTAGATTTTAATATTGATATAAAAAAAATTGAAGTCTAGAGTTTCATAGAAGGTCCCCAATAGGTTAGATAACGAGACAAGACAGACACTGTAGCCATGATGTCGTGTTTTGTGAAAGCGAAACTGATGTGGGGACAAAACAGAAGAAAGTTGAGAGTTTCTTACACAAAATTCTTCCGAGAAGTGGAAATTATGATGATGATAGTGTTCACACACTAAAGGTGAGGATTTAAAGTTATATAATGATAATTATCAGCCTTCATATATGCTTTAAAATTATACTATGATAATAACCTTGATTACTTTTTATTGACTAGCATGTATTTTTCTCATTATGTTAAGGTTGAAGATAAAAAAAACATAGAAATAATAAAAATAATTCAACACTTTACAATTGGGCCATATAATTTTATGGATTCAGTTTGGGCCATAGTGGTTGGGCTTTAAGTTTCTGAGATGTTTGGACCCGAAACCCAAGTGGGCCCAATTAATATTGTCTCCGATGAATTTTAATCCAATATATATATATATATATATATTATATTTTCAAAATGTTTGAAGTTGAATATGCTTTTGGGGAGAAAAGCTTGTGCAGAAGGATCCATTATGTCTTTTAAATTAAGAGACTCGATAGCTTTTATTGTAATTCTTGGTATTTTATGAAGGAGAATACCTTGATTGGAGAGCAAGTAGTAATATATTTTATTATACATTATTTATATACATACATATGTAAATAAATTATATATTCCTCAACAAAGAGCGTGAGCACGCTGTGTTCAAACATTACTCAGTGGTAAGTGCAGCAATGTTCTAACATAGAGTACAAAAGAACCCCAAAATCAAGGTTATGTTTTAGGGTGTTTTTTATGCCCATCTTTTTGTAAGTTTGTGACATGTTATTTTATGATTCTTATTTTTGTGGCTTGTGCATTTGTCTGCAAGAATATTCCACTCCTCAAGAATGAAGAAATCAATTAACCCATAATAATTAAATAATATAATTAATAAGTCATAAGTCTTCGTGGCATTGGGTTGTGAAAAGCTTGTGCCCTTCCCCACAAAAAGGCATTTCAGCTTTTTCCACATTTTTCAACTACTCCACACAACTTTAAGTATACATTATCATTATAGTTATATTATTTTATGTTATTTTAATATAATTAAATGCCATTTAATTATAGATAAGTCGATAGGGTTTCTTTATTCAACCAATATGAAACGAGAAAATCCATAGCAGTGGTATATAAATTTGATTATACCATATATATTAGTTGAATTGAAAGTTATATATGTTATTTATAGCGCACGTGGAATTTTAATTTTAAATACAAACTAAAAGATATAATGCTGCGAATATAATACAATCAATCATTCAAGCAGTTATAGGCTCAATTATATATACGGATATTAAACAATGAGGGTGATGCATGCAGACCCTATAATACTTGATAATTTTTTTAATAATCGGACGTCGCATAGAATAATGATAGTATATATATATATATATATATATATATATTGTAATAATAAAAGAAAATGGATATTTGAAGACTTGGTCAGATTATATTAATTACCAAGATTGAAGAAAACAATGAAATATACACCATTGAAAAGATGGTAAGATTTATGAACGGGGATCAAAATTCAAGGTCAATTAATTTTTTGGATTTTGCCTTGGGACCAAAAAATAGGTCAAAAAAGTCGTGAAAAAAGGCGACTGAAACTTTCCCGTTTTCCATGTAGGTGATCACTAGCTTTTGATGGTAATGATTATTACATTCACTAATCAAATTAATTACCTGGATTTTAGATCATTGAAATGAAACTGTTTAACTTTAGACCAGGTTTGATTTGTTTGCCAAGTAATTATAATTGGGTTTTTTTTTTTTTGGTATATGATTATATTTCATATTTCTTAGAATTATTTAATATTTTCACCCTATATAAAATTATTTACTCGGCAAGGTATGAAAAAAACAGTATCTATATTTATTTTTTTTCCCATTCCGATGGAGCAATAGGTAAATAATGGAAATAAATCACTAATTGATTTCTTCTTTTATTGGACGATCATAGTCAAACCAATCTCTATATCATGTCCCCGTCTTTTATATACATAGATACACTTATATAGCAACTAAATAATTCAATTGAGTGCAATCATCTTAATCATTCACATAGACAGAATATATCAACGATTTATTTATAATACAAAGAATATAAAAAGGGTCCTACTATTCACACCCCCTTCACACCCCACACCCCCTTTACATCCCCCAAAACACATGAGATTTGTTAAAAAATAGAATTCAACAATAATTATTTTATAATTTATTTTTAACAATATTAATTACATGAGTTATTCAACAATATTAATTAAGTTATTTTTCCAAGGTGCATCAATATAATATTTAATTTATTTTTTATTATATTTAGAGATGTTCAGATGACTTGAAAAATCTTAACCGAACCGGTGATCAGCAGTTCGGTTAACCGGAGTCAATGGTTCCGGTTATAACCGGAAGAGTTCGGTTCCGATTTTTATATTTTCAAAACCGAAAACCCGTGGTCAACCGCTAGTTTTTTTCTAAAATAAATAATAAAAAAATTATTTACGGTTCAGATCTCGTGGCCGTTGGAGATCAACGACCATAATTTACTGACCGTTGGAAAACCGACGATTTTTAACGAAAAAAATGAAAAAAATTAAAAAATAATAATAATAAGAACCGGTTTGGAAATGGAACCAACGGTTCCAAACCGTGGTTAACCGCGGTTCGATTATGGTTTGAGATTTTGATGCAACCGGAACCGGCGATTCCACGGGAACCGAAACTGGAACCGGTTGAACACCACTAATTATATTACTCCTTATATTAATCGCTGCAGTTTTATATTAACTTTAAAAAATTTAAAACTTAATATTTAATATATTAATATCAAATAAACACAGATATAGTGGTTTGAAACTGCCTTGCTGAAGCGGTTTGAATTGGTGAAATGGATGCAATTTGAATTGTTGAATAATTACGTATTTTAATTGATGCAGTTTGAAATTAGAATTGGTTTAGTTTAATGGTAAGTATTTAATGATTTTAAATTTGTAAGTATTTAACTATTTAAATACTTTAAAAATTGGTAAGTATTTAATAATTTACTTTACTTATTAATTAGGGGGTGCAAATAGAAAAGAGGGGATGTCAATAGAATTACCCTATAAGAAAGCAGTGTGTGTGTCAGACTTAGCTGTCATAATTTCACATTGATTATATTATGTGTATATAAATATATATATATATATGCTAATTACCCAAAAAAAAAAAAATAGAGATACACATATGTAGATGCAGGGCATTGCGTTTGTTGCTTGGCTTTTATTACATTGTTTGTCCTTTTCACCCTCCTTTCCCATTATTTATCATCGCCCTATCTTTCACTCTCTTGCATCTCACCTCAAAACCAAGAAATCACTTCTCTCTTCTTCTCTTCTCTTCTCTTCACTTCATACCTCTCTCACACATACATACACCTAATGCGTGTGCTGGGAAGCTTAGTTTCTTGAGGGGAATGTTGTCTGGCTCGAGGCCCTTAAACAAGATCTAGCTAGGATTTGATATTTTTTTTATCTTAATTATTTCTTGAAGTAGTTGCAATAAATCTATGCGATCAAAATCTTGGATCTTTTCATTGTGCTGTAATAAGATCGCTGTGTTTAGTGACCTCGGACCAGGCTTCATTCCCCCCAATATTTTGCTATCCCCCTTCAATACCTCAGACGTATTTATCCGATCTGAAAGAATGGGTTTTTTTTTTTTAAAGATTGTTGTGGATATATATAAGATGTGGGATTTCTTCATATTTTGCAGGTGAATTGATCGATGATGGTTTAAGACATGCAAAGATCGCAGATTGGTGTAATGATTAAAGGGTTTGACTTGTATATAACTCAGCCTTTTAGGGTACAAAATGGATCTATATTCATCATCATTGCGTCGTGCAACTGCAAGCTCTCTCTCCTCTCTGAGCAGACACACACTACAGCGTGTGTGTTTGTGTTGTTTTTCTTTGCTAACCTTTTTTCCTCTGTTGTCAGTTATTAAGTTCTTCCCCATCATTACATCTAATGATGGCTTCAAGAATCTATCTACTACAACCTCTATCGTCTGTTTCAGCCCCTTTTTCCCCCTTCCCTCAATAATGGCATAATTATTTTCTTGCATATCAATATTTTTACAGTCTAGGGTTTTTTTTTTAATTGTATGCTTCATGATCAGAAAAACTCTAACATCAGATAATAGTTCTGTAAACTACTGCCCAGTTTTTCTGATGAAATTTTTGAAATGTAAATGTCCAACCAAGTTAAAAGGGATTTTTCTTTTTCCATTTTCAGACATATGTATCTACAACCCAGCTAGATCTAAGGTTTTCTTCAAGATCTCTCTATATGATATATTGTGTGCTTGAGGAAAGGAAGACACTGTGACATATAGATATGATGCTGTGTGTCTACTTCTCTTCTGTGTAACTAAGCATAGTCGACTTGACTTATCTATTACACAATGGTCCTCTCAGTTGCATACAAAACTGAATCCCTATATTGCATCAGTTGTCATCATAAGCTTGAATAACAACTGATGATTTGATCATTTAGAGTGTATATATATGTATACTTGTGAATGAAGTCTTCCATGAATGTTTCGCCTCAAATCAATGGCTTGTTGTAATAAAGGAAAGAACTTGTCATCGTTAAGTTATGTCAAGAAACTATAGTACACAGCAGATACATTGATGATAGATTGATGAGATTTTTCCAAGACTTTTACCTTAATTTATTTCTTTCTTTTTTTTTTTTAACTGTAATGAAAAGCATTGATGTAAGCAAGATAACGTTGAGAGCAAGGGAAAAAAAGAAGAGATATTGAGAAGAAATGAAAAAAAAAGAAAAGAAAAGAAAAGAAAAAATTCTTTGCTTTCCTTGAAGCAACGAAATGAGAGACAAGAAATGCTGACAAGGGCTGAAGACTGAGTGTTGTAATAGTAATTTGCTCATTGTGCCATCAATTGCTGCTTTGAATTGAAACTGATGCGTCGTAAACATTGCATTTAATGCATCGCCTCCTCAATTATATCATACAATTTAATTTAATTATAATAAAAAATTCAACATGTTATGATATATACATACACATATATATTTATATATTTCCGTGTATGGTCACTGTCGTTCTCCCAAGGCATCTGTATCCTATTGAAAGCACGTCTGTCCATCTTTCTAATTTTTTTTCTTTTTTATTTAGTATTTGTAATAGAAAGTCGCAATCTGAGTAGTACTGAGGCTGTTGTGTCAGCTCAAGTCATGCAGGATTTTGCTTTTACTCCCACAATTTCAGCAGCAATAGCTTCCTTCTCTACCACATTTTAGATGGGCTCGTCTTATCTGAAAAGCTTTATATATTGTATTTTTTTTTATTACATATAACGATGATAACCTGATAATTGCTAAGTTAATGTTTTAGAGGTAATTAATTTAGGGGCGGATTTTCATTCATTGTTGAAGCTACTATTGTTACAAGAAAGGTTAAACATGTCCATTGGTTCTACAAGCTTAATAATATAATGATATCAGTGTATCTACACAAGAATTGACCAAGCAATTGAATAGGACACATGGTTCATTTATGCAATACGATATGCAAGAACTAAACAAAGTTCTATGTCAAACTTATAAGTCATCACATCTCAGTAACATAACTAAAATCCATAAGTCTAGCATTAATAAAACTGAAAGCAAATATCTTCCAAATCATCCAAGGCATCAAAAGTCTCATCCATGATGATTGTTGGCTTGGCTGGCTGCTCTTTAACCAAATTTTCCATGCCTACAGGTTAAAAAAAATGATATATTAAAATCTAATGTGAAAAATAAAACAATTTGCTTAAACAATCCAAGTAATAAAAATATAACCTTCTTCCAATTCCTCCAACTGAAGTTTGTTTTCCTCCACAAAAAGAGGGGTACGTAGCCAATCTTGTGCACAAATGAGAGCCTCAACCATCCGTGCTAAATATTTATCTAACTCAGATTTGTCTGCACAACCAAGCTCTTTCGTAGAATAATACACTTAAATGTAAAATAAAGATTCTACTTACATTAATTAATGAAGCATAACAAGTCTTTGATTTGTGGACGGACGTCGATGGTTCTCTCATTTTTTTATTTTTTTTTTTGCTTTCTTCTTGTTTCTTCTTTTGTTTCAGTTCTCTTTTAGTAATCACGTTTGATTGATTAAGTATTCAAGTTTGCAAGAATATTATTATAAATTATGTATATTTTATTTTGGGCCACATTCTATTGTGCCTATTTTCCTTTTTTGGGCTATTATTTAATTTATTGGATTTTTTCAAAATTTAAAATCGGATACCGGATATCCGCATTTTAGTCCGACCCCTATCCGGATCCGATCCGGTTTTTCGGATTTTTAAAACCGGATAACGGATCGGAATCCGCTTTTCGGATATTTTTGCTCACCCCTAGTAATTATTATTATTACGATCATTATTATTATTATTATAGAAATCATTAATCTTTTTATGTAACTCTTTGTACTTGTTTAAGAATTGGTATAAAATTGGAAACTAAAAGGGCCAAGGCCCATAGTGATGGGCTATTGAGCTTAAGATTAAGGCCCAATATGACTCAATATATAGAAAAAAATTTCTTCGATTAGAAAAAGGGGAATCGGGGAAGATAGTGAGCTGATTGGAGAAAGCTGAAGCCGTTTTCGAGGTAGAAGAGGGAAAATGGGTTATGTGCTGCGGGTGAGATTGGCGTCGTTCTTCGCCGGTGCCGCCGTAGCGTCAGCTGTGGGTCTTTATTACCTTCAGAAAGATTACAAAATTGCCCATCAATCCATTTCTCAGAAGGTTTGTTATTGTATTACATGTTATAGTTTACTTCAAGCTTTCGTAGTGTAAAGTGAGGTGGTAGGTAGATTATGTTGATGTGAACTACATGTTCAGGTTTTTTTTTTTTATATATATTGTATTAGTTTTGAGAAAATTTCGGGCGCTTTATATGGGTAGTAGGTGAAGTAACCTCTTTGGTTTACATCACGAGTGATTTCTGGCTGCAATGATTTTTCAATGTGTGATAACTTCCACATTCTCAGCACTAAATCCTTTTAGTATGCTGAATCTTTGTTGTGTTATGGCATGAGAATGTTCTTTAGATGGGGTGGGAAGCTAGTTGGTTGGTGTTAGCTATTTAGAACAGTGCCCAATGAGGAGATTTGTTGTAATGAGTCAGTGAAACCATCGTCAACCATGTAATTGTTTAGGCTGTACTGTAGGCTAAGCAGCTTGAATTGAGGCAATGTATTTGTCTGCCTGGGTTTTGTTTACCATTATCATTGCTTTCTCCGAGCTTCAGCTCTTCTGCCTGGGATGTCTTTACCTTTATTGTAGTTTTCGTCTTAGATTTATCGTTTATGTGGATGGATTCACTTCGATTTCTTATAGGCATCTCAAGTAAAGGGCTTAGTGATATTCTTGATTGATATGGGAGTATAGTTCTGCAGTTTTGTCTTGGCTTTCTAGCATCCTTGAGATAACTTCACACCAATTTTTTGGTTTTTCACATAGACGAATAGCCTGTATGAATCTTTGGACGGGCGCATATCAGCATTGGAGAAGTTGAAAGAAGCTGAGGTGGCTCGCCCGAAACATGTAGAAGCTGCTGAGTGAAACTTCCGACAGCTAACCTTCAAGCAGAGAACATCGTCTATTTTTGTTCATCTTCATAAAATGTTGTTGCTCTCTTGTTAGTTGTTATGTTTCATCGCATTTGAGGCGTTTAAGGTTTGAAAAAACTAAATAAGTTTCAATGAGAACTGAACAATCAATGTTATAGATATTTTAGTACATGCTACGATGTACAACTGCAATAAAAATTCATTTAAATAAGATGTTAGAAGAAATCTTGGTAATATCAAGGCCACACGCCTATAGCCCACCACAAGGCCACGATTATACACCACACACCTTACATTTTACAAGTTAACATCGCCACCACCACAAACACACACTCATCTGCTGTCTTAAACCTCTCTTCCTAGCCATTAACTATTTACACCTTTAACACCATAGCCAAGAAACCCATGGCTGCCCTCAACTTCCAACCGCTGAACTATTACAGCCGCTCGTCGACATCAACGCAAGAGAAGCATTGCCATCGTCATCAACGTCGCCGCCTCGCACCCACCGTCAGATGTGGGATATCCGAGCCTTCGGGCCAGCCCGCCCCGATGGGGCAGAAGACAAAGTACAACGACGGCCTGTTCGAGAAGGCATTCATGACTCTGTTCGCAAGAAAGATGGAGAAGTTTGCGAGGTCGAGCGAGGACGGCGAGGGCAAGAAACGAGGATGGTTCGACTACGACTACGAGTCCTTCGTCGACGTGTCGAAGAGGGTGATGCAGGGAAGGACACGTGTCCAGCAGCAACAAGTTGTTAGAGAAGTGCTCCTATCCATGCTACCTCCTGGTGCTCCAGCACAGGTATATGTATATATATATATACGAAAATGTAAGTAACATTTAATATAGTATCTTTTATAATTATGCAGTTTAGGAAGCTATTTCCACCCACAAAATGGGCAGCTGAGTTCAACGCTGCACTAACAGTACCATTCTTCCACTGGCTCGTTGGACCATCCGAGGTACTTTTTTTTTATATTATAAAGGAAAGATATCATTAATGGTTACCAAAGATCGAATTTTTCTTACATGGGAAAGGATTGATCAGTAGGTCATAGAAGTGGAAGTTAATGGAGTGAAGCAAAGGAGTGGAGTCCTCATAAAGAAATGCAGGTAAGTTAAAATGATCTTCTTACATTAATCTTTAATATTAAATCAAATCAATGGCATGGCTTGATGTGATGATGATTTATGCCAACTTCAGGTATTTGGAGAACAGTGGCTGCGTGGGAATGTGCCTCAACATGTGCAAAATACCCACTCAAGATTTCTTCACCAATGAGTTTGGCCTCCCACTAACGATGACTCCAAGCATGTCTTAAACTTCTCTTAACTCAGATTAGTTAACTGATAAATTCTTGTCTTAATCAATCTAAAGTACGACGCAGATTTCGAAGATATGAGCTGTGAGATGGTTTACGGGCAAGTCCCTCCATCGTTTGAAGAGGATCCATCGTCCAAGCAACCTTGTCTCTCAGATTTCTGTGAGTTCATCTTCCTTCCATCTTAATCAATCGAGTTAAAGACGATTATATATCAATTAATTATTGTTTTTATTCATAATTTTCTGTAAATCCAGGCTCCATTGCAAATCCAACTGCTACCACATGTCCGAAACTACAAGCATGAAACGGTAGGATTTCAAAGCTGAGATTTTTAAATCTGATTATTGTTTCTTGAATCTTGATCAAGTGCAGACATGGAATATGTAATTGAGAATAAGGCGCATATTACTCATAGAGAAGGTACATATTTGTAAGATCAACATTAAAAATCTCAGACATTCTGGGATTTCCAAGAATCAAAAGAGGCAACATTGTCAAGAATAGAAACATCACTCAGTATTTATAGCAAAGAAGCTTCACACAGACCAATCCCTTGATGAATGTCTGAATCATCTTAGCCACCTTCTCAAATCAGTGGTAGAACACGGAGACATTTCGCCGCCGACAATGCTATCGGCATAATACGAACTGATCTCCTCCATGCCTACGTAACCCGCCTGCATGCTCTTAAAGCTCGGGCTCCTCAAATCCCGTCGCAGCCCAAAACCGAAGCTACCACATTGAGGCTTGGGTATCGGATAAGACAGCCTTTTCTTAACCGAGGATGGAGCAGCTCCTATGCTATAACGCTCCCTGTCGGGAGTGCCTGGCCTTGGCCTGGGGGCGCTCTGGGACCTTATCCTCGCCTTTGCAGATTCAGTAGCTGCCATGTAATTAGGCAAGGCCGGCCCATCGTTCATGCTCGTGCTGCAACGCAGGGCCCTCAGAGAAGGTGTGTTGGCAGTCGAGAGGCTCGTGTCTGCCCTAACGCATCGCGGGCTTGATGACCTGACTTGAGGGGGACGTGTACGATATGCGAAAGATGGTGTCACGGGAGATTGAATCGTACGCATGTCATGGAATGATGATCTGTGGTTGTGAAGAGAGGTGTACTGTGATCTGTGGATCGGGCTTTGGGCCCGGGATCTTCGACCGTTGTTGTGGTTGATCAGTTTTAGGGAGTCTACTTCTAGGGTTTTGACGGATTCTCGCCGGAGATCGGCTGAAGCCCGGCCCGAGCTGTTGTCCCATGATTTCGAGGGCATCCACTGATCAAGAAACCTTGTGGAGTCTTCATGTATGTCTCTTTCATATGGTGTTTTCTCAGAATCCATTCTATGGTTCTGTAATTGATCAAATGCGTCATTACAATGGCTTACTAACGTAATTAGAAGAAACATCATATGCAATGGACGATGAAGAAAGGGGCCTTTTCACCTGTTGGTGGAAAGCAAAAGCGAGGGACTTTTCATTTGCCATAGCAGCTTCATTTCTTGCTCTTAAGACTGCTTCGAGCTCTTGCAGAGTACGAGGACAGTCTCTCCAGTCATCGTCACCGGCGTAACTTCCTTCTCCAGACTGTTTTTTGTCGACCCACAAAAAGATGGTTAAGACAGAGAAAAGTTTTGTTGCAAGAAAAGGGAAAAAAGGTACCGACTTACTCTTGCGTTCCTATCTCTAACGTCTTTAGGGTACTTAGATTCCCAGAGATTGGTGGGTTCTGCAAACATGGACCTTCTTCCACCGTCGTGAGAAGAGAGACGAGCGCGTTGGTCTCTCACGCGCGCTTGGACACGAAACAGAGCTTGCATATACTTCATGGTCATGTTCGCTTGCTTCCGTACGATTTGCCCTCTTATCAGAGCTTGGAGGTTCACTATGCCTTTGAGGGCAATCAAAGCTCTTCTAGCCTATTTATCAGCCGATGTAAGGAAAGTAAGCCGTCGACAGTTTTATAACAAACAATTTGAGACTGTAAAAACCCACTTACAAGGTAGCCTCTGAAAGCTGTCTGAATCACAGTTGCAGCAGAGTGCTGCTTAAGACTACTCGAACCATTATGACTGGGCTGTCTCAGCCGTGTAATCTCCACCACCGCTTCAGCCTCCGCGGAGGAGGAGGAGGCGGCGGCAGCAACAACCGCATGGCTGTCCTCTCCAGGCAAAGCTTGTGGAGCTGTACTCTGTTTCACTTCATGGCTTGGTATCTCAGTACTACTCTTGCTCTGTTTCTTGAACAACCATCTCCTCCTTTCTCTTTTCTGCCCAAGAAAACAAAGTACACACCTCCATGCATTAGCGTACAATTACAAGATCTGTGCAATAAGAACATAGAATGATTACCAACCAACTACCTTGCCTTCTTCTTCAGCTTCTTGTTCGACCTTTCTTCTCGAACTCTTCTTTTCAGAATCTTTACTCGGCGACCTAAAAGCTCTTTTGACTGCTGTAAGCCACGAAGACGGAGAAGAGGCATCTTTCTTTCCCATTGAGATCGAAGAAAAAGACTTTGCTTTGTTGTTCGGTTTGATTAAATAAGGTTGTATTTGTCAAACCTATTTATTACATGCAACTGAAAAAGAGAGTGGATTAAAAAGCAATGCACTACACTACACTCTCCTTAGATTATATAAATCCTGAAGCTCACTGCAACTTTGGAGATTTTAATGGATTAATAAATAAATAAAAAAAAGGTCTCACCTTTATTATTTATTGGGATGCTTATCTGTTAAACACCATAATCCAAGATGAGTACGAGCTCCGATGATGCATCTTTTGCGAGATGTGGGCGTTTTGGGATGGCATGGGATAATCAAGAACAAAAGATAAAAAAAAACTAAAATGTCAGAGAAATATGCTGTAATAAATATGCAGTTGCTGGTCTTCCATATGCTTCAAGCATTGGAATTTGTACTAGTGTTAAAAAGTGTTCAAAGGTACCATTTTTAAAGTACTTTCTATGCTTATCATCACTAATCTAGCAAGAGATTTGCATAAGATTCCAAAGGGGCCTCATTACATTACATCAGTCTTTCACGTGGTGTTGATCGCAAAGGAGGAGTGGGAAAAAAAGGGGCTGCATTGTATGCAGAGGGTGGTGGAGCATATCTGCATATGCAAATCCAACTCTTTTCACTGACTTTATTGTTTTATTTTCTCTTTCAAGTATTATTATTCTTTTCTTTTTTTTATAATCATCGCCTTTATTCTGCCTAAACTAAGAAACTAATTCCTATGATCTATCCATCCACATGCTATACTATATGGTTGTTTTATCATTAATCATAAGCCAGTCAACTCACTGTTCTATGTAATAAATATATCACTCTTAATACATTATTACATCTTTGTGTGGTGCACTGTCTTTTTTGATAAAAGGGACGAGCGAAAGTGATTCTTTTCAAGTCTTTTGCCAGAGATGACCAGTCAAACTCGTCGGTTCTAGCAATTTTCAGCTTCCCCAATTGATATTTTTTATTTAATACATCATGACATATATTATTTATTTATTTATTAAAGTTTGCAGATGTAATAAAATTGAATAGGAAGTGTGTAGTACATTCAAAGCATGGAGACGTCTTTATCTTCTCATGTTATCCTCTGCGTCCGAAAAACTTGAACGTTTTATTACACTTCGAATTTCTTTGGTTCTTGGCGAGGATGACGTATGTGTGACGATTCAAGATAAAAATTTGATATCCATTTCATTATTATTTTTTTTAAAAAAAAAGTTTAAACCTTGGCCTCAATAACACATCAGAAAATGGGAGAAAAGAAGATTCAAAATTCCACCTTTGGATTGTAATAAAAGAACCCTTCTTTCTTCTGTCTTCTTCAATCACAGCCTCTTACCTATACTCGCGAACCTCCTCGCAGCTCCGATTATTACAGCCTTGCCAAGAAGCCCCCTGTCGAGACTGCACGCTAGAGCAATCGCGCCGCCGAGTAATAAGACCTTCGGTATGCCTCCCTTCGACGAGCCGTCGAGTTCGGCAGCAGCTTTCGATTCGACGCCGCTCGTGCTTTCCTCTGATTCTCCCGATGATGTTGATTCCAAGCATGCTTTAGTGTTGATCTGAGCTAGATAAGCGCTCCTCGAAAGTGGGTTGCCCAAAGATCTGTGCTTTTGGTAGGCTCTTAGGGCGGGATCGATCTTCTTCACAGCACCCCACATGCCTTGTCGGACGCCGAGCTTCGCCAGTTCCCACGGGATTCCCATGTCCTCGTGGTGGAAGAGAAGGACTTCGCACGCCGTTAAACGCCCGTCTATTTTCGACTCGGCTGAAATTTTTTTTCGAAGAGATATTAAACAATAAACCGTGTAATGATTGATGATTTCTCCAAGTTCTTGATGGCTTTCGACGATTAAGGTTAAAAAGATCGAGGAATAAGTAAGTACCTGCGCGAATACACCAGCTAGAATAGTACGAGTCGACCCGTCGAGGTTTCTCACGCCGGGGCACAGAGGAGCATGGAACACTCTAAAGCACGCAAAGATAAAAATCGACAGAGATTAATCCCATGAAAAGATTGTCATAATCTGATCTCAGCATTAAAGTCCCGGCGCTTACCTTAGTTATGCAATAATACGCGCGGCCAGATTCCCAAATCCTGCGGCCTATGATGTACTCTCGATCGCTGCAGAAGAAAGGGAACTGCAACATACGAGAAATCGACGTCAAAATCTACACACCATACAAAATTGATAAAATTTTCAATTCTACTAAAAAGAAAAGGGAAGTTATTACAACACCTTTCGTATCCATTGAACCACCATCGTCCCAGTTTCGCGGGATTCTTCCAAAGTTTCGGCTTGTTTGAGCATGTCGTCCCAGTTCAATCTGAACTCGTCATCCCAAAAGAAATCCCTCACAATTTCCGGGGTGGCGTTTTCGTAGATAGTTCTACTACGATATTGAGGAGGCCCGGTCTGTGATAAAAACAGAGATTTACAAGGATGCTAACATGTGAAAATTCAGCATTATTACAGAGTCTACTCTTACTGTAAAGATATTAACATCGATGTATGATGATACTGAACTGAACAAGGTACCGCGGGATCTCTTCTCCAAGCTTGATAGGTCATATTAGGCATTGATTTCTCCATCATATGAATCCATGAAGGGCCTCCATCTTTCTCTTCAACTAGCTTGTGGAAATTGTTGAGATCACCCTCGTCAACATGGGATGGAATTTCATTCTTTAACTTTCCCAAACTGATAAACAAATAAACTCAACGTCATCGCCAGATAATCCAACTACGCAGAAACTATCGACCAAAACTTTGATATATAAACATAGAATGCCTCAGAAGGAAGTTATTAATCCATTAATAAGTAAAGAACTTTGAAACCAACCTGCAATCAGGACTTGACATGTCAGATAAGGATGAGCCTCCTTTCTCAGAACTTGAATGGGGCATTTGTTGCTTCAAAGAGCTCAAACTTGGCACTGAACAAACCAATTCCTCTTTATTACCATTAGAATCCAAAGAATTCACCTTCATATGAGCCCACTTAGGTTTCCACGTCCAACCCACCAAAACCCCAGCAATAACAGCAACCCAAAGAGGAATCATAAACATTATCAGCTCAAACAACGTATCTCCAATTGTGGGTTGTTGCAGAATCTCCAGGAAAGTCGAAGCCAAGGCCATAAACAACTTGTAAGCTACCACGCAAACTCACAGAGAACAAAGAACAAACACCTAACGAGCAGAAGCAAACAAGACCAAGAAAGAAACCTCTCTGAATCAGAAAAGAATTCCGAGGGTTCAAGGGAAAAAAACTGCGCAATAGAATCAACCCACAAGCAACACCAAATAAAGAAAAGGTCGGTGAAGTGATAAGGATGATGGTAAATGGGGAATTGGAGAATACGTAAATCCAACAACTGGCGAGTTGGTTAGTTTCACGAGGACGAAAAAAGACAAGAACTTGCGTTTAGTTAACAACCATAAACGAAAATCAGCGCGATTCTGAGGCTGTGACGACAGTTACCATTCAGTCCCTCTCTTTTTAGTGTAGCAGTAGTAGTCAATCATCAAGAAGGTTGTAAGAAATGGGCTAAAGGTACTATTTTTTATTGCAGTAAACTTAGTACAACCAAGATGAGATTTTTTTTTGTATGAATCTTTTCTATTGTGGCTGGCGTTTATATAGTAGATCAAGACGGTGCAATGAATGAACCGTGTCCGTGATCTCATTTTTCACGTTTGTTAGGTAGGCTATGTATGCACTTGCTTTGACTTTCTTTTTAATTAAAAAAAAAAAAGAAAAAAAGCAAAGGGGTAGACATCGATTGTAATTGTACCACAGAAAATAGAGCAAACATACAAAAAATATATAGATAAATAAAAATAATTAATTATCATCATCACGCAGTGTTCTTGTATTTTACTCTTTCAAGTTTTCGGAAAATGGCCTCTTTTTATTTTTGTCCTAATAGCAATGGTGTATTATTTGTGCGACTCTAATGCATAGTCAATAACTCGGCCTTGATGATTATAGAGAATGCCGTCCAATGTGAAATCATATCATTTATTTAGTCGTCAAAATATTAAATATTAAGGGTCAATGATAAATATTTGACTTACGTTGTCGGAAAATCATAAAAGTCCACTCTTTTAGTTAGTACTTCAATCACATGCGTTTCAATTCTCGTCTAAGAAATCATCAAGCAATTCTCTTCCTTGGCTTTGGGCCAAACGTTTAGGCCCCCTTTTAAGACATATTATCGAGACCAAATATTATTACTACTTTGAAATGATCCATATCTAAATCCAAAATATAACACAATTCCTTGGTTCTTTACGATATCCATTTAAGTGTATCAAACATCTCCAAACAATATTAAAAAAAGAAAGAAGATTTATGACATGTATACGACGAACCAACTGCGAAGAAGTCCGTGGAATCCATTAGGTAGGAATTCTTGCAAAAAGAAAATGACTAAAAATAGGAAGAAAAAAAAATAAAAAAAAAAATTAATCGAGAGAAATCAAAGCCATTATTCTTGCAGGTAGGGTACAATACAACGACTCAAAAGCAGGCTAGCCCTACAATTACTGATCTCATCTCATACAAAAGAGAACTAAATCAAGAAACTAGAGAAGAAGAAGAAGAAGAAGAAGGTGAAGTACATGCCTGTCGGCTAGATCGATAGTACCATTCGAGGATCGTACGAGGAGGCAATAACATGGATCTACACAAGGGACAAGTGATCTGTCCCTCATCCACCCACCTATCCAAGCACTTGCCATGGAAAAAGTGCCTGCAATTGCGAAGCTCCCTAACCTCATCGCTCGGCTCAATCGCATCCAAGCAGACAGTGCACGTTGTAATCGTATTATCCTCAGATATCTTCACTTCTTCTTCTTCTTCCAAGTCTTTCCTCAGATCTTGGTAATGAAGAATGAGGAGCCTGTTCTTGATGGCCGCCGTGACGACATGGACTGGGACGTGGACGAGGGAGGGGCAGGAGGTGTCCACGATGAGGGTGTAGCTGTTCAAACGGTCTCTTGCGCCGGCGCTTTCTTCCTCCCGCGGCGGCGGCTTGAAGATGCCCAGGCGAGTGAGTGCTCCGATGAAGAGGTAGCTGGCGTTGGCATATACGTTGAGGAAGAATGAGAGCGTGAGGAGCTTTGGTACTTTAATGGCGTGGTAGAGGATACCCATTTTATTTTATTTTATTTTTTTTCTGTTTTTTGTTTTGTGAAGAAAGATGAGAGAGATTAGTTTTAAAGGTGTTTGATATCTGTATGTATGTATGTAGTTGAGCAGCTTTTAGGGATGACGTTGACTTTTATGTGTCTTTGGTGTTCGACGATGATTATTACATCTGTCTGCAGTTGATTGTTCGTTGTCATTAGATATATAAGTTAAAAAGTGACTTAAAAAAGGTTTATTACCCAATTAATCCCAAGGATTAGATTAGCCTTGTGAAATATTCAATGTACCTTAGTTGGATGTTCACTATCTTAGTTTCTAACAGATTCGATTAATTTCTTCGATATTATTTAAAAAAAATAGAAAAATAAATCATTAAAAAGGAATATATCTTGGCAACTTTGAAGTGACATATTGGCCCTGCCCGTGAGGTCGAATTACTACAACTTGCAAGTTGCAACCAAATAATAATAATAACAATAATAATAATAATAAAAAAGTTCAAGTCAAGCTAGATTTATTAACGTCTCCAACATATCCAAAAAATGTCTTCCAATATGTGATTCTCATCTTCAACTTTCATTTAAGAGAACCTATTAATTAAATACACATAAAATAGACTATAAAGTTGGGCTCGGCTAAGTTTGCTTTAATAAATGCTTTGAATTATAACAATGCGAACGCCACAATGTTAGTTTCAACTCTACTTAAAGTCTTGACATTATATGGACCCTTTAAATCAAAGACAACGATAATTCTTGTAGTAATTTCCAAAATTCTCATTTGATCATTCTAAGACTAAAAGTGATTGGTTGATTATATATACGTAAAAGACAATGAGGTCTTGGTCTAGTGGTCAAGGATGAGGTCGTAAAGATTTCTGGGTTAGGTCGTGGGATCGAATCACCCCTTCCATAATTCCTTAAGTAGTCCCCGTGAGATTTATTTTCCATGACTATCGTTGTCAGGTGAATTTCGAACGATTAGTCTCACCACTGGAGTGTGTGGCACAATTAAGCCTCTGCGAGGTCTGTGTGACGCAAACCCACGCCGGTATTTAGGGGCTAGCCATGGACGGATCTACATAGGGGCTAGGGGGTCCATTGACCCCCCGGCCGAACTAGTTATACTAAGTTTTTATGTTTTCCATCTGCATGTGAGCTCCGACCTAGTGGAATTTATAAACTTGTTAAGTTGATTTTCTGATAGATGTGGGTTCAATTCCTACCATTTCCATTTATTTATTTTTATTTTTTGACCCTCAATAATTTTCTTTTATTTTCCCCTAATAATTTTTTTATTTATTTTTTACCCTCAGCTTGTCAAGTCTGAGTCCGTCACTGGGGCTAGCCCATAGCCAAATCGTAGAACAAAATATAAACCCTTTATTTTTCTTTTCTTTATTTTTTTTCCTTTAAATTTATTTTTGATGGACTCTGTAATGGGCTTTGATATCGGCCCAGATAAGCCACGGCCCAGCACGAGGGCATGTTAGATTAGGAGATATTGTCTGGAATTTAGATATAACAAATATCGTTTTTAGGTCATAAATGTGTTGTATATATTATAGCCTGTGAGTGTGACATAGAGTGGAATTAAAATAAATTATACAAAATCAAGTTAGAACTCTAGGAAAATGTGAATTTTTTAAATAAATACAATATGTGTGAAAATATAATTTTGGATGTTAAGGTGCGGTATTTGAATGCGAATAAATAGTTCAGGTGGACGCCTCGTTAAGAATAATTATTT
The DNA here is from genome assembly GCA_028392965.1 of Lindernia subracemosa. Classification (NCBI taxonomy): domain Eukaryota; kingdom Viridiplantae; phylum Streptophyta; class Magnoliopsida; order Lamiales; family Linderniaceae; genus Vandellia; species Vandellia subracemosa. The sequence continues at coordinate 51,723 of JAQPCC010000073.1, forward strand.
TGGAGGACATACATATGCAAAAAATGCTGCTGCTGTTTCATCGAATTATGCTATATCTTAATGAATAATTATTACATAACTCAACTGTATATTTGAAAACTCACTTAAATTCGACATTTATTATTTGCTGGAACAGTTGAGCGCATAGCTATAATTACTCTTTACAATGTATTCATGATATCTTTTTATGAAAACAAATAAATACAATAAAACAATATATATTCATTACCATGCATGATGTAATAGATAAATATGTCAGGGCAAGGTTTTGTTCAATTTTAAATTAATTAACAATTGTTAATGTTGAAATATCGATGATCTGAATTATTGAGTTTGGATAAATTTCTCAATTTATTTACACATAGAAAAACAATTAGTCGTATTTAATGTGGTTTCATCTGCCATTAGATTCCGTAGCAGTTAGGGAGATAATTCAATTTATTAATTATTACAAACAACTCGTCATATATTTGTACTACCATTTAACACTACGGATTACCTAAATCCCACCAAGTTTGAGTCTACTCGTACGGACATCAAATGGTAAATAATAATAACAATAATAATAATAATAATAATAATCCGACAACCTATTAAAAAAATAATACCTAAGACTGCCTTCAACTAACATTATTATACCACAGAATTTCAAATATGGAACAATTAATTTAATAACTGTCTCAATATATAATTCCAATAGCCACTAAATGTACCCTTTCAATAAACTAAATTGTGAAAAACCGACAACTAAGCAAACGTTATTATTTACAGCAGCAACGTTCAAATTCATTGATCTTAAAATTAAATAATGATAATATGAGTAGGAGCAATCCCTATCTATGGTCCCCTAGTTGCGAAATTAACAACACAATTAGAGCTCGTGCAATGCCAAACAGCTGGCTACATAAATTTATATATACTTCCCCACAAGTAGGCGATGATTTATAAATACTTTTTTTTTTCAAAGATGATATTATAAATATATATATATATTTGCGTATGAATCATTGCATGTAACGTTTATGTATATGTTTGGAATCGACGTATATATACAGTCCAGTTGATGACAGAGACGTACACATACGAACCTAACCAGTTAATTATGGCCCCCCACTTTCTCTCTAACGTCTCTAAGATTATTAGCAGAAGAAGAAGAAGATGGAATAATAGAAGAAAGCATTAATATGTAATAAATTTAAATAAACTTGCCTTTCTTGGGTTCAACTTATCAATAACAACATACATTAAGAAAACTTCATTATAACCTCTCTTCACACTCTCCTTTTCTTCTCTCTTTCACTCACTCTAAACTTTCTCTTCTCATTTTTACTTCAACAAGCTGAGAGGTCAACCAGCAGTGAAGAAATTGTGGAGGAGAGCTTTTCTTTTGTTTTTTTTTTTTTTTTTTTTTTTTTCTGAGGATGAATGTTTTCATGAGGGCCCTTGTGGTGTGGTAATTCGGCTTAGTGTACAGTCTCTGTTTGTGATAATTCTTTCTCATTTTTGTTTGTTTTCTTATTATATAATGATCAGAAATATATCTTTCATTGCTAACCCTAGGCTTAACGTTCGAACAAGGCTTGAGGTTCTTGACTCAAGATTGTTTTAGTTTAACTGCCGATCTTCTTCTTCTGTTGCTCTTATCTGACGCTATAATCGTTTGTTCGCAGGATTTATCAGATCTGTCAGAGCTAAAAGCCTATAGCGCGTGAAAAAAAAATAGAAAGAAGATAATCAAGATTTTATTACACTCATGAATTTCATGTTGAATTGGTCCTCACCTTCCTTTTACTACCGGCCAACCGCCGCCCCACCGCCACAGAACCACCACCCAGCAGCCTCCGGCGACGACAAAGAAGACCTCGCCATGCCTCTATTCACAAGATCGGAAGCAAACAATTCCACCGCAAACACGGGCCGTACAACAGCAACGCCAGCTGCACAGCTCGTAGAAAAGGAGCATATGTTCGACAAGGCAGTGACTCCGAGCGACGTGGGGAAGCTGAACCGTCTGGTCATTCCCAAGCAGCACGCCGAGAAGTACTTCCCGTTGGATGCATCCACCAACGACAAGGGCCTTCTGCTCAACTTCGAAGACAGATATGGCAAGCCGTGGAAGTTCAGGTACTCTTACTGGAACAGCAGCCAAAGCTACGTTATGACTAAAGGATGGAGCCGTTTCGTCAAGGAGAAGAAGCTCGATGCCGGCGACATTGTTTCGTTCGAAAGAGGGTTGGGAGAGTTGGGCAAAGATCGCCTTTTTATCGATTGGAGGCGTAGGCCAGATGCCCCGCCATTACATCATCGTCATCAGCTCTCGTTTCATCGGTCTCTGCTAAACCCTTGGACATATAATGCTGGTAATCCCATTTTCTTGCAACCTCAGCATCATTACTACGGTGGTGGTAATGCTAGTATTAGTACTAATCCCTATGGATACATTAGTAGCAATACCATCATTGTCAGTGGAAACCCTTGTCCACCTGGGATATATGGATCTCAACGATCTTTGGAAGTATTGCAATTGCAGAGAAGTAGTGGTGGAATCAGAGGTGTAAGTGAGCATCAGCAAGAACAAATGGTGTTCGATTCAGTTCCAGTGGTCCAAGGAAAAGCAGCAGCGAAGAGGCTAAGGTTGTTCGGTGTGAACATGGATTGTCCGATTGATCAAGAGCCTGATGAATGTTATAATAATGTGTTGCCTTCAACAGTCGTGCCAATGTTGCATAACTCTGGGGAGTTTGATTCTTCTTCTTCTTCTCCGTCTTCTTTGGCACCATATCTGCAGTTAAGGCAGCCTTACGACCATGATCGAGATGATGACTGTTATAAAGGGAAGGGAACTTCAATATCCTTGGACTTGGATATCTGAGATGGCTGTAAGAGAATTTCCAAGAATTCGCTCAAATAGGAGAGGTAAGATATAACAAAAATTCATAAAAAAAAGGGTCAATATAATTCTGCAGTTCATTGAAGCTTTAGTGACCATTTCAAGATTTCTCAAGATATTACCAAGTCTTTACTCACTGAGGCACACATAGAAGATTCAGGTCAGCGTTGAAGCGAATTAGTTCTTGTGGAGTTTTCTTTACGTATAGTAGAATCATGCGCATAATCGATTGGTGACAGATAAATACCACATCGAAAAGATTATATATATATATATATATATATATATATATATTGTTGATCCTCTAGAGCCTGTTATTTTATGTTTCAGTACTGATAATAAGGCCTGGACTGGATAATGTATGTCTTAATATCCTTATTCACAAACTTGTATCTGTGTCATAATTATGATTTCTGCAAGATTATTCTTGTCTATGAGTCTGCTACTTCATCATCATATTCACACTATGTGGTTATTCTGAAGCTTTTTTCGATCACGAAGGATTAACATATAATAGCAAATACATTAGCAAAGTGTAACCTATAAGCAGGATTAACATATAACTTTTCCTCATGGGTAGCTTCTCGGGTCACAGATCGACCTAACGGCGTCACGCCTCCCCTCCGACGACTCCATCGCCTCTCGCCATCCACATCAAGCAGGGTTTTTGTTAAAAGTGCCATGATAGATGTTTACATCAACAATCAATAATATATGATAAAGGTTTCTATCACATATATAGGAAGTTATTGCTTGGATTGTTAAATATTAGGTATCTTGTGGTAGGTACATTACGATGGTCTTCTTTTTTAAATGTAAGCAAGGAAAATGACTTGGTTCAAAGGAATATTACAACGTTAGTTAATAGTTAAAAGGTAAAAGAAAACCAAAGGTAAAAAATATATACAGTACTATGGTAGTTGGAATATAACGGATACATCGTAGAGCGTGCTTTATATTGTCTGTGTTATTATTAGTGATCTTTGCGCTGTCACTCTGCCGACCATCAAAACTATTAATGCTTTCTTGATCTTATATACTATGTATGTATTTATTTGTTTTCTAATGTGTATAATGCTTATTAATTAATTACTTTCTCTGATCATTATATGGGTCCCCCATCCTTTATACACGAATCTAGCTACAGTCTAAACCCTAGTTTTTCTCTTTTTTGCTCTCATGGCTTATCCTTTAACTGTAAGGCATTGTTTGGTTCATGAGTTTAATATTTTAAAAGTTAGTTTAAAGGATATTGAGGTGTTTGGTTCATAGGTTTATATAAAGTATGAGTTTACATATAATAAACTCATACCCATGTATGAGGGTTTAAATAAACACACCTTTCATATGGGTTTATTTAAACACGTTAAAACCAAACACATATTTTATTTTATACCCACTAATTAGTTTTATATAAACCTCACTAATTTAAACCCTTCTAAATATAAACCCACGAACCAAACGAACCCTAATTCTATATGGGTCCCCCATCCTTTATAATTTTTGTAATTTTTGAAGCGAATTAGTTCTTGTGGAGTTTTATAATTTCACAAAGATAAAAATGAAAAATAACTGCACACTGATCAGCATAAATTTTAATAACAGTATGCAGTCGTAAGTAGGCGTGTTTATAGAATAGAATGAGCTTTAATCTAATCAGCTCTATTCTATATCTCATTCACGACGAGGGAAATAGAAGAATTTATTACATCAAGTTTGCCAAACTGGCCATCTGACCATCTTATTCTGCCTTTCAGCAGTCTGAAAATTACTTCAACACTTTGGTCAATATGATTATCCAATATGTCCGTCCTGCGTGTATTCCGCTTTAATGTTTTTATTTTTCTTTCTTGCACAAGTAACTAGGGTTTCAATAAGCTAGGCATGAAGTTTTCAAATATAAATATTTACATAGTACATAGTATACTATATGTCTAGGCTGAATTAGTTTTTTTATATATATATATATAATATAAGAATATTGATTATCAGAAAAATAGTAAAGAAGAAAAGAGGATCTGAAGACCCAAAACTTAGTTAATTATTCCTATATAGGGTAATGGAATCTAGGGTTATATGTTCATATATTTAAACATATTCACAGAAAAAAACCCTGCAAAGCTACTCTTACAATATACTTTATTGCATATGCTACTACATGTAATAGGCATTCGTAGGTTCTTCAGGGAAGTAATAATTGTATACAACAATGGTCACAAGATGGCCTAATAATTAATAATCAAGCATAAATAGGCCCTAAACCTTAGCAGACAAAATGATACAGTGATAACATAACATGTCATTATTTAATACGATGTACATTCTCTATATTCACGGGATGATGCCAGAAACATACCTCAAAAAAGTCGCAGCTTTTTCTATAGATTTATGTGCTGTGTTGATTATTTTTTAGTAGTCATTATCATGGTGTCGAAACCATTTTAACTGTAATTCTCAAACCTTATCCATATCATATATATTTGCATACACTCATGCTAAACAAAGAAATTATAAAACAAAGGGAAAAAAAAATATTCATACTATAGCTACTGAGATGTAACATTCCACAATTTACATCTGTGACATTCCACAATTTATACATTCGCAAGTTATGGGGTTTTTCTTGATTTATATAAAAGATTTATGAACGACCTGCTGTAGCAGGTGAAGCAGTGGAGGCTACACTTATGCAACTGACACTTGCCAGTCTTAATAAAAAGTCAACGGTGCTGCTGCTGTTAAGTTCATGACATACACACAGATTGCTAATAGTTTATCTTTGTCCTAATTAGGATGATCATCAACTTCATCTTTACACATATAAATACAAATTATATATTAATCCAAAATCATATTTTGATCATTCTGACTTGTGTAATAATCTCAGAGATAGGTGGAAAAGATCTCAATTTTCATTCCCAGAAAACGTGTATATGGTCAAATGTCTTATATAGAGAGACAGCAAAAAGGATATATTCATTCTAGAAAGGAAAATTCCCAGTCTGCCTCATGTGATCCAAAGTCCTCTGCAATCCATACTGCAACACTGCTTGATTTCCAGCTCTGAATCCATTACCATAAACCAGCGACGTGTCTGAGGCAATCTGATGCTTGAAGAATACGCTAAGCTTCTCTTCGAACGGAGACCTCACGCGGTTTCTCGATGAAGTTGAAGCATTGTTGTTGTTGTTGTTGTTATCAGACATTGAAAGGATCTGTGATTCCAGCCACATGCTGGCCATGACTTGACATATGCCTTCTTCGACGTCTTGTCTTAATGTTCGAAAACCTTTTCATGGGAATGAATAGAAATGGAAGATGATCATTACAAAGAAAGAGCCCATCTTACAAAGAAACGATAAAGTCGAAATTTTTACCATTAAGTCGAAGCCAAGCATGCATCATCTCATGAGCCAATATTGATCCAGTCAGCAGCCTATGGGATGTAAGATGTTCGAATGGGATTTTACGGAAAAAGAAAGGACTAAAAGACCGTAAATTATAAGCTTAACTACCTCGGAAGGCCGTATAAAATGAGGATTGCTGTCACTTCGCAGTGGCGAGTTAGTTTATAAGGCTCTGTTCTCATGCCCATTACTCTGTTTGCTCCACCTCTAGGCCGCCTCAATACCTGATTATCAATGACATTGAAACCCAATTGCATATATAAGCGAAAAGCGATAAGTTGATAAAATTTAAATAAAGAAAATAAAATTATCATAGAAGCCTCACAGTGCTGACTGTTTGTTCCTCGGAGAGACAAAGGCCTCGAGTTTCAGGCATGTGGTGATGTCCCTGGAAAGTGCAAGTAATCAATAAATATGAGGCTGAAATGAATATGAAAATGGCCCAACAATCTACTTCAAAATATAACTTTCTTAATCCAGAAAGCAAAAAGAAAAGGCCATAAATGTTTTATTACATGTCTCTCCCCGTCCAATGCTTCATTTAACGCCTGCCTCTCGACTAAAAGTAGCGGAACTTGCTGTGTAATTTTCATATTTAATCCTTCGTAAAATTCTTGAATATCAAGAAAAAGGGGCTGACACTCGTCAGTGTCCATTATTGCAGAGTCTAAGCACTCCAGGCATAGTTTCCTACCATCATTAAGCGCAGCATATTTTGCATCGCATGACTTCAAAAAATATCAAATAAACCATGGTTATTTTGATGATAATAACAAGAAATACGTGTCTGAAAACATATATATACATATACATATATTGTTAGTGTAACTTACTTCCATACGCTCGCAACTACAGCATCGAGCAGTTCCATCATATTCATGACTTGGACAGTACTTTTGGGACCAAAAAGGATGAGCTCTGTATTCAATAAGACCACCTGGATTTGTGGGAATCTGTTGAAGTACAAGTTTAAAATTCAATAAAGTTAAAGAAAATTAAAACATTAGTGCTGTCTTAGTTCCCAATATTAAACTTACGGAAATCGTAAAATATTTAGTATAGTATTTATGTCTCCAATTTCAGAATGCATCACACATGTTAGCTTAAGTTGCTTCAAACGAAAGAAATAACCAAAAAATGTGAACATTGTAAAAGAGTACACAAAAATAGTTGTAAATGACAGAAAATAAATGAACGTCTTGATATTTCACTGCATAAACTTACAAAGTGATTGCATATATCGCATTTTGGATGATAAGATTCCCTGTAACAAGCTCTGTGATAGGGGTAGCTTCCTGACATGGAAAACTGCAAAATATATTCACAATCTCATTTAATGTTAGTAAACTGATTGCAGAACTAACAAACTTTTCATGACGATGTCACCATTATGCAATAACCACATGAACTATCTTGAATAATATCACGAAAGAAATTTTACTGTGCCTATATTGAGTAAGAATATTTCCGTTTACCTCATAATCAGATATAGGTAAATTACATCCATGACATCTGAAACACTCGGGATGCCAAAAAGCACTCATGCAGCTCAAGAATCTTCCATGTCCAATCTCGGTGTTACAACCCGCACAGATCCTAAAAGCCCAAAATATGGAAAATCAAATCTTGAAGACTGCTTTATTGAATTAATTAGCAAACAAACGATCTCTATCAAAAGTAACAAAAATTAGATCAATAACTTTATCAAGGGACAAGATATCAGAGTATCCAATAATACGAAAATACATTATCTATTTATTAATTGCACACGCGCGAGTGACTAACATATATCCATGTACCTGTAGCTAGTAGAATAGGGGTAATATGATGGATGGTAATAACTGTCACTTCCATGCCCATGTCCACTGTTAGTACAACTTTCATTTCGATTGCTCGGTTCTGGCGTAGATTCCTCGATATTTAAGCTCTCCTGGAGAGCCCTTGCAAGTAATTCATCTTCTTCAAGCTGAGGTTTAGTATCTGTTAGATTTTATAAGATATGTTAGTTATATTTAGAGCAGTTTGTTCATGTTAGGAGATTCATCAAATCTTACTGACGTTATTTTTTATATGAATCTCGGCACTACATTAATGTATAAATGGTGGAATATGTTCCATAATTACAACTTTTCTTACTCATTGTTTTCTAGAGAGCATCCGAGCAGGTTAATGAAAAAACACAAAGAAAAGGTAGTAGAATTGGAGAAAAGGTTGCGGTAAAGATTTCAAACAATATATCCTAACCGAAATGGTATATAACTACTTAGTAGGTTTATGACACAACTAAGTTTTTTACAAGAATGAAAACTTCTGCCGCATATTCGTTATCCGATGTAAAGCAGATCTAATGACTCACCATTTGAGGAGTTTTTTCTCTGCTCTTCTTCTGAAAGAGATAATGCAATTGCACGGTCTATTTCTTCATTTTCTGCCCATTCATCCTAAACAGATGACCATCAATGTGGTTAATAATCAACAAATATTAGGTATCGTGATACAGAAATATAAGATCCTGAAGGTCCTAAACTACAAAAGAGGGATCATAATCTAACAATGTATGCATAAATAAACAAGCTTAGAACAATATTAAGCCACTTGTAAGAAAAAAAAGAAAAGAAAACCCCAAATAAATTACTCACCCACGAAGTAGAAGGATGATTCTCCATAACATCTGAAGTGTTACTATCCCTGGTCTCAGCTCCATTACGACCCCAATCATATTGTCCCTCTGAAATTCTATGGTTTGAGCCTTTGAAAATTTTGCTAAACCAGCCCATTCGGCAAAGTACTCCTAGCGCTAGAATTCCCTATATATTCAAAAGAGACCGTTCAAAACAACATTCAATGCTTTTAGAGAACTAAGCACGCCGGAGTGAAAAAACACAACATCGTCTCCATTTATTAACTCAATAATCAAGTCGTGGCAGCTATAATTTGGAAAAATCATCCCATCCGCAATACATAAGACGTATTTAATGAGTATAAACCAATGTACGTTGTAAGATAAAAACATTCCTAATCTTGCATCACCTTAAATAAAGAACCGAGTAAAAACATAACAAAAAGAGCCTCGAATGATATACAATTGCTATGCAAATATATGCACAACCCAATCACCAATCAAAGCCAATAATGAAAACAGAGGACAGAATTGCATAAAACCCAAATATGTGAATATCAACTTCAAATTAATGGCCCATTCCACATAGAACAACACAAGCACAAATCGAAATTGAGATCAATCCACACTCAACCGCGATCAATTTACATTGGACCGACAAGCTTACCTCAATCAAAAGCAAGAATCTGCACGAATTGTAGAGCCAAAAAGGCACTCAAAGAATAATCTATAAGATTCTGAAAAAAAAAAAAATGTATGCCTCCAATCGAAACTAAGAGTACCCAAGATTTTATATACGGAATTTTAAACTAAAACTAAAGAATCAATCTAACCCTCGATGCTCAGCCCCTTTTTCCGAATCGAAAAAAAAAACTATATGTCAAAGGAAATTATGAATGAGAACAATAAGCCGCGCCAAACCCAGAAAAAAAAAATCGACAGATGATGAACCAAAATATTCTTTTTCTTCAACAATAGCACGCCCAGGCGAAAGAAAAACACAAAAACAAAAAAATCAAAACTTTTTGAATGGGGATTCTGAGACTAGTATAATATCACGACGGTTTAAAGAATCAAGAATTCAAAGTCAAAGACAAAACAGATATCGTGCCAATTAAACCCAGAAAGAGTTGACAGAGAAAAATCAAACGCCTCTCTGGATTTATTGGAGTAGTTGAATTGGAACGGTTGGAAAATTAGGACTTGGGAGGAGACTAATATATGATAAATACAAGGCAGACACGGCAAAAGCTTACGTGAAGGAAAAAAAAGAAGAATAATAATAATAAGAGAAGCAAATTTTGTAACTTGGCATTGCCTTGACGATTTCTACTAATTATTATTTGATTCACTTTACCCCTTTTCGAATTATATTCCATTATGAAAGGAAACCGTGAAGATTTCAATATTATTATTTTTTTGTTATTTTATTACATAAACTGTTCCGATTTTGTTCGTTATTAGTTACCTATTTAGGAGTAACTGTCAAAATCAGATAATCATTGAGCAAGAGAAATAAGGAAGTGCTTCTGATCTACATAATCTCCATTTCAAGAACCATCTGACAAAAAAGTCATCTTTGTTAGATTAACGGAAATAAGACATAAATATGAAACAAATAGAACTAATCCGACCCATATGTAATAAAGGATTACCACTACAAGAAAGTCCTTCCACCATATTGAGAAGTTCTTCTCAATAAAATACTATTAATCTTTCAATCATTGGAAGTAAGTAATTAAGGTGTTCATATGAATCCATTAAGATATGGATATTACATCATTCAATTGTTGGAAATATTTATATAAATCGACACGTTCTTGTTTATTATATAAATCATTCAACTTGAAATATATAAATTCGAATGGTCCTTCTGCACTCTCTTCAACTCTCCAGATGATTAGAGATGGTTGTTTATTTTCATCTGTATTCTCTTTTTGACAGTAACTTCAATCATATGATATCCACGAATTCGGCTTTTTTAATTAAATAAATAGTTTTTTAATTTTTATTTATAAAATAAGTTAAAAAAAATACTTATTAATAAAATAAGTATTTTCGTATGTTAGACATACGAGTTATAACTCGTATCTCTAAGATACGAGTTAGATCTATTATACGAACAGACGACGAACAGACGACGAACGACGCAGACGGCGACGGCGACGGTGCAAGGCGAACGGCGACGGTGCAAGACGAGAGTAACTCGTAGCTAATAGGTACGGGTTAGTTTTTTTGTGATTGTATTAGGATTATTTTGTTGATTTCGTATGAAATTGTTGGGATTATTTATTGATTTCGAAGAATTGATGAATGTATTGTTGAGATTTGTGTCGAAATTATTCGTAGAATTAAGAATATTTGTGTTGGGATTAACGCGTGTTTTTGTCGTTCGTATTCATTGGATTTATTGGTGTTTTTGTTGATGTTTTTGTCGTTCGTTTGCGTTGTATTGTGTTGTTCTTCGTAGGATGGAAGACACGACTTTGTACGGCCCTATCGATGATTCGGTGTTGACGATGCAGTCGAATCATCGATCTCGTGATGTCCTGCTGGATGCGGACGTGATCGATAAAACGATCAAGATTAGATCGTTAGAAAATGTTGTATGGGGTACGAAAGAGCAGCCTATAATTCTACACGGTCGTTTGCTGAAGAAGTTGGATGACATGGGATTGTACGGCGTATATAGCTGCATGTCGCATAAAGTAGACCCCCACTTGATTACTGCGTTAGTAGAGCGATGGAGGAAAGAGACGCATACGTTTCACTTTTTTGTTGGGGAGGCGACTGTTACGCTAGCGGACGTCGGTATACTATGGAGGTTGCCGATAGATGGTGAGTCCGTTTCGGGTGTGATCGAGTCGAGGACGACGTCGCAGTGGCAGGATGAGTGTGAGCGGTTGCTAGGATATCGACCACCACAAGACAAACTTAAGGGGACGGCGTTAGCGATGAGAGCTCTAGCGGATTGGTATATAGCCAATCCAGTCACAGATGACAGTGAGGAAGTAGAAGTCGAGCAAGCTGCACGTGGATATGCGATGCTGTTATTTGGTGCAGTTATGTTTCCCGATTGTAGCGCCTGCACCGTCTCGCTCACATTCCTCCAGTTATTGGAGGACATCGACGAGGTGCACACTTATAGTTGGGGCAGTGCAGTACTCGCCTTTTTGTATAGAGAGCTTTGTTCGGCATGTCAGCCGAAAAAGCTTAATATAGGCGGACCTCTACGGCTGTTGCAGGTAATAATTTATAAAATTCAAATAAATTTGAATTTTATATTTTCGTAATCATAGATTTAATGTAATATTTTTTTGTAGGTGTGGGCGTGGATGAGAATCCTGCCTTTACAGCCCGTTCGTGTAGTGGAGCGCATCCATATGTCGCCCCAAGTAATTAATGGGTTTGAGCTGCCGATGCCACCAAATGCTGCAAGGTATTATAATTAATTTATTATATACTTATTATTATTTATATGTAGTAAATTATTTATTTAGTCGAATATTATTAAATGTTTATTGTTTCGTAGGTGGAACGCTCGATTGGATCATACCAGTTCGACGCGTTCGAATATACGCACTATGCGCGAGGTGCTCGATATGATGCAGATGTCGCAATTTGTGTGGGCGCCCTACGACATTTCTTTACCGGAGATTGAGTCGTTACCTCCCGAGTGCCTGCCATTAGCTAGTCGTTCGATGTGCCCTTTGATCTTCTTCAATATCGTCGAGCTACATTATCCAGAGCGTGTTCTGCGTCAGTTTGGGATTATCCAAGGCATCCCCGCTCAGCCTAGCTTTCGCGAACGGAATCTCCATTCGTTCGAACGTCGTGTGCGCACAGGGATGGACTGGACGACAGTTCATGCGGAGTGGATACAGAGATGGGCGGAACGAGATCAGACCGTTGTCAGTGGTCCGACTGCTACTCCACAGGTATCGGTCCATGATGGTTACTACGACTGGTACTATCGCATTACACGACGCTACATCTCTCCGAACGCTAGGCAGGTGCCCCGGGGCTTTCAGATGGGTGATGCCGTATTCTTATCGACGATTGTGAGTTTTGTTGGTATATTAACTCATATTTGTTTTCTATTTATCATATTCTAACTTGCATTGTTAATTATAGGAACATCACATATCTCGTCAAGCAGATTATTTTAGAGACGATAACGTTGAAGAAGCACGACGTCTGGCGTATCAGATGGAGAACATGTTTATTGGAAGACGTCAGCAGCCAAGACGAGAACGTGATCCAGATGTTGGACACTCGCACCGATATGAGTCGGGGCCGTACGAGGTCGGGCCATCTGATCGATATGAGCCGGGGCCGTCTCAGCTATACGAGGTCGGGACATCTCAGGTGCACGATGATCCACACTCATCGTTCTTCGATGATATAGATCTAAACACGGTAAATAATAATATTGTTCTTTTATTATTATTTCATTGTTGTTGTTATTATATTATTATTATTTGTTTTATTATTATTATTATTTTATTATTTGGGATTATATTTCAGGTGTTTATGACACCTTCACCACATACGCGGCGCTCGAGAAGTCCTGATGATGAAGATCAGGCTGATGTCCGACGAGGAAATAGAGTGCGTAGGCCTAGGCGTTGTGGGACTGGTTCTCATTTTTTTCATCGTGGACAGTAGATTAGACGTCATTTGTAATTTGTATTGACTTATTCTTATTATGAATCTCGTTTTAATTAATTATATAAAATAAAATAAAACAACGGGACTCAAACAATACAGAATGAGGGTAAACATATCAATGTCTTCCACGCTGCCTAGCACGAGTTTCACCCCTATCCATCTCATTGTGAATACGAGTTCTCCGATATCTTCCTGGTCCTGTTATTGCTCGACGTGCTTCGTTATGAGTAAGATTAAAATCTGCATCAGCCCAATAACATTCGTCGTGTAGTGGCTCGAAAACACCCTGATATGTGGCTGAGTACGAGACTTTGCTGTAATATGGCGCGACATATTGACCGGACTGGATTTGCCAATGACGACATGCCGCTTGTGCGTGAGAGCAGGGGATCTTGTACATGCTCCAGTTTCCACACGAACATGTTCCAGCGCTAATATTCACTACTGTGTTTGTGTAAACGCCAGCTGTTACAACTTCGGCCGTATGTTGTCGGACATCAAATCGATAGACGCATGATCCCAAGATTGCCTCGTCCAATTTTGAAACATTCTTGTTGCATAGCGTGACCAATCTGTTTCAGTATTGTCCATTGCTACCGCAGCTTCCTGATACCGATCACGCCAATACTGTACGCACCTATGAAAAGTGAAATCGACGATAGCTCGCGGCGGGAGCAATCGTGCCCCCTTTAATACACCGTTAAGACCCTCAGAAATGTTGGTCGTCATAACACCACATCGAGTGCCACCATCGTGAACAAAAGTCCACAGCTCCACGTCTACATTTATCAACCATTGCCAGGCTTTTTTATCAATCAATTGAATCTGATTCATGATGCGGTCGAATTTGTTCAACGTATGCGCAGTTCCAGCTCTGTGACATAAATCTTTCAGCTGTTGGCTTTTGAACTTCTTGTAAAAGTTGGATTTTATATGCCGCAGACAGAAACGATGTACTCCATTTGGGGGCCTAAAAGCAGTCGTCACTCTTACTGCAGCCATAAGACCTACAAGACGATATTTACATATTATAAATAAAATTTATACAACTAAATATACATATAAGGCACGTCTGAGTAACTTAGTGAAAGACAAACCTGGATGACGATCGGAAATAAGGCAAACAGACTGGTTCTGCAGAACATGTGTATTTAGGTTGTCAAGAAACCATTTCCAAGAATGTTCACTTTCTTCGGTGACAATGGAGAAGGCTAGGGGGAAGACGTTCTGATTGGCATCGAGTGATGTAGCAATCAACATTTTGTGTTGATATTTTGAGTATAAATGCGTACCATCAACACAAACAATTTTACGGCAATGTCGAAAACCGTCAACACTTGGTTTGAATGCCCAAAAAACGTACCCAAGCTTATATTCTCCAGGCGTGCTAGTGCGAATGTGCAGCCACTTCACGATTGTTCCTGGATTGTAATGTTGTAAAGCTTTCATAAAAATTGGAAGCTTCTTTACGGAATCTTCCCACGTGCCATAAACATTTTCCATAGCTCTTTTGAGTCCATGCCAAGCTTGTATGTACGAGATATCGTAGCCAAATTTATCTTTTATGAGCTGCTGTACATTTTTGGGTAGGAAGTGAGGGTCTGTCTTTACAACGCCAACAAGCTTGTCGGCAATCACGTTCCGAGAAATATTACGATGAGTTGTGGACAACTCAGTCATGTAGCATGCGTGTGGCTCTCATATTTTGTCACTTTCCAATAACCTTCTTTACGCTTCAAACTGGCTCTAAGTCTCCAAGGGCATTCACTGCTGTGATTGCATTCTACACTCCAAACGGTGTTGCTGCTTTCTTTAACATGATACTCGCGCCTAACTACCCTGATCGAATAATCGTCTACAGCATGTTGTAAATGTTCTTTACTTTGAAAAATCATACCTCGACAAAATGTGGGAGTTTCTTGATCATAAAAGTCCCCGCATCCACCGTAGCCATCAACATCGGGAGGTGGCATTTGATATGTATGATTAAAGGAACAGACTGGTACATTGCTCGAGGATCATCTACTGGTGCAGTGGCATTAGGTGGATTCTCATCGTCGTTGACAGCTTCAGGATCGTTGGGATCTGGAAACTCGGACAAGAGATTTTCATCGTCTGCTTCAGAATCACTGACATCGACTTCTGGCTCGACTTCTTGCTCGCCTTCTGGCTCATCTTCCTGCTCGGCTTCCGGCACGTCTAATATAGGAACATCAATTGACACATTTTCGAACCCTCTTGTAACTGTGACTATATCAGGCATCTCTGGACACGCATGACTCGATGAACCAAATTCAAATTGCTGAAACCCACTTCTGTCTTCAAAATTTGGATGAGAATCTTCATTGAGATCAAAATTGCCGTATTCATTTTTTTCAACAAAAACCTCAAGATGGTTGAATTCGGAATCAGGGTGTATGAAGAATGATAAGTCGCTGTCGTTGGAAATCTGTAGTAGTTGATGAAATATGCGAGAGTGTTGAAAGTATTCATTCTTGCCATAAACAATCAACGAACAAGAACTGCTATCAGCACCCGTAATTTCAAACAAGAATGACAGAAATTCGGAAAAATTGGTAGAACGACGAATTCGCCGGTACCCTATAGGATCAATACTGTATTTGATGGTTGAATTAGATGTGTGAATAATTTCACCACCGAAATAAACTAACACTTGTATATTATTGGACACCATTTCTGTATGTGATGTGAGTGATCGGTGATGTGTTTGATATAATATTTCGTTTCGAAGGTATGAATTTATAGAGATATAACTCGTATTTGTGAGATACGAGTTATGTTAACTCGTACTTTTGACATACGAGAAAACGTAACTCGTAACTTCAACATACGAGTTAGCAGAGGCTTCGTCAGAGTTTGTTGGTTGCAGAGTTTGTCGGTGTCGGCAGATCTAACTGGTATGTCTAACATACGAGTTAGAAAATACCTATTTATTAATAAGTATGTTTTTTAACTTATTTTATAAATAAAAATTAAAAAACTATTTATTTAATTAAAAAAGCCCACGAATTCTCCGTACGAATAAATCTCAGACACGTAGCAATTTCATTGAAATATAATGTTGTGTGTTTCAAAGTCTAACGTACGCATTACAGACCGTAAAAAGGTTAACAGATCACACATATTGCTGTGCTGCCATCTTTGCCAGTCGATGAGATAAGACAATTAAAACACGACTGTCAGTCCTCCTATATTTATTACATCACACACAAATTTAAAAATAATAAATATTGCCAATCGTTTATCCATTTTTCACCATGTATGAGACTTTTTGGTACATTTTCCAAACATTTCTGTTCCCATGTTGTCCCTCATTTTCTTCTAATCAGTTCCATAAATAGAAGAAAAGAAAGGAAGAAACACTAACTATAACATACATATCAAATCCATGGAAGGTGAAGCGAATAAGCAACCACTTCTAGAGAACAATCATAAGCCACAGCAAGAAGAAGAAGATGATCAATCGCTCATCAAGTCATTTGGTTCAGAATCAAAAAGGCTATGGAAAATCTCAGGCCCAGCGATATTCACCTACTTATGTCAGTACTCTTTAGGGGCACTCACGCAGACTTTCTCCGGCCAAGTCGGAGAACTCGCCTTAGCTGCTGTCTCAGTAGAGAACTCCGTCGTTGCTGGCCTTGCCTTGTGTCTATGATTAACTCATGAGCTTATTGCTTGTTAGTTTGTCATTATTTCTTACATATTCGCACATAATATTAACAGCTGGGAATGGGAAGTGCTCTAGAGACGTTATGCGGGCAAGCATTCGGCGCGGGGCAGATAAGAATGCTTGGCATCTACATGCAAAGATCATGGGTCATCTTGCTAGTAACGGCCTGCGTTATGCTTCCCATCTACATCTTCGCCCCGCCGATCCTCAGACTGTTCGGAGAGTCCGACGAGATGTCCCGAGCTGCAGGTTTAGTGGGACGAACTGCCCGCCCCGCCCCGCCCCGCCCCGCTCCGCCCTCGTCTTCTTCTTACATGGGAAAACCGAGGCTAACGAATATAGGGTTTTCTTGCAGGCCACTTTGCTCTGTACATGATACCTCAGCTGTTTGCCTACGCCATAAACTTCCCCATACAGAAGTTCTTACAAGCCCAGAGGAAGCTCATGGAGATGGCTTACATTTCTTGCGCCGTCCTGGCGCTGCACGCCGTTTTCAGCTGGCTTTTGATCATAAAGTTCAACTGGGGTTTGGTCGGAGCGGCCGTCACCCTCAACTCCTCGTGGTGGCTCATAGTCATACTGCAGCTGATCTACATATTCTGGTCCAAGTCCGACGGCGCTTGGAGCGGATTTTCTTGGCTAGCCTTCCACGACTTGTTCGGCTTTATCAAGCTTTCGTTGGCCTCCACGGTGATGCTATGGTAAGAAACTATGTATGCCACGTCATCGTCGCCGTGTGTTTTGTAACTAAATCAAAAAAAAATTTACTTCATTTTGCAGCCTGGAGTTTTGGTATCTGATGATAATAGTCGTAGTCGCCGGCCATCTAGACAACCCCGTGATACCCGTCAACGCGATTTCGATATGGTACGACGGAGCTCATTGTTGTTTCTCGCTCGCCGGCTGTATATATCTATATATAATCGGCGTAACGATGATTAATGTTGCTATTCTTGCAGCATGAACATAGAAGGATGGGATGCAATGATCTTCATAGGATTCAATGCAGCAATAAGGTAGAAAGCGACAGTGACATTGCTGTGTACTTTCTCATTCATTCATTCATTAAAACCATAGCTAATTTATTACATCATCTCATTATAATATCATATCCTTCTATTGAATTTAGTGTGAGAGTGTCCAACGAACTCGGGGCGGGCAAGCCGAAAGCGGCCAAGTTCTCGGTGTTGGTCGTCTCTGCTACGACCTTAGCCATAGGGCTCGTCGGCTTCGTCTTAGTTATGGCGACGAGGGAGTACTTTCCCCACCTCTTCACTAGCAGCGACGCAGTGGCTAGAGAAACTACGAGGTTGTCCATATTGCTTGCTGTCACGGTTCTCATCAATGGCCTTCAGCCAGTTTTATCAGGTAATAAATATTATTACTAATTAATTAATTAATTAATTACAGTTAGATTAGTTATTTATTTAATTGAATTACTACTATACTATATAGGTGTTGCCGTTGGAGCTGGCTGGCAAGCCATAGTTGCCTACGTTAATATTGGATGTTATTACATTTTTGGGCTGCCTCTTGGCATCGTCTTAGGCTTCGTATTTGATTTTGGAGCTATGGTTTGTTCAATTCAAACAAAATAGTATTATTTTTTTCTTCTTGATTATAATTGATTAATTATTGCCAATTAGTTGAGTTTTGCAGGGAATATGGGGTGGGATGATTGGAGGGATTGGCTTGCAGATAATTATATTGATAGTGCTTACTACGAGTAGAAATTGGGATAAGGAGGTTAGTTGTTAGTAAATCTATTATTCTATGCATATTAACTTAATAATTTGATCTTATCTTATGGAGTATATACTATATAGTGCTCGTTTGGTACGTAGGTTTATATTTAGGAGGGTTTAAATTAATAAGGTTTATATAAAACTAATTAGTGGGTATAAAATAAAATGTGTGTTTGGTTAGTGAGTTTAAATATAATATACTTGTTTGGTTAGATATGAGTTTAATAAATGGGTATTTGATGAAAATACAATTATGCCCTTAATGTTCATAAATACTTTCTACTTAATAATCACGCTTGATGTACCTATCCTCACTGCGATTATTAATATCATTGTGGAATTCTGGTATGAATGTTATTCCTTTGCATTGAACTAAAAATCATCAAGCCATTACATTAAATTTAATGTAATATGAATAAATATAAATAATGTATATATATTATATGTACGTATATACATGTACATGAAATTTATGGTTGAATATTTTCTTAATGACTCTTTCTCAGTTACACGGACAAGCCTTCTCAGTTCCCACAAACCTAGCAATTTATTTGTTCTCTCTTGTCAAAGCAATAAGCTTCGTTGATAATTAATCGATATATTATTTCGCACTCACAGTTTATTTAAGTATAAGATGAAGGTTAATATTGTAAAAACAAAAGTGGGTTTTCCATAACCCATATAAAGGGTGTGTTATCCTAAACCTATAGGTAAGGGTTTAAAGTTATTTTATATAAACCTAAGTATTATATAAACATATGAACCAAACATACCAATATATAGTAAACCCATATTTAAAATCCTTAAACATGGGAACCAAACGAGCACATATAGTACCTTAAAATCAAAATAAACTAAACTCCCCAATTTTCGAATCGAATATCAAATCGAACAAAAAAAGTTCGTTTCATTTGCAACCCTAGTGGTGATTCACTACATTACGTGTCAATTGTTAGAGAAGTAGAATGGGATGGGATTATTTAATTATTTTGTAGCTAAATATTTATTTTCACTATAATATGTAAACCACCGTCGGTCCGACGCGTACCACCCAGCACGACAAAACTATCAAAATCAAATTGTTATTACCGTAAACAAAATAGAGAAGATTAATATTAATTTTATTTTAAATAAGGTTGTATAGCTTGTAATAATAATAATAATAATAATAATAATAATAATAATAATAATAATAATGATAGTAATAAATCAATAAGCAGTATTAAGAGAGCTCGAATCATCTTCTCCATTACATATTTTCCTTAAAATCTCACCCCAAAATCTCTTGCCGTCAGAAAGTTACATAAGCCGATGGACCTCAGAGAGTCAATCGTCAACCAAACGGACGTATCCCTAGCACTATCCCGCCACGTCATCACCAAGGCCAAGGAAGCGAATCTTGTCTTTTCGCCGCTTTCGATCCACGTGGTGTTGGGTTTGATCTCATCCGGGTCGAAGGGTCCGACCCAAGAACAGCTTTTGGGATTTTTGAAGTCAAAGTCGAATGAGGAGGTCAGCTCTCTGGCTTCCCAGCTGGTGACAACTATTTTGTCCGACGGCGGCGCCCTCGGTGGGCCCCGCTTGTCGTTTGCGAATGGGGTTTGGGTTGATCAGAGTCTTCCGTTCAAGCCCGAGTTTGAAGGTGTTGTGAAGAATCACTATAAGGCGTCTTCGAGCCACGTTGACTTTCAGACCAAGGTTGGCCTTCCTTTCTTATTGCCTTGGTGATTGCTTTTTTTTTTTGTTTTCTTAAATTGTAATGGGCATAATGTGATGGAAGATGCTTCAATCTTACGCCATGGATTGTTAGGATATGTCATAGGCACTGGGAATCTTGAAATATGGAGTTCTATTAAGAAGATTTAAGATTTTGTATTCATCAATATCTTGATTGAAATAAAGATCTACTGATTCAGTCGAGTAGAAAGAAAAGAACCCTTAAATAAGAATAAATAATAAAAATAACAGAGCATTACATTATGTTCAATCTTGTTTTCGTTCTTAGTCCTTGATGAAGGACTTTATATGACCTGAAAAAATGGCTAAAACTCTTCATATGCAATGTAGATGCATTGGAAATGGTGGGAAGATAATTTAGCTATATCCTTGATTTATGAAATGTAATAGGTATATGTTGCCATGTTTGAGGTAGGTTTTACTTGCTAAAAGATCATCTGTGATCTAACAAATACTGTGTTTGAATAGGCTACCGAGGTTGCAAAAACAGTGAACACTTGGGCTGAGAATGAAACCAACGGTCTAATCAAAGAACTCCTCCCACAAGGTTCAGTTGATGCTTCAACTCGGCTCATCTTCACAAACGCATTATACTTCAAAGGAGCATGGAACGAAAAGTTTGACCCCTCACAGACAAAAGAACATGAATTTTTCCTCTTGAACAGCACCTCAATTCAAGTCCCCTTCATGACAAGCAAAAACAAGCAATACATCAGTGCCTATGACGGTTTCAAAGTCTTGGGACTTCCTTACAAGCAAGGAGAAGACAAGCGCAGATTCTCAATGTACATCTTCTTACCCGATACGAGAAATGGGCTGCCCGACCTAGTCGAGAAGATGGGCTCAGAGCCCAGATTCATAGACCGGCACATCCCACACCAGAAAGTCAAAGTCAACGACTTTCTAATCCCGAAATTCAAGATCGACTTCGGGTTCGAGGCTTCTGAGGTTCTTAAGGGACTGGGGCTCGTGCTTCCTTTTAGCGACGGCGGGCTCACGGAGATGGTCGATTCAGTTGCCGGGAAAAACTTATACGTCTCGAATATATTTCACAAGTCGTTTATCGAGGTTAACGAGGAAGGTACCGAAGCAGCTTCTGCTACTGCTGCTGTCGTGATGCTGAGGTCTCTGATGGTTGAGGAAAAGCTCGATTTTGTGGCGGATCATCCGTTCTTGTTTGTGGTAAGAGAGGATCATACCGGCGTGGTTATGTTTGTCGGACAAGTGCTGAATCCACTTGCTAATTAGTGTGCTGTTGTTATCCTATGTTTTCCTAATGAACAGAGCTTAGACTGAGTTAGGGGCATGATGCTTTGTGTTGTGTTACTCATGTATCGTTTGTATTAAGTATACCTCCCTTCTGAATGGACAACATATGCAATAAAACTGCTCTTCATCGTATTGGAAAACATTACTGCAGAACTGTAAACATTACATCTCTGTCTTGCTTCATTACCTCATATATATACATCGACTGAAACATCAATCTTTAAAACCTATGCCCGCCAAACAAGGCAAAACCCAACAGCACCAGCCATTTAATAGATACCAAGATACTACAGTACAGGGTTATTGAACATAAAGCAGAGCTTACCCTTAGTTACTACTCAGTAAGCCAATCCAAGGTAAAACGCTCTTTGGCGACCTGACACAAGCCCGGCCGACACTGCTCCAAATCTTTCCAAAGCAGAGAAGCCTCTTCGTCGCAGACCACGCGCCTCAAAGATTGCAAGAAACCCACTGAAACGGGCAAACGTTTGATCAGAGGACAGTCTCTCATATCAATTTTCTCAAGGCTCACGCACCCCCCTATGTCCTCGGGTAGGAATCTGATGTTAACACACTGTGAAATATCTATATACTTCAACCAAATGAGGTTTCTGATGCTTAAGGGAAGGTTCCTGAGATTAGGACAAGATGACAGTCTTAAACTCTGGAGAAAACTGATTTTGCCCAAATCGGATGGTAACTCTTGGAAGGTGTCGCAGTTCGTAACGCTCAGGCTCTTGAGGGTGTGCATTTGGCAAATTGTGGGGGGCAATTCGGTCAAATTGATGCAGTGGTCTAATGTGAGTTCAGAGAGTGCTGGGAAGAGATGCGGTAAGTTGACGTAAACCGAATAATCGGGGTTTTTGGTTATGTCGCAAAGGATGAGTGATATTTTTTTAAGGTTCTTCAAGGGTGTTGTGATGTTTGGTAATAAGGGGACAGAAATCTTTTCGAACCAGAGGTTTCTGAGGTAGGTTAGGTTGCTCAAGGCTGAAGTGTTGTGCAGGATAGAACTTGAGGTGCTAGCGTTGATTAGTATCAAGTTTCTGAGGTAAGGCATGTTGTCGAGGAAAGGTGGTAAGAAGTAGTTCTTCGACGTGAAATTTAGGACTAGGACTTCGGCTTTTGGGAACTGCATTTGTACCCAATCCATCTCTGCCATTTCACCTGCAGACATTAGGTTTGTGTATGGTTACAACAGATACAGAAGACGTCTATATGCATTTCTGCATGATATTTATGTCCAATTACCCCAAAATCTCAACAATTTTCTGGTATACCTGTATGAATTGAGATAACTCGAGCATCGAATGGCTTGTCGACATTTCTTTCCCACTCTTTAGGAATCCCGTCCTCTCTTCTTGGCATGAGTAGTCTCTTCCTTTGATTCACTCCACCAACGTTACTTAAATGTATGGCAAGATCCCGCAAAACGTCGTGCTGATAAACCGAAATCTCATAGTAACTGATATATTTATCTCCAGCCCTGCAAAAATACATCAGCAAAAACACCAGAAATAGCATTTTCTGCTGTAATATATCCAGAATGCTATACCGAGGATCTTTCACGAGAGTGAGGAGATTCTTGTTTGAAAGCTCGACCAGCACAGCGAAAGCATCATCTTCATCGATGTCATGAAGTTCGACCCACATGTTAACAAGTAAAGCGAGAGGGATTTTTTTGTCTTCCGGAAATGCACCCATGTCCAGGAAACATTCTCTGTCCCTCTCAGACAAATTGTCGATGCTCATTTTCATTCGCTCCAGCAGTTGAACTTCATGTGATTCACAAAGAGGTTGTCCTCTCGATAATCTGTTCTTTGCACTCTTCCACAGCATCTCGGGTTGACCCTTAAGAGACGATCCTATCACTTTTAGTGCAAGTGGAAGCCCTTTACATTCATCCACGACCTTTTATCGACACAAACCAGTATTCAGCACACAAAAAAGTTATTGCGAAAAAGAAAAAAAGAAAACAGATTAAGTGTTGTTATACCTCCTTAACCAGATTCTTGTCTGCAATTATGGGAACCGAAGGCTGTCCAAAAGCAAAGTGACAGAACAGAGACATGGCTTCATCTTCAGTCAAAAGATCCAATTCGTAGGAGTGATCGACTACAGATGGTGGAAATTTTAACCGCGAAACTACAAGGATTTTGCAGCCTGGTATTTTGATTAGTAACTGTTCTAGAACTGATTGGGTCCAAACGTCGTCGAGAACTAGCAATGTCCGGGCAGAAGATGGCACTTGGTAATTTAGGAGGTTCAACTGAGGGAGACTTTCGATATTAGGTGAGATGGTGTTTCCTGATACCATTCTCCAGATTTTCGATCTCAGCTGTTCCACGTTTGGGGATTGAGATACGGTAATGAAAAAAACCCTGTTGTTGAAATAACCTGAACAAAAACAACCGATCAAACTTCAGAATCAACAATAAAACAGAGCTGTATGTATCAGCTACAACATGAATCTCTAACACTTACCCTTAACATCTTGGTCTCTGCAAATCTCTCTAGCAAGAGTAGTCTTCCCACTCCCACCAATCCCATGTATTCCGACAACCCCACAATCCTCCCCCAACAACATCTTTTTCACCTTCAGTTTCCCAATCTCCAAACCGCTGTTAGAATTCCCCAAAGTAGCCTCATCACCTCCCCACCACCCAGCCTCATCCCCTGCAAAATCACAACTTTCCACGTGGCCTATCTTCAACGATCCCAATTTCCATTCCAGTCGGTCGAATCTCTCCTCCATGCCAAACCTCACGTGATGAACGTCCGCTAGGACGTGTGCCTGCATCGGCCCGTTCATGAATTGGGACACTGTCTTTTCCAATTTCTCCATCTTCTTCGCCAGTCTCAAGTTTCTGTACAAGTTCCATTTTGGAGACGAGAGGACCTGCAACAGTTGGATAAAATGTTAACGAATTTTGTCTAATTCACCGTAGAGAATTTTGCCCATTTTGGAATCAGAGAAATTTTACAAGTTAGCTTTCAGAAAAAAGCTCAACATTTGAAATGGAATAAACAATAACAATCATTCATTACCTACAAACATCATCAGCATGGTGACTATGGAAAATGGTACAAATCACTGATAAACCAAATATCAAAATAAGATAACCATGTCATCATAAGAGTAGGCCAGATCTTACACCAAGAAAAGGAAAAAAAAAATGCATATTTTTTTTAAATCACGAATCATGGTCATGAAAAATCTTTCCACTCATCGCTCAGCTTAATCGTTTGAATAAGACAGTGATCATCGTAATAAACCTTGTTGGCTAACTGTAGCCCCTGGGATAGTGTCTCGGAGAAGGCATCCAGCTGGCGCTGTCGGTGTTGAGGCAATTCATTGCCGGCGAGCTTGATTTCTTGTATGATCGGAAGCAGTTGGTTGATGTAATGAATAAGGTGGTCGGCGCTCGTACGGCACGACACTGATTTTCTGGATATCGCGATGAGCTGCTTGAGGAGCTCTGTAGCTATCTCCCCGGCGAAGAAATCCGTCACCGCCATCTCATGAGAGAGAGAGAGAGAGAGAGGGTACAATTGAAGTTTGAAGTAGGAATGTGTGTGGACTATACGATGGCACGACAGTAGTAGTCAATTTGTTTCCCCATTATTTCAGTATTGTTAGGACATAATGATATTTATTATTTATTATAATAAACATGATAAATTGAGAAATTATCTTGATGAAGGAAATGGATAGAAGCCTAATTTCAATCATAATAATGCGCAATAAAACAAAACTAAATTCGTCAAAGACGAATAATATAGATAGATTTGATCCAAAAGAAAGGCTATTTTACTGATTGATTGATTGATTGAATTATTTAATAATTTTTTATTTTATTTACACGTGTTAGATTAGGACATATCAATCTTTAGCCGCCGCGGGGCCCACCCGCCATCACATTATTTGTTCAAATTCAATGAATGTATTGATGGAGCCGTCCACGTCAGAAGGCCAACCAAACCAACATGACAGAATATGCCTTCCTTCGAAATAATAATTAATGGTTTAATTTTTGGTTGTATTTATGGTGATATTGTGTATATTTCATTACCAAAAAATAAAAAAATAAAAAAAATTCAGATTAATATGTTCCCAAGAAAACAGCAAAATCAGTTGGTATGGTAGAAAAGATAAGCTATTACACATCATTGTTCAAACCTTCAACTTGTTTTGGACTTGTAGCGCCTCTACAATGCTATTAACCCACCTGAGAAATTGTATAATTCAGATGTCAACTTTTACATAGAAATATGCAAATTATGTTATTACAATATCTGCTAAGTCATGAGATATTTGAAGTTTTCACACAATATTTGTAGGTGAAAAACTTTCAATCTTTAACTAAGCTTCCCATCCCACTACAGAAAATATTGATTGGCTTTTCGACTGTTGCGCGAGGGGCCTCTCTTTCGAGAAAAAATTTATCGAGATCTAAAGGGATATTATCACAAGAATCAAATTTTGCAGTCGAGGTAGTTTTAGGAGATAAAGAGTTACCCTTCGAGGCCGGGATTTGTAGGGAAGTAAACGTTCTTTAGACCCAATTTTCGAGCAGCTGAAGCAGTTGTTTCCCCAATACATGCGACGGAATTGTCCCACCTCTGTGGATCTGGGATCAAACTAACCCAAGCACTGGCAGTAGCAGTAGGATGTAATAAGATTACGTTCAAGAAGATCCCATAAAAGAAAAGCGGTTATTTGGTTTACCGAATAGCAGAAGGCGATGCCACAGCAATGACGGGAGCAAGAAGTGCTTGATCCAATACCACTTGATCGATATGACTAACTGGTTCCTACAATTAGATATAGATAGTATGGCTAGTAGATGAACTCATTATATTCACTTCGGACATTATGCTTTCAAGATGTATGGCGAATTTGAACTAAGCTGACCTATAGAGATCAGGCCATCGAAAACATACGTGAAATGGTATCTATAGTTTGCATTATAACAAGCAACAAAAACAACAAGTGTGTGGTACCGTGGTATATGTGTTCAGTCTGGTGACCTCGAATCCACGCTTCATAAGGCCTTCCTCTGTAAAAAGAACCCTATTAGTCAGGTATGCTGCTGTGTATATTTATAAGACGGTCAAAGAGTTTCAAAACAAGAACTAAGAGATGATCTCAACATTTTTGCAAATATTGCTTCAAAATAATCTATTTGTAAGGGAGGGAGAAGGAAAATTAAGTTATATCTGATAGCTTTGAACTAATATGCACGGAACTCACCGATTTCTTTGCCAGCTCTGGCTGAAGCTGGATACAGAACACAACATCTACTGCCGCTGCCAACTTTTGGAAGTTCAGCAGCCAATGACTTGCCGATTGCTGAAAGTGGAAAGAAACAGTTGCTTTGTTTCGATTTGATATGGGCTTTCGGCAAAATTGTTGCAGAAGTTGGGTAAAATAAAGAGTAAAAACACCTTTTGAAGGTGCAAAAGCCACGTCGAGGCTTTGCTTAAGAGATGGCTCAACATTGTCGAATACACTAGCTGTACCAGCTCCAACAACTCCAATCCTGACGTTTGGGATCTGAGCAGCTCTGTGGATCAAGAACTAGAATCGGACTAGGCACTTCAGCCATAATGATTAAAAAAGAGAATTGAAACTCGACAGAGTTGTAAATGTAAAAGGAGACCATTGCAGAATTAGTGGGCCAAGAATACATTTTTCTGGAATCAAACTAGTGTAATGGTCAGTGATAGATCTCGATATAGATAGGAGATGATGAAAAGCCAATGAATAATTGCTGAGTAAAGAATAGTAGGAGAGCTATGATGCTGAACCTTACTTCCAAGCTTCGAGGAACACTTCACCCGCTTCTGGAGAAGTTATTACAATCCAATCAAATGAAGTGGCTGCAGCACATGAATACATAATATAAAAAGACCTAAATTAAAATGATATCATAACTAAGAGAAAAAAAAAAAAAAAACTTATGCAATTGCATACTCTTCTACCACATACTAGTTAGCAAAGAAGAGAGTTTGTCCAGGTCGGGCAACTTTGTGTGCTGTATAAGAGGAAGCTCTAGGCATCCAATCCCATAATTTGCCTAAAATAAACCATTCCGTTTCAATGGTCAGAAATCAGTCTCACATAAGTACTTGATAATTGAAGAAATCAAAGAAATCATTATTCCAGACACTAAGCTTGCTAGAATTCGGTATAGAGTAGCTTTACTTAAGAATAAGGCTTCGATAGGACATCTTGGAAACCAAAGCAGGCAATATAAGCATAATGATTCAGATTCTACATAAGCAATATCCATTCTTAAAGCATAGAAGGAAAGATCAAACATTGGTAAAAGTTTCAATGAATTGAAAAGAAAAAAGTTCATGAATGGTGCTGGTGCTTAAAGATTGTATCTCTTTTTACTCAAAGGTGCCATGAACACGATGGCGCAGAATAAAAAGGAACGATAATCAACACAGTTCATTCTTCTACCATTTCATGCTCTGGAGAAAACCCGCGGAGCAAAAGATGGTTAAAGTTTTAAAGGTCCCATCTTCTCTATGTTCTATGGTTCTATCCAAAGTAAACCTTTAAGCAATTTCAGCATGACATCATGTCGCATAGTAATTCCCAAAGCTGTCATTATTCGGCAAGAATGGCTGGCATCAAACAGAACATAAGTGTTTCTCCGTCGTAGAGATAACAAAAAATACAGCACATGTCCAAGAATTAGGCCACCACCCAAAAACAAAATACAAATACAGCACATATTCAAGAATTAAGCCACCGCCCAAACTCAAAGGAAAACCAAAATCCCAGAAAAAAAAGGGCAGAAAGATTCGAATTTTACCAGTGCATTGATAAGCTTCACATTTTTTCCCCTCTCCCTCGTGACCACAACCTTCGGATTCGAAGATGAGTTTAGACAAGCACGAACTGATGATAACGTTTCGATTCTGGCGGAAATCACTCCACTGTGGAGCCGATGAGAAGAGAAGGAACTGCAGCAAATTGCACGAGGCGGCACAGTGGAGAAGTTCGAGAGAGAAAGCAGATTCGTCATTTTACGAGCAGAGCAGAGGTAGAGCTGAGCTTTCTATTCCTCTCGTCAGAACTCCTTTATTTATATTTTACTTATATATTTTTAATTCATATATTATTACGATCCAAGATTAACTTTTACTGCGGGGAAGAAAGTAGAAAACGGAGAATTGAGTTAGCAAAGAGGCATTGCAAAATCACTTGAAGCATTAAACCTTTGTTATTTCAATGGCTTATCATCTGCAGTTCAACCAAAATGCTTATCTCAACCCTTGTTGTCACCACCTCCACGCCTCCGTGACTCGCCAAACACCTTTCTGCACCTCATCATTGCTAAATGAAAGGACCCAAAATCGAAAATCATGGAAATTTGTGAAACCCTTTTCTTCAGCCTTATTTCGTAGTAGATGTTCATCTGTTAGCCACGAAACCAACTTTTCATCTTCAAAAAAGACTGCATTTTTAGACGATGTTAGTACTTGCGGTGAAGGTGTCACTAGAAAGCCAAGGGTTTTTTTCTTAGACGTGAATCCATTGTGTTACGAGGGAAGCACGCGAAGTTTGCAGTCTTTTGCTCGATGGATTTCCCTTTTCTTTTCGGAAGTCAGCTTAAGTGAGCCTGTCATAGCTGTAAGCTCCTTTTCTATGTATTTGTTTTTTAAGGATTGCATGTTTATTACCTGATGGCTGGTGCTGAAAAAGATTGAATCTTGAGGGTTCGCTGAAAACATGATATTGAATTAAAGATCATGTCTTTCTCTACTGAAAACAGAGTGCTAATAATGATAGATTGCTTCTTGTGGAGAGTTGACAAGTTATGCCATAGCTAGTTAACTGATGTTCTTGAAATGTTATAGTAGCCTCTAATATTCAGGTTCTTGATGGGGAAGGAGGTAATGAATACCGTAGGCAGCTGTTACCATCGTATAAAGCAAATAGAAGGAGAATTTATAGCAACAATTTTGGAAGATCACATCAACTTGTATTGGATGTTCTGCGGAGATGCAATGTACCTGTGAGTGATTGTTTTACATTTTCATATTCATTAGTTCTTTGATGTTTGCTATTGGTTTTCTTATAAACAATGGAACTCCTCTTACAAATTTTATGGAAAGTTGTGTTTGATTGTTAACGAGAAACTGCTTCCTTGTATTATAACAGCTTCCGCCAACGTTGACACGGTAGTGAAAACATGTGCATCAAAGCTTTTGTCTGTTGATTGCTCGTCCAAACTGAAATTTGCAGGTTGTAAAAAGTAAAGGGCACGAAGCAGATGACGTAGTTGCAACACTCGTTGATCAAGTTCTATTACAAGGATATCGAGCTGTAATTGCATCCCCTGATAAAGATTTCAAACAACTGATATCTGAAGATGTTCAGATTGTAAGGCCGGTGCCAGAATTACACAGATGGTCCTTTTACACCCTGAAGCACTATAGAGCTCAGTACAACTGCGAGCCACAATCTGATCTAAGCTTGAGTAAGCAGTTGATCTGATATTATGACATATTCTTTTTCGTGTTCGTACAAAATCAACAATTTAGTTATCCCATTGAGATGTATTTTTTTTTTCCGTAAGGATGTATATTGGGTGATGAGATAGATGGTGTGCCCGGTGTACAGCATCTTGCTCCTGGTTTTGGTCGAAAGACTGCATTAAAGCTCCTGAATAAACACGGATC
This sequence comes from Lindernia subracemosa, assembly GCA_028392965.1. Lineage (NCBI taxonomy): Eukaryota > Viridiplantae > Streptophyta > Magnoliopsida > Lamiales > Linderniaceae > Vandellia > Vandellia subracemosa. The sequence goes on from JAQPCC010000073.1 coordinate 82,456, forward strand.
TTTGGAAAATTTGCTCTCTGCTGCATCCGTAAGAACTGTTGGGAGACAATATGCGCAGGATGTGCTAACAAAGTACGCCGATTTTCTGCGGAGAAATTATGAAGTTCTCTCTTTGAAGAGGTGATGATCTCTTAATTCTTGTTGGTCTTAATGTATGTTATTAGCATCTTTTTCTGAAAACGAAATTTTAGCAGAGATGTCAATGTCAAGATTGAGGAGCATTGGCTGTCTCGAAGAGATCAAGAAAATGATTCAATGGTCCTATCCAACATTCTGAGAGACATCAAAGGCACAAATTGATCACACCACCAAGTCTAGTTTTCCGTTGCCGTGTCTTTGAATTCACAATTTCTGTTAGAGATTTAGTTTTCCTTTATCAATCGAAAGGTGATGGCTTTTTCTTTATGTATGAAATCTTGGCGTTTATGCTTTCAGATAGATAAAGAGACAGAGAATACTTTCGGACTGATGATAAAGAGACATTGAAAGGATAAGTTGTCCAAACTCAGAATGCAGGTACAAATAACCACATAGGAACTGAAACTACAAAAGATCCTCCTAATATATGTGCAACCTTTTATCTCGCTGAGATCTTACCGAAATTAGAATTATGTTGAAGTATAAGCTTTAGTCCCTTCACACCTTCACCAGATTTGGTCGGCTTCTTCCGAGGAGTAGGATAATATGTCTCCTTGAGCACAGCGTCATCCACGCAAGACCACGTGGGCCCTCTTGGCGAGCTATCAGCATACAGAAACCTCTTAGAAAATGGATTCACAAGACTCCTCCGAAATTCCTCAGCTGTCTCGCATATGACGCCCTGCATTGAGAGAATACCGCAGAATATCATACCATGAACAACATACCCTTATTGTAAAGCTAAATCTGCAAAAGTTATCTTACATCTGCCATGGCCTTGATCTTAAGAGTTACATCATTACTAAGAAGTACTAGTTGTTCATCGTTCTTAGCTTGTTTGAAGTGGAGGGCACACTCAAGAATGTGATCTTCAGGTGTTGGAGTTGTGATTTCGCTTAAGCCGAAGGGGGAAAATGTAAAAGATTCGCTGTTGAACCATTGACGGGGAGAAGAATAAGATGGTGGTGGTGGTGGTGTTGGTGGGGTCAGTGTGTTTTCTTCTGCTGAGCTCTGCACGTGAATCCACCATTTTGTGTTCGAAGTGCAATCTTCAATCCATTGCAGGGCAGAAGAAACCTCGTTTGATCGTTTGAAGAAGCTTCTCTGTCTCAGCATGCAATCGAGTTCTCTTACAACTGAGATCAGAATGCAAATGATTATAGCAAGTCATAAGAGATGTACCTTCATCCTATTATGTATGCAGCAGATATCAAACAACTAAGATGGCATAAACTTCTCAACGTATATGACTGGTGAAAGGCTTTGTTGTTACCTATTCTTGGAACTACCATTGTAGTTCCCTTAAGACCTCTCAAAAGCTGCAACTCCTTCCTTGACTGTGTGCTCAGCAAACAACCAGTGTCAACTATGATAGTCCACTTCTTTCTTTCTTTCTTCAAATTCTCCTGCATGAACAAAACATCAGACAATGTCCTCGTTTAGACTGTCGTATATTTTCCTGAGAAGACTAAATAAGGTCCATCATAACTTACATTCAAGCAGTCAACCTCATAACAAGGATAGGTAATAGGGCTGCTACTTCTTCCATCGACCTCATGAGCAGTAGGCTTATTTGAATCAGCCCTTTCATTGATTGGTGAATTCAAAGATAATGGACGAAAAGGCTCTCGATCCTCTCTGGGCTTCAGAACAGCCGATTGCTTTCCCAAGTTACCACGGCCTTTCAATTCAGAACTTGTTATTTTACGGGCTTGAAGAATGTTTTCATACTTGTTTTCTTTAACCAGAGAGCATATGGAGGATTTCTCTTGATTGGTGTTGTTCTTACCAGCACTCTTAAGAGGCGAAGACTTGAACAGATTTTGAAATTTAACCTCTTCCGACACCCCGCTTTTCATCTTAAACCTAAGAGCTCTGGTATCTGGACTCATATTCTCCTTGTCAGGAGTGAAAATCTTTTCTTCACCATGATGAGGCAGAGAAGAATTTAACATCGATCTTCTCTTCGAAAAAATTGCACTCTTGCACTCCATTGGGAGAAAACCAGTCATACGATTCTCCTTGTCTGGAGTATAACTCTCTTCACTATGTCCAGGGCTAGCAACATTAGCGTCAGCTTCATGGCACGGTTGGACCTGTAATAACACATTGATTTCAGCATTATTTCTTCGAATTTGGTTAGTTTCAACCTTCATCATGCCAGGTTTGCCCCTTCGCGACCAAATACTCTGATCCGACTTTTTCTGCGAGTTCATATCTGTTGTTTCATTTTCTTCTTGAGACATTTTTTTGCGCGAATCCGGCGATGGAAAACTAACTATTGAGGGGCAGTTATCATTTTCTGTCTGGTAAGTATCGATGCTCGGGATTTCATCTTCAAGGTGGTCAGAATGTTCCTCTTTCTTGCAAAAAGGATCGTATAAATCTCCATAGTAACTGATTTCTTCCTTTGACGGGGAGGAACCTTCATTTTCATCAGAAAACAGCAGTTCTAGGCCTTCCAAATTCTCACTAGGGTCATCCCCTTGATCATCTTCCCAAGACTCTGATTTCTCAGACTGTAATAATCAAATCATACGCATATGACACAAAGATAAGTTTGATTAAGAAACTTCAAAGACTCAGAATTACAAACAACTGAAGGCAAGTCAAGTTCTTAGAATTAACCTGAAGAAAACCAACTTCCTTTTCTTGTTCAGCTGAGCCTGCAGTACCAGCCGACTGAGGCACAAAAGGGTGATCTACATCGTAAGCAAGGCTATACGGAACCCAATTGAGCTGATACAACCTACTCGACGAACCAAGACTCAGTATGTCGCCTTCATTTAGTTTCACTTTGACCCCTGGCATAAGTTTCTTACCTGAAACCCAAGTTCCATGAACTTGAACAGAAAACTCTCATAGTCAAAAGCCCGAAAAAGATAAACCAAAAAGAACCAAGAAACAGGGCATATGAGTCAAGATCATCACTAAAATCCACAAAAGAGAGCGAGGGGGGAAAATGATTCCAACCAGAAGATAGATCTGTGACGAAAAGGGAACGTGACGACGGCTTAGAATTGATTTGGAGGTGAAATCTGCTGATACTCGGATGCTCCAGCTTTATATTGCAATCGGGGTGTCTTCCAACGACCAATATCTCCTCGATTCCCGATGGGTCCTCAATTGCAGACACTTGGCTGCGAGGAGAAGACAGCGAGGCAGGATTGTCTAACAGAAAGATGTTCTTGAGGATGCACTTGTTCTTCAAGACTGTGAAAACTGGGATTTCTCTTTCGCGCGGGTTTGCTTGCTCTTCATCGAGATCTCTCGCAGCCATTGATGAATCGATTTGCGCAGAAGTATGAGCTCTGACTGTGTGCGTGATAGATGTTTCTTGAATTCGATTTCAAGAGAGGAGTATTTATGTATAGGATAAGGGAGAAATTTGAAAAGATGAATCTTTGAAATGCAAAATGGTGAGTGGTGACCGTTGGTACGTTTTTTCTTTGCAATTAATTAATTAATTAATTAATCATCATATAAATAACGAAAATTAAGGGGGAGAAAATATTTGGATTAATTTTTAATTATTTAATGATGATATGCTCTTACATCTCTTTTTTCTTACAAAGCAAACTCATCAAACTCGAAAGTCAAAACCTTGTCACACTCTTGGCCACGAAATCTCTCAGCGAAACAAAGCTCGGAGTATACAGCAGTGCTTCGACACAGCCAGAAACATTCAGATTGAGCACTTCGACCGATTCAGTCCTCCTCGTACTCTCCGAATAGCAGAACAATTGAAAGTCTTGCCAAGCCATTAAGACATCGCCATCTCCAAAGTTCTTTATGGGATAGACCACCTCGTAGCACTCGCCGGCGTGATCAGGGCTCTTGCTGATGACCCACTCTTTCTTCCAAGATTTCTCCTCGTAGCAGCTCATCATATACATCACTATTTCACTCTCAGACGAATTGTCGCACAAGCATAGACAGTCCCTCAAAGCCCCTATGTCCATCAAGAACCTCCTAGATTCCACCGTAGGAGCTCGAAACTTGGTGAAGGACTCAGTTTCGAGGTCGAGGCAAGAAACCCACCAAGAGCCCTCTAAGTCTCTGACCAGCCAGTGGAGATTACCGTTCAAGAAGGTGCCTTTAGAGTAAACGCTGTATTCTAACAGCTCGTGGCCTGGTGTAATAGCGATGCTTCTCCAAGATGAACTCGCCCCTAGAGTGTACACTTGGCAGATGAACTTCGGAATGCTCAGCAACGAATGCGTGCTGGGATCGCGCTCGCACTCGTGGAAGATCCTTACAGCCTTGTACTGGCGGCTCGATCTGCTTACGCCGAACCCATAGGTTACTACAGTGGGGTATTTCTGTATCCCTTGAGGCGATGGAAGCCTTACATACTCCCGAGTGATGGGGTTGCATAGGTAGTTCTCGTCGGGTGAGGAGTTCATTTTTCTGAAGAAAACTAAGCCATCGGCTGAGCCCTCGATTCTAACCCCCGAGCGCAGGCGGCGCTGGTTGATGTCCAACTCTAATACACCCTTGTAATGAAGCTCGTGGTCGCCGACCGAATCTTCTTCGAACTCGAAGATTTTGAACAGGGTTGTCCCGGTGGAGTGGTGGACCAATAGTCCCGGAGCTGAGTTGGAGAGGTGGGCTCGGGCAAACTCCGCCGTCTCGATTAGGCTTAGCCACGACTTGCAGACGCACTTGCTGGTGAAGACGGTTTTGATTGGGATTCTTGAGAGGATGTTGAAGGTAATCTCTTGTGGAAGATCTGAGAACATTTTTTTCCTGCGGAGAATATCTTTTGTAGATGGATGGATGGATATGCTCTTTCTTGCCTTATGCGTTTGTAGCTTCATATATAACTGTCCCAAACGCGTGGTAAAGAAAAGACAGAGTCTTGGTCCTAGTTTTCAAACGATCACATTGACTAATTAGTATTGTAAGAATTAGTACAAGGCACATATGTATTTTAAGATCATCGTCGACAACGCCTTGTCAACCTATTATATAATACTAGGTTCGACCCGTGCGATGCACAGGAATGTTTCTTAAATTAGAATGTCATGGAAATTATGTAGAACATATTTTTCTGTAGTAAAGGCGTTTATATCAGAATTGTAGACATGGTGTACTTGTATGATAAATTTAACGGAAGTTAATTCATAAACACCTATATTGATTTCTTACTGATATACGATGATAATATATTAGATTGAAAAACCTTAAGTATATAAATTATAACAAGTCTAATGGAAAAACCCTAATCTTTTAATATTTTGGAGGTTAGAGCTTTGGTAATAGACCGTTGTAGGTGTAAAAGTTAAGCGAATCGGTCCGATTGTTAGCATAACAGTCGAGCTTGAGCTTCATCATGACTGATCGAGCTCATGAGTCAATTCATGCGCCTAAAAAAGTTATCAACCTTGGGCTTGGCTCGAATTCGACGTATTTTTATTCTTTTTTTACTTTATTAGCATTTAAAATTAACATAAAATATCTCGAAAACTATGAAGGTAAAGTTCATTTATATCTTATGTCTAATATTTATATAAAAATAAGAAAGCAAAAAGTCAAATAATAATAAATATTGAAATCACATAATGTAATCTTCTTTAAGATATCCATAAAACAAAAATGGTCTCCACATCAAACTGCTCAGGTCAGATGAAGTACACATTGACGTAACCAATTGAACCGAAAATTGTGAAGGTAAACTTCATTTATAACTTTTGTCTTTTATTTTTATTTTTTGAAAAAAAAAATGATAATAGCAAAAAAGTCAAAAGATAATAAATCTCCTTATCTCATAAATTATGTCATATTATATCAACATTATTTCCACATTTCAAGAAAAAAAAATGTTCTCAAGACTATTACTAAATATATGCCAATAGATCTATTCAATTGGAGAAAGCCTATTATTTCTCTGTGGTGGATTTGAATTCTTTACAAAGAGAAGACTCACATTATCAATCTTATAGTTTTATAGTATGCGATCAAAGCAGCAGTCTTACAAAATGGATATTAGTATCAGTCTTACAATATTAAGCTTACTATTATATAATATAAAAGTAGTCTTACATTAGGTGACTACATACGCATTCTTCCATGTATGAGTTATTTTATTTCCTTTATACATATTTGTTATTGCATGTTATTACTTACATATTCATCCGCACTTAATTCTCTTAAGTACCGAACCTTTATCAAAGAGATACAATTATAAACGTATATGAATGCAATGCAACGATTCATGGGGTATATAATAGGTCATGTCGAGCCATATCATGAGACACTTGGTTTCATTATGGTTAATTATATAGTAATTAATTGATTCAAATATTAACAACTATCCATTTTCTGGTCATCTAAGTAGGGGGGAGTAATGCAACGTTTGATGCATTATACAGTTTCATAGTCTTCCTTCAATGCATTATCGATTTATGCTCTTTTATACATATTTATTAGTGACTGCTGTTAAGATCATAATCATGAGCATTTAACACAGTTAAATCCTATTTCTTATGATTGAGATACGGTGCTAAATACGTTTCGAGGCAAAGCTACGATTTATGGAGTATGCAATAGGTTACTTGTAGACATACAATGAGGCTTGCGTTTTATTTATGCTTAATTGTTTATTAGCTACTTCAATGGACCAATACACAGTCTTACTACAATATAATATATCAACCGATTACACCTGTAGTATTCCAGGTATGAGTTTTAAAAATATATGACTATCATATGTTCATAAAAAAGAAGTATCGTTAATTTCTTCATGCTCGTTCCAAGTTCGAAGTACCATTTGTACAAATAAGAATCCCCTTCGTTACATGATTTCTTCTTCATATAGATAGATATAGGATCTCCTTATTATTTACTTACACTGTTACATGACTTCTCTTTGGAATGCTAGACTGGTGCATTACTCTGTTCAACAATTCTTCTATATAATGGCCAATACTGGTTCTCGCTAGTTATAGGCCTTTGGCCGAATGTGCGAGTTTTGATGTATTCTTGAACATTTTTTGCCATGGCTAGGCCCTCCAAGTAAAGACGAAGATCTCCTCCTGGTCCTGGAATTTGGTGGAAAAACTATATTTAGGTAAACATTCTTTCCTCAACAGAATATTATTCATGATATATTGAAGTGTTGTAGGTAGGGAGAACCAACCTAGTGAATAATCATTATTTTCTCTGATATTGTAAGTATAAGGGAACACTCCAGTGTATTGCTGGATTTAAAGTCAACAAAATTACATATTTAGTTGACAGTAAAGTAGTAGATTGTAAGATATATTTCCATTTCCCCAGGAACTGTGTTTAAAATAAATCTTACCGGATTACATAAAGCTTTGTGCGGAGAATCATCGATCAAAACTGTATTCGTCTCATTGTATTTGCCTTTGTTCCACAACAGATTAAGATTGCAGTCGGTCCAGACTTTCTTGAGGTTCTTTAGGAAAATAGGCTTGTTTGGACTCTCTGGAGTTACATATCCTGTATTTGTGCAATTTGACTGATCCTGTTGAGGGAATATTAAATAAAATCTTCAGAAATGGTCATTCATATACTGTAGATCTTACTACCTATAGTAGTCAATTTACTTTGCGTACCCAACAAAAGCTAAGCTTCTGTTTATCCTTTCCGAAAAGAAGTTCAATAATTGGTTCCATATTCCTCCTGCAACATTTCATTTAAATCATACATGGAAATGGACATTATTGTCGTCAGTTGAAGGATATGTGTTATGTTTGTGAATGACATACTTGATCCTTGACGTCCAGATTGCAACGTCAAATTTCTCAAAGCAGAACTGCAGGAAGTCATCACAGTATGGTCTCTTGACGACTGACAAATGTTTAGTAGGTGTCATCTTCAATGACATCAAATGCGTACATTAAATATGATGAATTGATTTTATTTACCTGTCTTTCCCGAAATTTTAGCGTCTGGAACTATACCGCGGGGCAACTCAGAAGGTGAACACATAGATATAAGTAATCCGTCTAAATCGAGAATGATAAGCTTTCTCTCTGTATTACTATTAGAGGAATGCTTAACCGTCTTCTTCGCTATTTTATTCTCCCTGCTGATTACGTCGATGTCTTTTTCTGGAAGCACTATGTGTGAAATTTTTGCAGTTTGTATATCCCCGGAGCTTGAGTCTAAAGTGTCTTGTAGATGCATTCTGCTTTCCAAACCTTGCAGTAGACAGTTTATTGAGAAAAGTCTTTTCCAGAGTTTAATTTTTCAAAGAATGTGGATTAATTGTCATACCTGATTGATTTTTGCAGATGGAATCTACTTTTGCGTTGAGTGCTTCCAACTGGTTTTTGCACAATTCCATAGTATGCTCCAGTGGTCTCAGTTTTCTGTCAAGCCATTCCTCATCAAAACAACGATTCTGCATAACTTGTATTTCTGACAGTCTTTCGTTCACATCTGAGAAAGATTTGGTGATTTGCTGTTTGAAGCGGTATGCATGCTCAGTGTGCCATTCCACTAACCCTCCCAAACGATGTACGTCTGTCACTATTTGTTCCAGACCAACTTGACGATCACTAGGTGTCTGTTCATAAGTACTTTCGTCTTCACTATTTTTTGGGATGGAAGTTGTTGCGCCTCTTTCCACAGGTCTGCCAGCATTCTTCTGTTGGTTTTCTTCATTAATTTCCGTCACAAATACGTCTGCATCTTGGGTCTCATCATCAGTCACTGTTTGTTGATGTATTCTGTGATGTTTCAATATGTTTCCAGCTGCTCTTTCGCTTTTTCTTTTCTTTTTGATTTCGGTCACGATATCTCTAAAAGTTCTTGAGTTCCATTCATCAACCAGGAATTCTTTTGACAAATGTTCTGAACTCTCTCTGTTTTGTACTTGATGGTCATTTATCTGGTAGCAGTTGTCAGCATCAATGTTGCCTTCTTCAGCAAAGTTACTGTCGCTGCATAAAACATTTAGATCCATACGTTGGTTACTCCCTCCGATGTCTGAGTTGAACGGCTGTAATAGTTGTTCCTGAAGCATATTTTTCTGCAAGCACGGTTCCTTTCCACTGGCCACAGTATTTTCCTTACTTATAGAACGTTTTTTCAACTTCTTATCTTTCCTCTTTTGTCGATGCTCAATCATGTTCCCAGGCTGCTCAATAACATTGGGAACATGCCCTGTACTTGGGACACAAAGTACTACTGTACCAGATTGTAATATTTCTGTTATTCGGGTTATAACTTCATTGGCTCTCTTTTCTTCAAATCGACTTTCAGCAAAAAATAATGGCACAGAGTCTTCCAATGTTGGTTGCAGAAGGCTTCTTTGGACTCCACTCGTACAAACTGCTTCCACCACAGATTTCATTTTTGGTGACCCCTTTGTTTTCCATGCGTTGGTTTGCCAATGACACATAAGCGGTAAGTCATTGCTTACGATCGGTAATCGTTTTGCAAATGTGGCGGCAACACCAGGTATGCATTCATATGCCAATACCTATGTCAAATGTAGAGAAATGTTTGTCAATATTTTGCATTGACAATGATAATGTGATCTTAGTGATAGTGAATTGTATTTTATTACCTGTAATGGATGTATGAATCCTCCTAATGTCAGTGCGATGTGATTCTTTGTCCTACCTGTTGGAGAATCGTTGATATGCTGCTTGAGGTCTCTTTTCAGAGAGCTTAGTGCCTCTCTGTATGCAATAGTGCCCCATGGATATTTGTTGAAGCTGTCAAAGTCTTCTACCAAATATAAGAGAACTGGATCAATTAGAACATTCTTATGGGAACTTCTCTGCGTTAGGACTGCTGCAACAAATATGATGTTTGCTAGTTTCAGTTTCTCAATGTTAAAACCACCCGATGAACTACTGGTCAACTCTGAAAATTTTTCAATAACTTCTTGCAGCGTGACTCTTGTATTGCCCGAGAAGTGTCTTGTGATGAATTCCATATTCATCGAAACAGGGGGTAGCGGGGAACACCTTAAACCTGTTAGAAGACAGAATTCTGGCTGCGCGAAACGAACTGGTTTTTTGTCAATTACCATCCACAACTCGTTTGACACATCAATTAAGACTTGAGACCTCATGAGGTACCAAATTATCTGGCTAGATAGGTAAAATTTTTCCGCAGACACCATAATATTCCCAAACTGAGATTTTATCAACATTTCTTGCATTTCTTCACTGCTTAGTTTCTCAATGATGAACTTACTAATGAACTTATAGTCTGAACAAAGCGTAAGCTTACACGGTATGAACTCAGATGTGTCAAGCTGTGCATCCAAGGTTTCCTAAAATGTTTAGAGAAAACGAACATTAGCTAACTGATATACGCTCAGATCAAATTTATAAAAAAACAATGTAAACATTCACTGTACAGGAAAATATCAAATAACTATGTATCAAACGTTTCCTAAGATGTTTGGAGAAGACGAACATTAACTAACTGATATAGGTTCGGATCAAACTTATAAAAAAGCAACGTAAACATTCATGTCGATCGACACATAGTTGATTATCCGACTTATAAATGATATATCATTCATTTACTATATTTCAGGAGTAGTAAAATAATTTACAGTAACAACAAAGAATTCAAGATTTTGGGGAAAAGATAAATAAGATGGGATAATTAGCTCAATTGACTATTTGCAAAAGATATTCTCCATTAGAAGCCTCACAAAACAGTGAAATGTTAAATTGATTTTTAAGACTACCAAATTTAGCAAACACAATAGTCACAGCTTCGTAATCGTACATTCTTCCGAGCCCTGACCACAGGCCCGCGAATACACGAATTTTGCAAAGTAATGCAAACTCAAAAAACGTAATGAAAATTAAACGAAGCACAGATAGTTTTGTAAGCTCAATGTAATAGTCACAAATATTCTTGTTGAATAAACTATTTGCAACAAATCTTTTCAATTAGAAATATTACAGAACAGTAAAACAGTTAATATAGTTTTAAGACTGCCAAATTCAGTAAAATGCAATAATCACAATCACACGGTCGCACACTTCACACAGTCGCACTCTATTTCCGAACTCTCATTCCATACTCACTAATTCACACAGGTCACGAAGTTGTGCAAATTTATGTAATCGGACTGCAATTTAAACAAAGCCCAGGTAGTTTTGAAGCAACGTGCAGGAGAAGATCGAATAGTATCGTAACAAAATATTCAGAAATCATTAACGCACGACTGGGAAGATCAAATACACACAAACGCAAAACCAATGATGCACAGTCGTACTAAACAATTATATTATAAAAATTTTTGTTTTATGCACACACACACCCTTACGGTTAGCTGCGCCATTTTGCCGCGGATTCGTAGCAAGTTTCCTTGTCTTTAATGCAATTGAAGGAAATCGAATTGGAGGTCTATTGCTAGGAGCTGTGTTTGAGTTCTCTTTTGTATTTCTTCACTTTGTTTTTTTTTTTTTTTTTTCTGAATTTGGTCTGTTCGATTTCTTGTTTGAATTTGTATATTTGGGCCACTTTCATTGGGTTTTCTAAAGTAGGTGGGCTTTGTTTAATTTTCATTCTATTTTTGAAAGACTGCAAGACTGTGCGACCGTGTGACCATGGAATGAGTGTTTAGAAGAGTGTGCGACTGCGTGAAGTGTGCGACTGCGACGTGATAGTTAGTGAATGAGTGTTTGGAAGAGTGTGCGACTGCGTGAAGTGTGCGACTGCGACGTGATAGTTAGTGACCATGAAATGAGTGTTTGGAAGAGTGTGCGACTGCGTGACTGTGATTACTACAGTTTGCTGAATTTGGCAGTCTTAAAACCAGATTGAGCTTACCCAACAACACGTCGAAAAATTACATCACACAACCACCCTGCCAAGTTTTCATAAGTATAAAATGAAATACAAATATGTTAACTTGTAAATATACATAGAACAAAACATACTTAAAATTATAATCCAATTTATGTTTAATTACAAACATAATTTTCCAGTAGTTTAATAGCAGTCTTACAGCAGATGGTTTAGTAATACCATGTATAACGTACGGCTCGGGGGTAAGTTCATTACAGCGGAACTTTGGGTTTAACTGAGTACGTTATAGAAGGCAAATTTCAGAGGTTTTATAACGTTTCTGCAAAAATATATACAACCACGTCACACAAACGTTCCCTATTTTTCTTTTTTAATTTTCTTCCTCCTGCTGTAAGTAACAGACTGACCAGTTGTATCCTGGCTACCGGAACTTCTCTTGACCACAGCATTGGCAGACTCTTTAGACGTTGCAGTCGGAGAATCAAAGGAGTTAGACAAGGCAATCGGACCAACACTTAGACCTTTGATGTCAGCATCTTTTTCTTCCAAATCAACAATCGCCACATGTGGAACAGCACCAGACACGGAAGCTTTCAGGTCACCAAATTTCAACTCAGTTACGTTGCCTCGATGAGAGACCGCAGGTGCGTTACCAACGGGCATATCAAACTGAACGAAGTTAAAGCACTACTCAATCGATACAATTAAAAATAATAAGTGCCAAATGCACATATATCGTACTAATAAACGCAAAAACCTTTGAATCTGTGAAGGAATCGGATGCGTCATTATGAAGCAAGGTCTCAATCATCCTTGTTTGCCCTTTCCTTAACTACCGTAACACCGGAACTGCATTGGGGTTCAAACACTTATTACAAATGAGGGTAGTCAAAGATTTTCCCAGCTTCGTGAAACATTTTGTGCAAGAAACGTAATTCCAGCCACTTTCCGTAACAACATCGGTTATCTTTCCAATGCAATTAAAACGTCGATCCTAATCAAGTTCAAAACATAAAAGGCGACAAGACAAAATAGTTAATGAAAAAATTATTTGAAAATAAAATACCGATGCATTCTTTGGGAAAATAAGAGACTGAAACTATCATCTGAAAATAAAATCATGAAACCAACTTTTGAACAAAATATTGAACTTATAATAATAATAATAATAATAATAATAATAATAATAATAATAATAATAATAATAATAAAAGTATCGATTGCAAAAAATATTAATGAATCTACCGTTTAAAATATTTAAAAAAATAATTACACTACTGTTTGAAGTAAATGCATAAGAGTGTTCTTCGGGACTTATGATATTGAATTTTTTTTGGATCATGTATATTGGCTGAAAAAACATTGCATTTTAATATATGATCACACAAATATGATTTTGTACGAATATATGTGCTGACATGAGGTACATAAACTCAGAGCTCAGCCATATTCGCTATATATGAAACCTACCGTCAGCGACGGTTGTCAATGGTGTTGAATACTTCATGGTATACCATGTTGACAACTTCATCATTGTCTCTGCCTTCTTCATTGAAGCTCAAGATCTTTATTCCTGCAGGTGATGTTACTCGAGATAATGCTACGTATAGTTGACCATGCGTGAAAACTGGTTTCGGTAGATAAACGCCAACTCTTTTTAAACTCTGCCCCTGACTCTTGTTAATTGTCATTGCATAACATACTCTCAGTGGGAATTGGCGTCGTCTCAATTTGAACGGCCATCATGTGTCTGATGGCGAAAGAATGATTCTTGGGATGAGAACTTTTGTTCCTAAATTTGTACCAGTCAGAATTTCGCATTCGACAATTTTGCTGCCCAAACGTGAGACTATCATTCTTGTTCCATTGCAGAGTCCACCCTTTTGATTGATGTTTCTAAGTAGCATTACAACAACTGAAGGCTTTAGAATAAGTTTGTGATTTGGTAGCCCGGAGAATTGTAGCGTGTTTAGAAAATCAACAGGGTACATTCCTTCTGCCCCACTTTCGGTTGCAGCTTCTATTTCAATACTATCCGCACTTAAATATTCGGTAGGCTGGCTTCGAGCGAGTGATAGCATGAAATCATTTATTTGGTCGACGGTGTCATTACGGGGCGTTAGTATTGCCCTTTCCTTAATGAAATCACGATCTATTAGAATTATATTAGAATTCAGGAATTCTAATAGAATTACTATTTTGGTTATATTTTATAAAATCGAGTAAATTTTGAATTAAAAAATAAATCGAAAATAAAACTCAATATTTTCCGAATTCTTTTTCGAATTAAACTAATTCAAAAAATGATTCAAATAATTTTCGAATTAGAATTCGAAAAAAAAGAATTCTATTAGAATTTCTATTAGAATTATATTAGAATTCAGGAATTCTAATAGAATTACTATTTTGGTTATATTTTATAAAATCGAGTAAATTTTCAATTAAAAAATAAATCAAAAATGAAACTTGATATATTTTTCGAATTCGTTTTCGAATTAAACTAATTCAAAAAATAATTCAAATAAATTTCGAATTAATATTCAAAGAGAAAGAATTCTATTAGAATTTCTTTTAGAAATATTTTTCTAATGTGAGTTGTGCGGGTACCATGCGAGCTGTGCGGGGATCGTGCGTTTGTGTGCGGGTACCATGCGCACACATTTTACCAAGAATTCTATTAGAAGTCCTTTTAGAATTCTAAGAATTCTAAAAGGAATTCTATTAGAATTTCTATTAGAATTATATTAGAATTCAGGAATTCTAATAGAATTACTATTTTGGTTATATTTTACAAAATCGAGTAAATTTTCAATTAAAAAATAAATCGAAAATGAAACTTGATATATTTTTCGAATTCGTTTTCGAATTAAACTAATTCAAAAACCTAATAGAATTACTATTTTGGTTATATTTTATAAAATCGAGTAAATTTTCAATTAAAAAATAAATCGAAAATGAAATTTGATATATTTTTCGAATTCATTTTCGAATTAAACTAATTCAAAAAATAATTCAAATAAATTTCGAATTAATATTCGAAGAGAAAGAATTCTATTAGAATTCCTTTTAGAAATATTTTTCTAGTGCGAGTTGTGCGGGTACCATGCGAGCTGTGCGGGGATCGTGTGTTTGTGTGCGGGTACCATGCACACACAGGTTACCACACACTTGTGTGCGGGTACCGTGCGCACATGTGGGGGTACCATGCACTTGTGTGCGGGTACCGTGCGCCCATGTGCGGGAATCCTGCGCTTGTGAGCGGGTACCGTGCGCCTATGTGCGGTTATGAATGTTGCAGGAGCTGGCAAACGACCCCCTGTTAGTAATAAATATATTTACTTTGTACTTTGTTGTATTGTATTATAAAATTTTGTATCTGCCAGAGAGTAGGAGGTTTTTTTTCAAAGCATAGTCTCGGAGATACACTACACTTCAAAGATGCAGCGTGAGCTTCCGAAATGAAATCAGAGAACAGTGCTACGTCAGAAAATGTACTATATAATAGTTTCATCATAGATCAGACCCATACCCAATCTACAATTAAAATCCCGCTCATGTACAAATACAAAGCATATGAAACGACGCCTAACGTTGATTAGCATGATAAAGAAATGAGTCATATTGAATCATCGTAAACCTGGCAAGAACATTGAACTTCTGATCTATAATCAGGCAGTCATTAGAAAGTTCCTTACACCGGACATGCTTAAAATACGGCTCGGGAGCAAGTTCATTACAGCGGGACTTTGGGTGTAACTGAGTATGTTATAGAAGGCAAATCTAAGAGGTTTTATAATGTTTCTGCAGAAATATACACAATCGTGCCACGCAAACGTTCCCTATTTTTCCTTCTTAATTTTCTTCCTCCTGCTGTAAGTAATACCCTGACCAACCGTATCATCGCTACCGATTCTCCTCTTGACAACAGCATTGATGGACTCCTTGGACGTCGCAGTTAGAGAGTCGGAGTCAGATAGGGCAACCGGACCGACACTTAGGCCGTTGACACTATCATCTTTGGCTTCCAAATCAACAATCGCCACATGCTGAACGGCACCAGGTACGACAGCGTTCAGATCACCAATTTTCATCTCAGTTACGCTGCCTTGATGAGAGACCGCGGATGCATCATTATGGGGCAAGGTCTCTGATATACGCGACACTGTAAAGCTGCGGTATGTGCTTCTAAAGTCAAACGGCTTTATCTTTATTTGAAACTGGAAAGTTCGGCCAACCAACGCAAGGATGCACCCAGGTATTTCAGGATCAGGTGAACTTGGACTCTAATCATCCTTGTTTGACATGGAAACATTCTGAAATGAAAAATGACTCAACAGCCTTAAAGTCGCACAACACATTCCTCACCGAGTACCACGCCAACACAATTTAATCTAAGCATGTTCGTTTAAAAATTAAAACAACAAACTCACCATGGAGCCCGCCAGATCTTCTGTAGTTGTATTCGTAAGCTTCCTGGCAGCTGCGTCGAATATTACAAAATTTGCCGACTGACTACCATCATCAACAACTACTTCTATCCGAAACCTGACACGGGGAAGAAAACATCGTTTAACATCAAACCTCAAACATCAATTATAATATCCAGAAAGATAAGATTTATTACCGCAACACCCCGACTGCATTAAGGTTCAAACACTTATTACAAATGAGGGTAGTCAGAGATTTTCCAAGCTTGGTGAAACATTTGGCGCAGGAAACGTAATTCCAGCCGCTTCGCGTAACAACATCTGTTATCTTTCCAATGCAATTAAAATCCCGCTCCTACTCAAGTTCAAAGCACAAACAAAGACAAAACTGTATATAATAGACAACAAGAATGTAAAAAGCAACAATAAAACAGAATATAAAACAAAACAAATACCAAAAAAAACCCTCAACCAACCTGCTCGATCTCGGTACGCAGAAATTCATAAACATCAGCAATACCACACAACGGTAATTCGATGTTGTTAATTACAGCAGGAACGGTAGCCAAACCACCAACATCGCTCATCCTGCACCATTATTGAAAGAAAAAATACCATGAAGATATCAAATAAAAACATAATGTTTAATTCCCCACAAAAACGTTGGATTACCTTTTTCGAAATTCCGTCACCTCAGCTCCATCATAATTTACGTATAGTTTGGTTGACGATGTCGTATTCAGAAACAAATTTCCTGTATCACAATAGGATAATTGACGACTGTATGAAAACCCGAACTGGGAACCTCGAGACAACTACCGCACTTCTAGGCACTTACCTCCATACGTCTTTGGATTTACGCTTGTTACAATAACAACGACATTCTCTGTAGCAATTGATCGTAATATCTCGTAGAACTCCAAAGCTTTGTCATCCCATAGCGTGATAGACACCTGGTAACCACTACATGATAGAAAACAAACTATAAGCGAAAACATCGCAAATAATCAACGCCAAGAAATTCAGTATGAGGGAAAATAAAAGACCAACCCGTCAAGCACAATCATAAGCATGGCGCGCTTCACACCATGGTTGCTAGTTTGTGGTTCAACGATGCGTGACAGCAAACCAATAACATCTAGTACAAATAACCGAACACCAACCAACTAAAGCAATATATTATCAAGAAAACAATAAGGACATGTACGTGCACACCTGGTAATTGCAAACCCTTGTCTGCGAGCTCCATATAACCATCATACGAACGAAACTGGAATTTCTCATCCCTAATATTATAAGCACCATCCTTAATAGAACTCATCATCGTGCGATCGGTGAAACGTATCATATGATGATGCTCTGCCATTCGAAAACGCGTGGGAGCAGCTACAACCTCAAATTCAGATATGGCAAAGACATCCCCATCTATAAGAAGGCCCCTGAAACGATCCACTCGCGAAGAGTGAATTGACGCATGTATGAGAGTATCCTGCTCCACGACACACAATGAAAATATGGATCATATGTATATACATAATTCAAACAACGACTAATAAAGATAATCAAAACCTCTTCGTCCAACAATAGCATGTCGACACTCATTAACTCTCCATTTCTTTTCAGGTTGATTGCCTTCCATGACCGCAAGAGCCGAACTACAATTCTGGAAAATTCGATCTTAGCACCAAGTTTATTAAGCATGACGTATTTTTTGGCCGAATGTATTGAATCCATAGGCTTGAAGATGATAGAGTAAATGCAAAAGAAACCCTAAAAATCAGTCACAGAAAATCATAAACTCAATGCTGAAATTTGTTTGCACTAAACATTATTTATAATCATAAGACATGCACCAGTAAAGAATGAAAGCTTACATTATTTATTATCTATTCCTACGCATCTGTTAATACCTTGCACCAGTAAACCTCAACCATTAGGTTAGATACAATGCACTTATCATTTATGCTGCTTCATAAAAGCTTATTTGACAATATATACAATGTATCTATACTGCTTAAGAATGTGATAAGTCTCATGGATATTTACATGTTGTATCTATCCATGGATTACGTTCGTGAATCTGTCCATGGCTTAGGTTTATGGCCATTTACATGTTGTATCTATAATGCTTTATTCAATTAAACACTCCTAAGAAATTGATAAGTCTCACATTAAACACACTCAAAACAAAACAGTCCATATGCATTGCACTGCTAAACCCTCATTTCTAACCCTCCTTTGATGACATGGACTCATTTCTAACCCTCCTTTGATAACGTGGATGAAGGACTGAATATTTTGCTGACGTGTCTGAAGGGGGGGGGGGGGGGGGGGGGAAGGATTTTGCTGACGTGTCTTAATGTGGTGAGAGCTATCCAACTTTTATATATATATGATTACAACTTTCGATGCTTATTCGATTTAAGACAGTCATCTTTGGGCACATACAAGGCATATTATCCAGAGGAGTAGCAGAAAGCACTTATGGGGACATAACAAAAGAGTCCCTTACCAACCAAATCAGCAGTTACATACATATAGTGTAGTGAGTGAGAGGTTTCACGTCTCTGTTTTCTCAGATCTTCCATAGCTCCTTACCATTTTCTTTCTAACATAGCAAACTCACCAAACTCAAAGTCAAAACTTTGTCACACTATCTGCCTCAAAATCTCTCAGCGAAACAAAACTCGGAGTGTACAATAGTGCTTGGACGACGGAGCCAGAACCATTCAGATTGAACATGCCGATTGGTTCGGTCATCCTCGTACTGTTTGAATAGCAGAACAAGCGATATGCTTCCCAATCCATTAAGACGTCGCCATCTCCAAAATACTTTATGGGAGTTACTACAGCCTCCCTATCACCGGCATAATCGGGGCTTTTGCTCAGGACAAGCTCTTTCTTCCACGATTTCTGCTCGTAGCTGCATGAGCTCATCAGATACATGACAATTTCACCATCGGACGAATTGTCGCAGAAGCATAGGCAGTCCCCTAAAGCCCTCATGCCCATCAAGAACCTCCCAGGCTCAATCATAGGAGCATCAAACAATGTAAAAGCCTCGGTCTCGAGATCGAAACAAGACACCCACCAAGAGCCGTCTACGTCATTGACCAGCCAATGGAGATTTCCGTTCAAGAAGGCACCTTTAGAGGAGCAATCGTAGTCTAACAACTCGTAATCTGGCGGAATATCGACGCTTCTCCACGACGATCTCGACCCAAGAGTGTAAACCTGGCAGATTTTCTTTGGAGTGATCGGCGAATGCGTGGCGTGACGTTGGTAGAAGATCCTTACAACCTTGTACTGGCCGCTCGATCTGCTTATGCCGAACCCATACGACATAAAATTGAGGTGATTTTGAACCCCTTCACCATCAGGATTTGGAAGATTTATGTACTCCCGCGTGATGGGATTGCATACGTAGTAATCGTTGGGTATGGGATACGATTTCCTGAAGAAAACTAAGCCGTTGGCCGAACCCTCAACAGTAACCCCCGAGCCCTCGAGCTGGTTGAAGATGTCCGATTCTAGTACTCTCTTGTAATGAAGCTCGTGGTCATCAGCCGAATCTTCTTCGAAATCGAAGATTTTGGACATGGTTGTTCCTCCGATGGACTGGTTGACCAACAATCCTGGAGCTGAGTAGGAGAGGTGGGATCGGGCGAACTCCGCCGTCTCGATTAGGGTTTGCCATGACTTGCAGACGCACTTGCCGGCGAAAACGGTTTTGATTGGGATTCTTGATAGAATGTTGAGGGCGATCTCTTGTGGTAGATCTGAGAACATTTTTTTCTTCTTTCCTGGGAGAAGAACTTCGTAGATGGATGGATGGATCATGGATATACTCCCTCCGCCGTTTCGATTAGGGCTACCCTTGAGGCCAAGAATAACATAGAACAACCTATTATTTAATTAATCATATACATTCCTAATCCAAAGAAAAATAGGTATTAAAATATTAATTTTAATTTTATTAAATTAAAATAAAAAAATATAAATAAATAAAGAAAAATAACGTTTACGTATTAAAATTAAGAATAAAAATTATAATACTATTTCTAGCATTGGTGAATAGTGTCACGCTAAAAATAAAATAACATTATTCATCAGCACAATAATAACGTCGAATTTAGAGTTTTTTTTTCCCGAAGCGATAACTTGAATTCATTAACAACAAAGTACACGGGCTAAATAGTCCAACGGGTCTCTCCAGTAACATCATTCGCCGGTAGAGAACAAAGACCCACATAGGAGCATCAACAACCAAACCTAAAAAAGAAGAAAAAAAGCCGAAAGAAAGCGAGAAATTCGGTCTATTACATGTTGAAGATAGTATATTTTTTTGTAGAGAACAGAGGCTCACATAGGAGCATCAATTACGTAAAATTTAGAGTTTCATAGCATATTTTTTTGCCTTTTACATGTTGAAGATAAGGGTTATTCAACAATTTGATTCTATTGACTAAGAAAACCAATATTAAACATGGCGTTCAAAACTGTGGCATATACAAAGGAGTTGCAGAAAGCACTTACGGGGACATCCACATAACAAAAGAAGACTCCCTTACCTAATCACCATTGAGTAATAAACAAGATTGTGCAAGCTTCTTACCATATGATATAACAACACAAAGGCCAAACAGTGAGTAATAATCAAGATTGTGCAAAAGCTTCTAAACAATATATGGATAGACCTCAGCTTTTGATTGGGATTTAAAGGCCTTGTTGCATCAGATGTCACTGCAGAAGGAGCCCAAAAAATGGTAAAATACTCAGGTTCTGAGATTGAAACAAGTCCCCTCCTTCAAGTCTAAGAGGGCCAAACCTTAAAGAACACTCCTTTTGGACAAAGACAACATTTTTAGGGTTGATTGCATTTTGATTAAGGTGGTTCACCAATTTGGTTCTCTGAGACAAACGAAAACCTGAAATCTACAGCTTGGAAAATAATTACACAAAGAGTTCATAACTTTTGAGGCATATACATAGCTGCGGAAGAAGAAAGAACATATGGGACATAACAAAAGCCTTCCTTACCTATTCAGCACAACACAAAGGGAAGAATCTCCTAAGATTCTTGTTGTGAGAGGTTTCACGTCTCTGTTTTCTCAGATCATACGCCCCTTACATGACATTTCTTGCAAAGCAAACTCACCAAGCTCAGAAGTCAAAACCTTGTCACACTATTGGTCTCGAAATCCCTCAGCAAAACAAAACTCGGAGTATACAATACTGCTTGGGCATAGCCATAACCATTCGGATTGAACATGTCGATTGGTTCAGTGCTCTTCCTACGGTTAGAATAGCAGAACAAGTGATAGTCTAGCCAAACCATCAAGACATCGCCATCTCCAAAATACTTTATGGGAGTTACTGCCGCCTCCCAATCGCCGGTATAATCAAGGCTTTTGCTAATGGCACACTCTTTCTTCCAAGATTTCTCCTCGTAGCACCTCATCAGATACATCACAATTTCACCATAAGACGAATTGTCGCAGAAGCATAGGCAGTTCCTTAAAATCCCCATGCCCATCAAGGACTTCCCAGGTTCCACCATAGGGGCCGGAAACTTGGTAAAAGCCTCGGTTTTGAGATCAAAACAAGATACCCAACAAGAGCCCTCTATGTCTGTGACCAGCCAATGGAGGTTCCCATTCAAGAAGATACCTTTAGAGTAACAATCGTAGTCGAACAACTCGTCACCTGGGGAACTAACGATGCTTCTCCACGACGAATTCGTCCCAAGAGTGTACACTTAGCAAATGAGCTTTGGAATGGTCAGCGGCGAAAGCTTGCTGGGACGTTCGTGGAAGATCCTTACAGCCTTGTACTGGCCGCTCGATCTGCTTACACCAACCCCATATCTGATTAAAGCGGGGTATGTTTGAATCCCTTCAGGCGTTGGAAGCCTTACGTACTCCCTAGTGATAGGATTGCATATGTAGTAATCGTTGGGTGAGGAAAACGTTTTCCTGAAGAAAACTAAGCCGTCGGCCGAACCCTCAATAGTAACCTCCGACCCCTCAGGCTGGTTGAACATCTCCGTTTCTAGTAAACTCTTGTAATGAAGCTCGTGGCTATCAACTGAATCTTCTTCGAACTCGAAGATTTTGAAGAGGGTTGTTCCTCCGACGGAATGGTTGACCAACAATCCTGGAACTGATTTGGAGAGATGGGCACGGGCAAACTCTGACGTTTCGATTAGGGTTAGCCATGACTTTGCACACGAATTTTGTAACATTCCTATTTAACTTGATAAAATAATTATATTAATTTTAAGGTGGAATTTGAAAATATAGGAAATTAAGGGTAATGAGAGAAATAAAATATAAGGACTAAATTGTATAGTTAAATAACTATAGGGTGGAAATATAAAAGAAGAAAAGGAAGGGGACTTATTAGCAAATAAAGACATTATATTGTTTCTACCTCCCACTCTCATACGTATCCTCACATCAATTTGGCTAAGGTGAAGGAAGAGACGACGCAAAAGTCATGGAGTGAAGGGTTATGGAAGGGTTTGGAGATCAAGGCTTAAATACTAGGTAAAATGAAGCCTCCACATTATCTCTTCCTTTATAGTTATTCTTTTGGTGATGGAAGGAGAATTTAGGAAACTAGGGTTGCGAAATCTTTTGGGTTTCATGGTTTATGTTGTAATTTGATGTTGTTGATAACTATTAAGGTTACATCGAGCATATTAGGACGTGTTTATGCTAGATTCTTGGGTAGATCCGAGATTGAGAAGGGATACATCAATGGGACTATGAATAGGCTTAGGAGTAATGTTCATGCCCGCCAACTGTTTGTATTAATACCTATGAAAGTCGCATGTAATTTTGATGCAATCTATGATGGTTTGCCTTAGGATATTTGAGTGGGAACAAAGTGGAAACCCTACGACACAAGGAAGCGGATAAAGAAGTCGAACCATCCTCGTAGTTGGAGAACTAAAGAGTAGATTTTCATCAAAGTAAGTGCATAGGGAGCAAGAGCTTGTACGTAGAGTTTCAAATGCATTCTTGTGTTTAAATGTGTGACTCGATTGAGCCCGGTTGAACGGCGCTTTTAACCGAGTTATTCTAGGACTTTATTTCTAAAATTCTATGGTTTTCTCTCACACACACTTCTTTATTAACATGTTGGTTGCTTAACTTGTGTTTCATCCCTTTAACGGATGACATTTCATATGCATTATGGTTGTACACATGTGATATATTGTGTGAATGAGTTTGTGCTACTTTGTGGTGTATCGTGGTGACGGGAGAGTATGTATATATACCTATGTGTTGAGTTATGATGCGTGGATATGTGAGTATGCTAGTGCTGACCTAGGGGCCAATGGGGTCGAATGATTATCGAAACAACAGCTCTGGGTCGGAGTGTGTGAGTGGCCAATGGGTCGGTGTGCGTGCGTGGCCGGTAAGAGTGTTGTTGATAATCGTTGACAACCATTGATGGTTGTTGTGTTTGATGGAGATCATAAGCGATAATTGGAATTATTTGGAAATGGGTAGGTTGACGGGCGAATAAACCACGCCCATTTTCCTTACTCGCATATTATGTGTTTGATTGGGTTACATACACGTTCTTGATTGCACTTACTGAGTCTTGTCGACTCACTCCCAATATTTATATTATTTTGCAGATCCCCCTTCGGGAGGTATGACTTAGAGGAGGTGATGATGGCTAGCCTGTGGTGGAGCATGTGAGGGACGACCTGTGACGGGCTCAGCGATACTCTAGGATTATGTGTTTTGAAAAGTTTAGCATGATGTATATAACTTGTTGGTGGTATTTTGGCTGATATTTTGTTATGCATTGCTGACGCGTATGATAATAGTTGGCTTTTGCAAAGCTTATCTTTTGACTTGTAGATAACCATATTGATATATATATTATGTTGAAAGTTTAAATCTCCTTGTAGTGTCATGGGTGTGTTACAAATTTGCTGGCGAAGACGGTTTCGATTGGGATTCTTGAGAGGATGTTGATGGTGATTTCTTGCGGTAGATCCGAGAACATTTTTTCCTGGGAGAAATATTTTCGTAGATGGATGGAATGTAATGTATGATGCTCTTTGGATAATAGTGTTCTTTGGACTAACTTCGACAGAAACGCGGGGTAATGGCCGAGCATTGAGCTAGTTTTGAGACGGTTTTAGAGGGTAGAAAACTCAAAATGATACTGAGTATTTATCACGTGGATTAATTTAACTTTTGATGTTTCGTCTGAACCAATTTAATCCTCGATTTTGGACAAATTTGGTCATTTCGTTACCATTAACGTCAATTTTAGATGGAATCCTGCACGTGCCCCGTACTAAATCATGTCTGTATCGAATTTTGAAATATTTGAAGTATTTGAGGGCTTCATACTGTTTTTTTCTACGGTCAATGAAGCTCGACGAAGTAAACGATCTAGAGCTAATGTTCGAATATTGGAGGAGATTTTTTTAATTTCGTCTCCTAATTTCAGTAACCATCAAATTTGATTTATTGTGAGACATATGTGAAATTTTCGTTAAAATTGACGTTTATCGTGACGGAATGATCAAATTGGTCCAAAATTGACAACATCGGTGACTAAATTGATTCAGGTGAAACAACGGTGATTAGATTGGTCCACATAATAAACATTGGGTACCATTTTTTATTTTATCCCGTTTTATTAACTAGGTTGTAGTTTTTGTGATTGTCATTGAACTTTGAATACGTTGAGATATCTCCTCTATCCCAAGCTTAATAGTACTTGCGTATAAGCCCAATTGAAGTAGCCCATATATACATGTTACTATGAGCGAGTTTGAGACCCAATGGAATAGATACAAACTTAGAAGCGGCTATATAGTGGGGATGACTTTGTATAAATATATAATTTTTAGGGTTAATTGCACTTTGATTAGGGTTAGTTCAAGTTCAACAATTTGGTTCTCTTGACTAAGAAACCCTGAAATCTCCAGCTTGGAAAATATTACACTCATAACTTTGATGCATATATACAAAGGAGTAGCAGAATA
The DNA here is from genome assembly GCA_028392965.1 of Lindernia subracemosa. NCBI lineage: Eukaryota > Viridiplantae > Streptophyta > Magnoliopsida > Lamiales > Linderniaceae > Vandellia > Vandellia subracemosa. Next base: position 107,803 of record JAQPCC010000073.1, read on the forward strand.
TATAAGTACTTACGAGACATTAACAAAAGACTCCCTTTATCTAATCAGCAGATACACATTATATAATATAACAACACAAAGGTAAAAGCAGTGAGTAAGATCTGCTAAGATTGTGCAAGCTTCTTAACGTTGTAAGGATAGACCTCATCTTGTGATTGGGATTCGAAGGCCTTGCTGGCTATTATGGTGTTCACAGCTTCCGTCGGATGCAACCCATCAAAGAACACATACTCATTCCTATGCTCGCATATCGAACCCTCTCCTCCGCCGCTGCATAAGATTCTCGACACTTGGCAGCAAGACTCGTTCACATTGCGAAACCCTGAAATATATAAACACCATTGAGATGTGAAGAAGAAGAATAAGAAGAAGAAAGAAGCTTTAAATATTACCGTTGAGAAGAGGAAATCTTATGATGTCCATGATTACTTTATAGGCGTTGACTACGACAAGGTTAGAATCGGCCATTTGAGGCCTAATCCCATCGACCATGTTCCTCAACTGTACGTTGAACATATGAACCGCTCGGTTTAAAACTCTTACACAGTTGCCGGCGGCCCGGGATGTCGCCATTGGACTGCAGCCGTTGGGGTTTATTGCCATTAGAACGAATTTTCGAGCTCCCACCTCGTACAATCTCTGCCTCATATATATAATGGTAGAGAATACGACATTATTACCACGCTGCTGCTCTGCTTGCATGTGTTTTTTATTTATACTAAGCAGAAGGAAAAAAAAAAAAAAAACTATTCTTACCTTGATCTGACGTGCGAGGGTTGTGGTCAGATTTGCCGTGAAGTCTTCGACGGTAGCGTTGTTGGCCAAGCCCATGAAGTAATTCAATGAGTAGTCATTGCCACCACTTCCTATTACAAACAAGAACTCCGACATGCTGCTGGATTTATTACCGCTATTCTCATTCTGCAACTCCAGCAGCTCTGGCAATGTCACCTTCTCGAAGTTACTAATTTGCTGGTTTAAACTGATCACATTTCCCTGCCCATATGTTTGATGATGTAAATAAAGAAGAAGAAATAATATATATATATATATATATATATATATAATATAATACTCACCGCAAGTGAGCCAGTGTTATCCAAAATCCCAGAACCGCCAGAAGCATAATTTACACCATTGATGATTTTATTGCCTTTGGTCGAGGGATCATTGAACGGCGGAATATAATCTCCAAGCATGAGCTTTTCGCCTAAGAGGTCGACGACGTTCTTGCCATTTGTAAATCTACCAGAAGGGCCGAGAGGAAAGTCGATTCCATAAGGGTAGTAGTTTGCCTTGGCTAGCGACTGTTGAACAAAGTTGTTATTACCATTATCGACTAAAGAACTACCGAAGACAAACATTCCTCGGATTTTTGGCACATAGTTGAGGGTTTCTTGACTAGTGCAAGAAGCTAGAAAGGAGAAGAGGATAGAGGTGGTAAGGAGTGCAATATTTGGAGACATTGTGGGTGCTCTTTTTGCTTGTATTATTATTGTATGTATGTGTTTTCCTTTATTGTAAGAATGCTGCGGCCTTTGTAAAGCCTCGTGATTTCTATTTATAGAGCCGATATGGAGATATCGTTATGGGCCTTTGTTTGATCATCTAACTACAATTATTAAAATAATGAAATATTAGATATCATTGTATCATTTTTCTTGAACAATAATTCATGCAATAATACAACTGACGAATGGACGAACGCATTTGTTGACGTACACACATTGGAGACTTGTTCAAGCTTGTAAGAGCGCTGACAATGTCGATAAGTATATTCTACGTTTGTTGTAGTTGTTATATATTTTATTATTATTTGGATAATATGTCAAAAGAAAATTGAACGGTCAAAAAACATACGTTTTCATGAGATTGCATTTAATTGCTTGGGTGACCTTTGGATTTGGGAATACAATGAATGTATAGTGAATGCCAAAACGTTTAATGACGAATTAACTAGAGCACGACACGATATAAGTATTTTTTTTATTTTTTTCCCTTAGTTTTGCTACTTTAATTTTACATGTAGAATAAATAACCGTTGTCGTCTTGGATCTCAGACTCAGATGATGTAAGTTGAAGTGTCACTTTCATTACAATTACGGATCTATTTGGGATGTTGACATAAGTGTTATTCTACGAGTAATAATTGGTTATTACCCTGATAACAACAATGAGAGTTTAATATCACCTATACCCAATGTTCATGTCACGACATGATATAAAAATAATGCAAACGATATAGATAGATATATGCTATTAAATATGTTTCCTAACATCTTGCAAAATATATATATGGGAAGTCCAATGAAAATTTAGATTTGAAGAAATATCTACCGTGGATTCATGGGAACCATGCAATAAGTAGTTCAAACTATTTATTACGGCAATAAATTCTTCAGAGTCAAAAAAATCTCTGAATTTTCTGACAATAAGTAAATGACATAACTACAATTGTATACTATACAAGATTTTTTTTTATCTTATTTTAATTTTATACAATTTATTTTAAATAATATTAGTAATAATAAAAAAAAACCATGATGTTATAAGGTATGTAGAGAACGAAAATGAATTTTTTTTTTAAATAAGCAAACGGCATATGAATAATTGTCTTAGCGTGAGATGATTTAGATGAAACTTAAGGGTTTATAGATAATTGTCAAGACTAATCATATCCAATGATTCAAATATTGTACAAACTAAAATGGACTTGGAATTCCAATTTTTAATACTCTGCCAAACAATTAATAAATATTCATTCATTACTTGTCCTTGAGTTGTTGATGGTCTTGTCTAAAATCAGTACTCGCAAAAAGTGTGACCCATGTTTCAGTTTTGGTAATAATAACATGGTGATGTTGAAATCAAAACTATCTCTCTCATATTTCTTACGATAGCAATATCATTCTTTTGGATTTGTACGACCAAACTCCCCATGCGCTTGAAGAAAAGGAAAGGCTAAATACAAGAAAAATAGATGAACTATATATTATTATTATTACTATTGGAGCATTATTTGAGTCGAGTGAACTCCTTCCTTATCTCTAATAACGTTTCACGAATGAAAGTCCTACGATAGCCTTTATGGCAAATACTTATTGAAATAATTGAATACATACTTCATAGTTCATATCTTAATATTTTCGAACAATAATATCATTCAACTAACACGGCAAACAGTGAGTTTGATCTTCTAATTGGGCCTTTCGGGCAAAAAAAAAAGAGGGTTTTTATTAGTTTCTCACTGATGTGGTTAAAGCCCAGTTAGTTTATTAATCGTTTATATGTGTACAAGAGCCTCTCTTGAAGGGGAGAGGAGAGGACACATACAATTATAATCTTTACGGTTATGACAAACATTCGTAGATTCTATAAGGGTAAATAATAATGAATATTAAGACAAGAATAAGGTAAAGAGTTTCCATGATGAACCTATATATATACAAACTATGTAAACTTTTATCACATGGCCACAAATGTGATGTGTCTGCTGATAGGAGGGTTTCCATGATTTTTTATAATGAAATATTTTTCCTTCAGAAACACTAATTTGATGAATCTATGGTTTGTATGGATCGTAACATACTTTGTACTATAATTCTATATATATATATATATATATATATATTGTTTCTTCTATTAAGGTAGGAGTTACCCTACAAACTGGTTAAATGGGCTTTTTAATAAAATAATACATTTTAAATTCGAAATTAATAAAATAGGGCTACTTTGGAAAATTTTAATAAAATCGAGCAAAACGCGACCAATGGACGCGGCGTCGCATCCAATGGATGCGATGCTCTTACCAGCCCATTTAAAAAACGTTTTTTTTTTCTTGGACTTAATGGGCTGCCTTTAATTGACGCATAAATTGAACCAACATTATTTTAAATACACATTATTTTATTAACACATAAATTGAATCAACATTATTTTAAATATCCTTAAACACATATGAACCGGAGATAACATCAATTTAAATATATTTAAACCATAGATAACGACAGACGACATCAATAACATAGAAAACTTAAATTCACTCATACATAGATAACAACTTAAGAAGTGCGAATCAACGTCCTCCACGGCCTCTTTGACGTTGTCTCCGATTTGAGCCACCCTGATCCATTTCGTTACGAATACGAGTTGTGCGAGGCCTACCCGGCCCTCTTCTGCCACGTCGGTCGTCATTATGTACAAGCGAAAAATTAGCAGACTCCCAATATCGCTCGTCATACAGTGGATGAAACGTTCCCTGATATGCCTCAAAATATGCTACTTTACTGTAGAAAGGAGCAATGAATTGTGTGCTAGTAACATTCCACCTGCGACACGCTGCCTGCGCATGAGACCATGGAATGAAATACGTGTGCCTTCGGTTGTAACAATGGCAAAAACAAGTGGAAAAGTTCTTTGATTTGCATCGAGGGCTGATGCAATCAATAATTTATGCTTGTACTTGGAATATAAGTGCGTACCGTCAACACAAACGACTCTACGGTAATGCTTGAAGCCATCAATGCAAGGTTTGAATGCCCAAAATACATACCCAAATTTCTTTACTCCCGACATATCTTGAAGATGCCACCACTTCACGACCGTCCCGGGGTTGTAACGTTGCAACGCTTTCATGAATATAGGAAGCTTTTGGACTGAACTTTCCCAAGTACCATAAACGTTTTCTTTGGCTCTTTTGAGTCCATGCCATGCTTGAATGTATGAGATGGCATATTCAAAAGTATCATTTACGAGCTGTTGTACATTTTTTGGTAGATATTGAGGGTCGTTCTTCACTGTTTCGATTAATATTCTCGCAATTTCGTTTATGGAAACATTACGATGCGTGCTACCCAACTCATGCGTGAAGCATGTGTGAGGTCCTCCATATCTCGTTACCTTCCAAAAACCGCTTCTCGGTTTGAAGACTGCTCGCAATCTCCAATTACAGTCCTCGCTGTGATTCATTTCACGCTCCATGCGGTTCTATTACTTTCAGTAACGTGGAACTCACGTCTAACAACCCTCAAATGGTAATGGTTAACAGCATATTTCAAATGATCTTTGCTATTAAAAGTCATACCTACGGAAAATGTGGGATCGTCCCTATCGTAAAAATCACCATCGGCTTCATCAACTTCTGGGGGAGCCATTTGATAAGTGGAATTAAACGGCACTATCTGGTACAATGCTCGGGTCTCTTCTTGTTCTATTGGCATGTCATTAGTTTGTCCATCGTTATTACCAACATCGTCTTCTGCGGGATCTGGAAAATCGTCTAGTGCACCACCCTCGTCATCAGCTTCAGAATCGATGACGTCACTATCTTGCTCGGCTTCATGAACAATCTCAGGTTGCGTCACCGTCGAACTAGTAGGAACACAACGACTACTCGAAGGTATATCTACGTGAGGGGCGTCGAACGAAATATTTGTCAACCCTTGAGTAACTAATGTAATGTTAGGAAACGAATAAGGCGGCGCGGGATTTGTGTACTCGTCGGGAGCATATTCGTTGAGATTGAACTGAACGTTCTCAGTTGCCTCGACAAAGACCTCAATATAATCAAGTTCGGCGTCGGGATCTAAGAAGTATGCGAGATCAGCATCATTAGACATTCGTAAGAGCTTCTGATACAGCCGAGAGTGTTGATAATATTCGTTCTTCACCCGAACGATTAAAGAGAAAGAAGTGCTGTCGACGGAAGTCATGTCGTACAACATGCTAAGAAATTGGTCGAAATTTATTTCGCGACGAATTCGTCGATAACCGATGGGTTGAAGAGTATATCGAATGGTGTTTGATTCGTGAACGATTTCACCGCCAAAATAGACAACTAATTGAATTTTTCTGGAAACCATATTGAATATCTACGAGTTTTTCAAACTTATGAAATATAACAATAAGATGGAGGGTTTAAATAACGGATTTCGTAGTGCTTAATATACACGACGTCGCGTCCATTATTCGCGACGATAAGCTTTATTGCAGAAAATGCGTGAATGTGGTGTCACATCGGAATCGATCTTGCCAGGAGGCACGTGAATGTATTGTCCCATCACGTTCATTAAATGCGGTGTCGCGTCTATTAGATGCGACGACAGCCCATTTAGCCCAAGCCCGTGAAACAATATCTTTGAAATGGGCTGGTAAGAGCATCGCATCCATTGGATGCGACGCCGCGTCCATTAGTCGCGTTTTGCTCGATTTTGTTAAAATTTTATTAATTTCGAATTTAAAATACATTATTTTATTAAAAAGCCCCTGGTTAAATAGCCAAGCTACTTGACTTTCTGGTTAGCATAGCAATGGCATTTATTAAAAAGGTTTACAAAGACAATACACTGTTGTCCCAAGTGAAATGAAAGTAAGGGGCCATTATAAAAAGAATCACTTTATTTCCTTTTCATTTGAGTTGTCGATTTTAAAGAATGGTCCTAATAAGAATTAATAACAATTGTAATAATGATTTATTAACATGAGTTTGCATGCTATTATTCTATAGAGTTGAGGACTTCATTTAATTGATTCCTTGACTTTTATCTAAAATAATTTAATTTTGGCCCATCACTTGCCGGAATATAGATGTATAGGAATTAAAATGCGATCGTTGTAGCATCTACTATATAAAATAGATATATTTAGTGATACCTAAAATTCAGTTAGGTGTCGTCCTTGATTTTAAAGGCAGTGTTCATTACATATATATTTATATATATATATATATATAATCATTTTGTGATGTACATACGTTAGAAAAAAAAATGTATAAGACCCTACTTACTTGTATGTAGGAAAGAAAACAATATGAGCACATACAAATATTGACGCTTTATGTAGTTACACTTTCAAGAAAGACGTGGCATTGATGTTCAAGCTTCAAGAATGGTGTCCATCGTCAAACCACACTTTTAATATCTTTTGTCTAAATCATTGCATGGAAGTCAGTTCAGCAGTCATTTTATTATTTAATTCTGCAGTTCCTCAATTTCAATGTTATAAACTTTCACCTAAAAAATAGTGAATTATACGCAGTGTGTGTGTGTGTGTCTCCACCTTCTCCATGTTATATATTCGGACATAGTTTTGCTCTCTTTTACCTATCCTTTACACTCTAGCTCTCTCTAAATAGAGAGAAGCTCTCTTTGCACACTCAAACTCAACAACAACAAAAAAAAAAGAACATATGATGAGGAATAACTTATACGTTCAAAACCCTAATCAACTCTGCAAAGACATTAACAATAAGTCAGACCATAAGAGCATACTATACCTCCCCATGTTCTGCAGATTATCACTCAAAGACGTCGTCGTCAACTATCACAACAACCGCCGTCAAGACCACAAGGAAAACAACGAGCAACCCTCCTCGCCGAAAGTGAGCTGCACTGGAAAAGTACTCAAGATCAGAAGCAGCCGTAGCCCAGGCACCACTATAATGATCAACCGCCGCCATCAACTCAGGCAAGTGAATAATGGTCTCCTTTCGATCTTCCCAAGTAAAACCATATGTTCAAAAAAAACCGCCTATTCAACAAGATCATCGAGTAGAAGAAGTTGCAGGTCGATGAGTATTAGTACTGATCAAGTTGAGCTGAGAAAATCGTCCATGATGATGATGAGAAGAGGTTGTTCTAACCGTGATAGGAGTGCTGTCGTTGCTGATGATGTAAGTAATATGGATCTTCCATTGCCAGTGGTGAAGAGATCATTTAATAATGCTGCACAGCATGGTCGTAGTGAAGCTGTGAACATTTGGGAGAGAAGGTTCAACTACGGTAGTAATGATCATCGTCGTGAGCTGACGAGTTTGAAGATTGAACGTAGTAACAGTCCTGCAGCTATATTTAATATGCCATCAACCACAGTTTGATCTCTTTTCTCCATCCATGCTTTAGATGATTTCTGTCATCTCTCTCTTTCTCTTCAAACGTTTCAGTTTTCTTATTTACAACCCAGCGAAAGATAGTTATATGAAAGCGATGGTCAATAGATGATTTTCAGTTTTTCACTTACCGACACAAAAAATGTTGACCATTTAAATTTATGTAATGAAATGATTTACTAGTCTTGTAATAATAAGTTCAAAACTACCCCAAAACCATTTCACTGAGTGCATGCTCAAACATCCAATTTTTGGTCCAAATAAACTGCTCAAAATTCTACTCTTTGATGACTGACGTGCACACATTTGTATCGAACAATAATAGATTATATTGCCGAGCAAAGACGGAGATTAGATGTGAGATTCATGTGTTGACACAGTGACTGTGATATTACCCGACCCAAAGCACAAGTTAATACACAGACAACAGCACCAAAAGATTAGAACAAAATAAACATCATTAGATATTTTACAAATAAGCTGTCTTTATATGGAGTTTGTATCATATAATGTTACTTACATCAACTTTGAGGTCACCACGACCCAATGAAGACGGGTCAAGTCAAGCAAATATCACATAGATGTCCCTTTCGATACATATTGAAATCAAAGTCAAGCTCATATTGTTATAAATAAATTAATTAATAACAAGGCGTTACGTTGCATAAAGACCCATTAGAAAAATGTGTTAATAAGGCATTAATCTCTTATTCAACAAGATGATAATTGTTAAAGAAAAATAATAACAATAATAATAAACAAAACCTATGGACTATGAAATTTGTTATGCGCTGGGCGTGGCTGATAAAAAAAACTAGCCAAAAGTACTCGGATAGTGTAATGCGTTCACACCTCTCTTACAATAATGTGTATTGAACTAGACTATAATAAAATTTGAAGTTTTATATATATTTCTTCGACATTCTTGATTTTGAATTAAACATTATTTATTCATATTAAGAACCGAGTGGTAGGGTAGGGCAACATAATCGATAGATCCGCGCATGCAACGAAGCACATGGAGAGGCATTGGTGCCTTGTTTATAGAACAGTGATATCTCACTGAAGATAAGGGTTGATCGTCATATTTGAGTTGGATTTCCATCAACGTTAAAATAAGAAAGTTGTTGAATGTAATAAAATTTAATCTAATATCTTCATGTCCAACAATAAGCTGATCATATATATATGTGAGAATTATGAATCTTTACTGCGCAGGTCGTCAGAAGAGACGGACCATCGTATGAAGTGTTACAGTTTCGATCATCGATCGATAAATGTGGGAGACAGCAGAAGCACACTAACTAGCTAGGTTAAAATGGTTAGAGCTAATGCAGCAGCATGTGCTTGTGCAATGGACCACTTTGTGGGACAAAAAAAAGTTCCATTCTTCAAGCCTTAATAGTGCATAGACGCGCTTATTCACTCCTATAAATGCCCATGCAAGAGCGATTCAAGCTGGCTGTGTGGGAGATTCGAAAATAATAAAAATGACAATGAAGAGAGAATTTAATGTAGTAGTTTTCCTTCTGCTGGTGGGCGTTACCATCTGCTCGGCCGCTAGAACGCTGCAAGAAGTAGGTGGGTACTATCCAGGCGGCGGCGGCGGCGGCGGCGGTGGTGGAGGGCATGGAGGCGGTGGTGGAGTGGTCGTTGAACATGGGTATGTGAGTGGTGGAGGAAGTGGGATAGGTGGTGGGGAAGGGTATGGAGGTGGTGAGCATGGTGCTGGTGGAGGAGGTGGTCATGGGGGTGGTGGTGGTGGTGGCTATGCTGGCGGTGGGGTATACAATGGCGGAGGGTATGGCAGCGGTGGAGGTGAAGGTGGTGGTGGTGGATATGGTGGAGGTGTGAATGGCGGTGGCGGTGGAGGTGGTGGTGGAGGAGGTGGTGGTAGTAGTAGTAGTGCTGGTGCCGGAGGAGCATATGGTGGTGGTGGTGGTGAAGGTGGAGGCATTGGCGGGGGATATGCAGCAAGTGGAGAGTACGCCGGGGGCGGTGGTCATGGTGGTGGTAGCGGGGGTGGTGGGGGTGCGGCTGGTGGAGCTGGAGCAGGTGGATATGGCAGTGGTGGAGGTATGGGTGGTGGTGGTGGTGCAGGAGGTGTTCATGGGGGTGGCTATGCTGGCGGCGGCGGTGGCGGGACTGGCGGTGGTGGTGGCTATGCAGTTGGAGGAGGTGCTGGTGGTGTTCATGGTGGTGGATATGGTGGTGGTGAAGGCGGTGGGGCTGGAGGTGGGTATGCCGGTGGAAATGAGCATTCTGGTGGATATGGTGGTGGTTCTGGCGGCGGTGCAGGTGGTGGGCACGGTGGCTATGCTCCTTAAGATCGTTGTGTCTGCTTCGTATCTTCTATTAATGAATATGCAATGAAGTGTAATATTCCGTGATCTTTATTTATTAATGAAATATTCATAAATAATATAAGAAGCTATTATATAAATTTCATATACATAAAAATCATATTTATGCATCAAAAATGAAATTAGTTTCTAACGTAAGGTTATTTTTAGATTATGATTTAGTCGCTGTATACGCAATAAAACGGAGCCGTTACTTTTACATCGGATCGAACTCTGATCCATCTAAAATTACGAAACTGCCACTGATTTTTTTTTTTTTTTTATTTTCACACAATCCCCAATAAATCGAAATTGAAAAATAGGGAACCCTAACCCTAGCCGCTACAAGCATTTACAACGAACGAAAACGTTAATTTCGATCGCCTGATTTCTATTTCATCTCGTATGCTGCAGATTGGCATCTGAATTCGTTCAGGCTGTCTCCAATTGAGTGTGTTAGGGTTTGCGTTCGCGAAAGATTGGGAATTTCTATTTATGCTGGAATTCGGCGGTTTCCGATATGAACGGCGTTGCGAGATGCAATCGGAGGGGCCAAGACATGGCCGGTGATATGATGACCGCCGCCGAGGACCAAAGAGACGAAATCCCCAATTTGACTGGTGCAATTACGGAAAAGCCCTCGAAGTATTCAGAAATTACGAAACAGCCCCTATGTGAAGTTGAGTTGGATTTATATACCCAAGCTCGTAAAGCTCTCTCATTCAGGTCTCCCTTCGAGTCCGAGGAGCCTCCAGCGAGTCAAAGTGTTCTCTTAGGTGTTAATAGCCTCCCAAGTCGGGTTTCAGGTTTGTTTGGTAGACATTCGGATAGCCGAAAGCGTCATAAGAGGGTTCATTCGTGGTCCGTGAAGAAAAAGAAGTCTTCAGCTCTAGGTAAGCCTAAAGGGGGAAGCATTTGGGTTGAAACCGAGGATTACTTCAGGGAGTTGAGCGTGGAGGATGTTGAGTTGATTGAGAAGCTTACTTGTGTTGGATATGCTATCGAGGATAAGTATTTCAGGATCCCATCTATGGACGTTGGTGACAGTTTGCATGGGACGTATGACCCATTTAATAGGAAGCTTGCAGGCGGGTGTGGGAAGAGTGGATTAACCTTGGAGAACGGGCTATGGCTGGATTGTAATGGGAAGGTTGAGGATGGGGGAGTGTTAGAAAAGGGAGATGGGCCTTGTCCCATGGATGTGGATTTTGAGGAGCTTGAGGCAAAAGAGGTAGAGGTCAAGGAGGAGAAGGGCAGTGAAGTGATGACAGATTTTGAGTCCCTTCCAGAATGTGGAGATGCACTGCATTCCTCTGATAAAGTAGAAGGACCTAATGATATAAATACTAGCAATTTCATCACGATTCTTAAGGTATCAATGCGTTAGAATAATAATAATATATATATATATATATATATTATTGTTGAGATATATGCTATTTTTTATCAACTAACCTTTTTCTTGTTGTAGCTGATTGATATGGGGAGAGTCAATGCTGCAGAAGTGGCTTCGGACATTGGCATGTCGCCAGATTTATTGAAATCCGAGCTCATTGTAATGTTCTTGCTTTTGCCACTCTTTTTATCATTTGCCTTATATTTCCTTTTCTGGATCTTCTGACGTCTTACGGATGGTCTTACATAGTAACATTTTTGTACTTCTGTGTTAATTTTCTGGTATGATCGGTTTATGTTGAAAAGTATCGTTGGAGTATTCTCTGGCTTCACATTGCTTGATCTCTTCTTTTTTTTTTTTGGGCAGGATAATCACGTAGTCTCTGAGTTACAGGGCAAGCTGATGGCGTGGTTGAAAGATGACGCTCACATGAAGTTGAAGATTAGATTTCCCTTGGCGACCAAAAACAAGACAGATGATGATGTTCAAGTTGTTCCTGTTGATGAGTATGGTTTATCTGGTGCTTTTCCAGTTAAGTCGGTTCCAACTCGCAGAAGAACGAAAAGCGACATACAAGCCACATACAAGTCGGTTCCAATAGCAAGAGATCTTGTTATGCTTAAACTGTCTCCTGGTGATGAAGTGGAAGGAGGGCTTATATATTATCAACAGAAGCTTCGTTCTAATGCTCTTGCAAGAAAACACATAAGTGGTCTCTATTCTTATCTTCATGCACTTATTAAAATTTCTTTTTTCCCACCTATAGGTTTCTGGTTGTGCTTAATGTGTTTGATTTGTACCATTGAACTTACTTCAATGTATTTTTTATGTCCAGATAATTTGATTTTAAAGGTTGTTAAGAACCTTCCGCTAGAGATTGACTTGGAAGGGCAATGGAAATGGGATAACATATTGGTTACTCAGTATAATTTTGAACTCAGAGAAGCTAGAAAACAGGGTAGAAAAGAACGTAAGCATAAGGAAGCTCAAGCTATCTTGGCTGCTGCTACTGCTGCAGCTGCTTCATCGTCTAGGGTATCATCCATTAGAAAGGATACTTTAGAAGAATATCCTAATCAGGAGGTTGTACACTTTTCTAAAGCCCTTAGTCCCTTTAACATTTATTGTTCTACTTTCTACTTGTTTTTCCCTTACTTTAAATATTAAATCTAGAGATAGAATATGCTGTCTGATACAAGGTGTTGGTTTTATGCTTACAGATGAATCATAGTGCTAAAGATTGTTAATATGCAAAGTTTAATCGTGATTGCTATTTTTGTATGTACAGGCTGATACTAAGAAGCATGGAGTTGAAGAATTCAAGAGTCTCAAACAAGTTCGGGTAAAAATGATCACAGGGTTATTAACTAGATGGTTTTATCCAATCATTCTACTATATTTCTTTAAAGTCGTGATTGTATATGATGGTCCTTTTTCAAATTACTAGTGGTAATAAAAATGCACAGGTTCGTCTTTTTTTTTTTATGTGGCATGTTGTGAATAAAACGAAGGTCAAGAAATTTCTCACATTTATTTTGGAAATGAGCATTCAATGGTGTCCCCAGTTTATCCATCAGTTGTTGCTTTATATTCTTTACATGTGATCTGATGCTTCTCCTGCACGGATTCAAATAGGTCGAACTGGAGAGACTGCGTCTTCTATGCGAACGAATTGTAAGGAGAGAGAAATTGAAAGTAAGAATATCTGTATATTATATTTTTTCTTTTCTCATCTAATTTTATTGTCCAGTGAACGATTAGGGGCTACACTAGATCGATTTTAATTTTGGTGTATTTGATTATTATTCCAACTTTATTTTGCAGCGCGAAATCATTCTTTCCTCACAGGAGATTCTTGCTTCTAAAAGAAACTCTCTGCTCTAAACATTGGCTCGTCACCCATATAACCAACAGGACATTAGTTCCGAATCAGCTACTACATCGAATCAATGTTACAGAGATGGTGATGCAAAGATCAGATGACAACATAACAGTAGATAGTACAGAGATGGTGGAAGGCCCGTTAAAATCCCATTTCCATGGACAACAACCAAAAACTTCGAAATGATAAAAACCCAAGTCGTATTCTGGGAAACAAATGGCAGAGGATATACCTCTTGCACTGCGTAATTATCTTATCGTTGACATGGAGAAGCTGTCAAATCATAACAAGGTAAGGTGTTTTGCATTAATGATTAATCGATGTGATTTCTATGTATTTTTACCATGTCCCTTGTATATATATATCATACATACATGTTCCTTACTCTATTGGTTAGATTTTGATTAAAGGACCCTTAAATTTTTACCAACAGTAAATGGTCCATACAGACTGCTGTATCATTAAAAAAAGAGAACAAATGAAAGGTCTTTGAAGAACCAGACAGACTACTGAAGGGGTTCATCGGTGGAGAATACAACGGATGGATAATCAGTTGCATATGGTGGTCAAGTGATCGATCTATCGTGCAAACTCGGGCGTGGTGTCTACCACAGAAGGATCAAGCAGATTGATGAAGTCTCAGGAGGACGCTGTCACAAATGTTGTTAAAGTACACTGTACTTGTAGAAGATTCAATTTAATTTGTAAATGTGGTTGTAGTAGAGATTGTAACTGTAGAAGATTTGATTTTAATATCAACAGTATTCAGTTTTATCTTTGTCCATCTACTTATTATAGGGCAGACAGACTGTAGTAGTTAGCTAGTGATGATATGCAATGTAATTGCACAAAAGCTTTGAAAGTAAAGCTGGGTAACTAACTGCTAAGGTAGAGAATGTACAGAAAGGAAACCGTGGCAAAGCATAGAAAGAAAAACAGACAAGTTGTTGCCTAAATTTCATTCCGACATAAGAAGGGTAAAAAGAATTCAATGTCAGAGAACCGTCCAAGGTTCCTTTAATCTCATCTCAGATGCCAAAATTATAACACCATACATACTTGCAACCCCATCACAGCAAAAAACTCTCCTTTAAATAAATGCTTTTTAAAGTGTTAAAAGATCAAAATGGAAATCAAGATCCAGGCTCGGTTTTGGTGGTGGAGTCAGAACTAGTAATTCCCGAAATGGCTTCAAGTTTGGCTAGAGTCGAGCATTTAGGCTGACTTGGTGTCTTGTGCATGTACTGGAGGAAAAAAAGAAGAATGTGAGCATATTTACCTTTACTACTGCTGCTACTAAATGGATAAATTATTAAAAGAAATATGGAATGATGGAATAATAAACAACAAATGCATGGGTTATCAATATCCAATGCACCTAGTAGTGGATTAGTCAAGGTTACCTCTTGATAAAAAGCATCGATCTCTTCCTCCGTCAACCCTTCGTCCTCTCCACCATTTTCGTCCCAACCAAGTGAACGAAGAAAAGCAGCCTCTTCTTCATCTGGATAAACCAATCCAGCAGTATTAAAATAGCCATTATTACCTCCGATACCAGAAGACTCTTTGATGTTCTCAGATGCACGATGTAACTCACCATGGCAGTCCAATGTTTCTCTAGCTGCCTCTGCTTTGTCATGAGAAACAGCTGAGCTCGGATCAGAGAGAGAAGTAGCTAAACCTGAAGAGTTTTTCTTTCTCATGAGATTGAAAAATTCACTTCTGCTCTGGACCAAAGACTGGGATGTTTTCTTGTCGGTGGCATTAGATATAGAATTCAGCGATAAAGCTTCGGTCTTTTTTCGAGCTAAGACTTTGGAATTGCTTAGACTTGTTGATGCCTTTGGTGAGGCTATATGCATAGCTTGATGGCCATTAGCTATTATGACACCATTGACATCATTATCTACAGTAGATGTGTTCTTTGCTGTCGTGGTGGCACCATTTTCCCGGCTTAATTTGAGAACCAGAAATTTTCCAACATGCGAGTTAGTTATCACATCGTGTCTGATTTCACTAGTATGAGACTGATTAGCAAGATGATGTGAATGGGATACGGTGTGAACAGTCCTAGAAGCTGCTGCAGTTGCCCCACTACTTGAAGGCTTCCATTGTTTCGATTTGTCTCCCAAAATGGGAACCTGAGAAGCATATGCACATCAACAGTAACAAGCATTCAATTATGATGTCCCATATCTCAGTTTCTACGGAAAAGGTTAGTTTGTAGCTGGAACCCATGTGGACAAGCTAAGCTTAAGCTACAATGAAGTGAGATAATACGGAAAAAGGAAACAGATAATAGCATGTCACATCATATACAGAAAGTCCTCTTACCATGGGTTTCGGCATTGAAGGTGTGAGAGGAATTAATTGTCTGGATTGCTTAATAGCCAATTCTTCAAGCCTCAGGCTCTTGTCAGGCAGCTGCAAAACAGATAATAGCATGTCACTACCAAACAAGGTTAAATATGAGAGAAATAAGTGCATAATAAAATCAAAGGAGTTTCAAGTTAGTTACTTGGAGAGCTTCACGAGTTCGTACAGCAGGCTGTGACAGTGCCTCTGCCATGTTAAGACCAGTGGCGGTGGAAACCACAGATGAGGAATCAGAGACTTCAACATTCTTTTGAAAAGAAGAGTGCCCTTTCACATTAGCCCCATTGTTCAGAGGTACCTCTGCTAAAGCTGAAGTCCATTTCTCACCATTAAGAAACCCTGTCTTGTCAAGAGGAAGAATATGACTAGGAGAACTTAAACCCATCCTGGTTCTAGACAAATCTTTCTTCTCTTCTTTGCCAAGCGATGGGAAATTCTTTTCAAACACTCCCTTATGAGTGACACTAAGATTACTGGACCCTTTAACCACACCGTTATTGCCAGTCCATGCGCCCTCAAATTTGCGAGGCGATGCTTCGCCTGGTCGTGACGATTGAGAATGTCTCGAAGCACTCCTTTCGATTCGATTGTTCGATATACTCACCAAGGATTCAGAAGAATCATGGTACCATGTATCATCTGAATGGGGCTTCCCTTTATCTCTGTCCCACTTTTTATCTCTATGACTTCTTGAGAAACTACTATATGGATGCTTTGCAGAACCATTACTAATCGAACTGCTCCTAGAATCGAATGATGAACTTCTATCTAAATGACGGGGACTAGCTTTCTCACCATTGGACTTGAAAGATCTGCTTCGAGCAGAATTCACAGAAGAAGCATCTAGAGACAAATTAAAACAAATTCATTACTAGAGAGCATAAAATTCAAAGTCTCAGAAAGTTTGAGCGTGTTGGGGGGGTTGGGGATATTGTACCTGAATGGTGGACTACGCTGCCACCGCCAGCAACATTTCCCGTGCCTCTCAACCATTCAGGAACTAACGTAGGTTCAGTTCTTTCCATCAACAATCGACATTGTCCAATCAATTCAATAAAACAAGAATGAGAATCCCAACCCAATAAAAGCCACTCGAACCCAATTAGCTATAAAACCACACTTATTGGGATCTAAAATCCCTTCCAAGCGGCGTTATCCCAGTATTCCAACAGTGAAGCTTTTAAATAACGAAAGCAAATTTGACACAATTCACAGCAATCCAGCCACGTGAATAGCCTTCCTTAGAATTTCAGAGTATCACAAAGCCAATTATTAAATCATAACTGGAGCATTCCACTCTGAAAACTCGCCTGCAAATCCAATGAACAAGTTATAATTTTCCAACAAACTCGTGAAAAAATGAAACCTTATAGGTTAAACGCGAACCACTTCTCCTCAGAGCACTGCAAAGTCACAAGACTACAATCCACATAACAATGCAAGGACAAAGGCATTGCGTAGAATTAGAAAAAAAGAAAAAAAAATGCAATTCCTCAACAGCCGACCATAAAATAAGAAACCGATACGAACATAAACCAAAAAAGATAAATTACCTATGACATAAAAAAAAGGAACATCAAAACCCTACCCCTGATGCGTTAATCGGTCCGGAAAAAGAACAAGAGCAAGCCCTAACCGCCCAAATAACCACCAAAGCGTTCAGCAAGAAAATACAGGCAATATATAATATTAATTCCGGCGATAGCAGTTCTAACTTCCAACTTTTTCTTAAATGAAGAATGAAAAATGACACAGATTTTCGAATCTACTCGTGCGAATTCCGTGAAATCGAAGGCGGCGAGTTTGAGAATGTTTGATTAGCGATTGGAATGCGAATGCAGAGGAGTAATCTTAGGGCAAATCACAATCAACATCGACGGAAGAGTTGCGTTTATATGCTATGGTATGGAGTTAGCCTTTACACACGTTTCTGTAATTAATAAAAAATAAAATAAAATAAAATAAAAGGAAATTCGGTAGAAAATGGGTGGGTTGATATTGGGCCAACTATTGGGCTTTTTTTGGACCAATTAAACTTCTAAAAAGGCCCATGAAACACCGTGGCGTGGATTATTGAACTACTAGGGGACTATTTTTTCTGGATTATTATGACATATGAGAATAATAATCATGCTCAGATTGATATATCTTACAATTTCATCCACTTTATATTTTCATCACTTCATCATTTTATCCACCTAAAATATCATTGATATTCACGTCGTCCACACGTTGATTAAGCTTCATGGCAAAATAAAAATTACCATAGCTTCTATGAATAAATGAAATAAATATAGAATAATATATGTAATGAATTCTTTTTGTTTTCTCATTTTAGTTAGTGCTTACATTTTATAAATTATAGAGAGGTAGAAGAACTATATAAACATCGTCGTCCAACTAAATTATCATATGCCATTTAGTCATATTCTTACCAAAGAAACTCCGTAGCTTCCAAACTTTATGGTAAATGGTTTAAATATATTTTGGCTCTAAAAGGAAAAATAAAAAAAGAAAGATATGGTGATGATCGTGATATATGTAGACAAATTAAGGTACATAAATGTGAAAGGATATTCTTTCGTTCATGCAAATATAAAAAATGCATCTAAAATCGAATTGAATATATCTCTTCCATCATAGTAACTTTTATCGTCTCTACCTTTTATGGGTCATACTACCTACCCCCTTCAAACATTTACACTTCCTTTACACCTTCAAAACACTTAAAATTTGCAATACTTATTAACTTAACTACATGAATTCAACAATAATTATTTTATTAATTTATTTTTCATAAAATTCAACAACATTAATTACATGAGTTATTCAACAATATTAATTAAGTTATTTTAACCAATGACACATCGATACAATATTTAATTTATTTTTTATTGTATTATTCCTTATATTAATCGTTATAGTTTTAAATTAACTTTAAAAATATTAAAGTTAAAGAATAATATGTAATAGTAATGTCAAATAAACACAGATGTAACAATAATTAGCTAACTTAGTGAATTTTGAAACTATCATTCTTGTTCACGTAATTTGAATTGGTAAATTAATACTTTTTGAATTGTTAAATAGCTAGGTATTTTAATTGGTGCAGTTTGAAATTAAAATTTGTTTAGTTTAATAGTAAGTTTTTAATGGTTTAAAATAATTACTTTTAGAATCGGTGAGTATTTAATAATTTACTATAGTTAGGGGGTGTAAATAGAATAAATGTGGGTGTCAATAGAATTACCCACATTTTATTTATCTAGGAAATATATCTACCTTAGATATAGATATATACATTCAATTTTTTCAAGAATGAATCTCAGTTAGGGTTTGATCTATGCTTTCAAGGCTCACGAGCTTCCATACCCAATATTTAAAAATTCTTTTTTTTTATGATTCAAAATCGGTTAATGATTGAGCTATAGTAGCTGTACTAATTATTTTAATACACATGTAACGATCAAAATTGATATAGCTTTAATAATAGACGAGTTGAGGGTACTCTTTGTGAAAAGCCAATTCAGTAAAATTACAATATAATGTCCATTGGGAAAAATGGCTTCATATGATAATAAAAATTTGCTTAGTCGTTGAGAAATTTAGGGGGCAAAAGTCGTATAATAAAGTGCATGCAGTTCTCATTCTTTATTCAATAAAATATTTCGCGAATATATATACTACACGAAATCAAGAATCATAGCCTGTCATTTATGTCACACACATGCATATATATTAATAGTAACACCACAAAAAAATTATGAGGAGGAGTGAGGATATTAAATTGTTTCATTTCAATCATGTTGACAAGTAGGTGGTGGCATGGGTGGCTTTAAATGTAAGAATTAGACAAAATGGTAAACGTAGTGAGAAAGCGGATTAATTAAGGTAAATAATTATATTAAATAGAAACTTAGGTAAATAAATTATTTAGAAACATGTCTAAATATACTATATTTCTAATTTTAATTATGATGTTAATTTGGGTGCTGTATATATTTATAGCATATATTCAATGATGTTGGCAATTCAAGGTTCATTAAAATCATCCCAAGAAAAAAGGAGATACATTGAATATTCGCATATCAAATATAAGTTTCTTTATACAAAGCACCTTCGAGTGACATCACGTTTGACTTTTTTCATGTCCAAAAAGAGACAACTCTTATAATAAATAAATAAAAATTTAAATAAATAAGATTGAAAAAAATTAAAAAAATTAACTAATGATTAGGAATACATATATATCTATATATTATAAAAAATGCGTAATGACCATTTGATGTTGTATAAAGTTTTTGAGATACTCAAATGTTTCATTCACAGCTAGTTTGACACATACACAACACAAAACCGTGAACTTAATAGACGCGCATGCTAAATATAGGTTTTCGAATAATAATAATAATAGTAATAATAATAATAATAATAATAATAATAATAATAATAATAATAATAATAATAATAATAATAATAATAATAATAATAATGGGAGTGACTATATACCAAAAGTGACTCAATGTTTCACCAAAGGGCCAATGGCTCATCCCCAACCTTTTCTTGATCGTTAACAATTAGCCTCCCCTAGTTGTGACTTATGACCCTTCATCTTTTTATTGTAATTTAATTTTTTTATTTTTATTTACCTCAACACCCACCGAAGATAAATATAATATATATATATATATTATATATATATACTATCATTTACGTTTATGAAAAAATACTTTTTACATGTGTGAGCTTCGTGGCTGTTTCTTTATACTCTTCCACGCCCCAAGTTTTTGAATCATTTGTTATTTTGGCTATTGGAGGTTCTCATAGAACACTTACGGCACGAATATCAATCAAGAATAATAACATCATCTAATTAAATAAATTGTATTCTTCTATCAAAGCCTTTTTACCAGCCTTTCCAGTGGATTCATTCATGATTAAATACTAAACCCCACACCTAATTTGAAGCAAAACTAAAATCTACTTTGGTATTTAAATTCGCAGCATTCAAAATTTTTCTCCACAATTCTCTGATAAAAAGAACATTTACTTGTTCATATTATGCATGGAAATGCTGAACTATCTAATTATTAATAAATATACATTATGAATGTTCATATATATGCAACCAACATATATTTGACTTGTGGTCAATGGAAGAATCACGGCGTATCCAAAGTTGTATATTTAGCAATAATACAACGACAAGAAAAACTATCTAGGGTAAGTTTCATTTGGACTAGGTTTTCAAAAGGGTCGTGGATTTGAGACACGTGTCGTGGCAATTCATTATATAGAATTATATATATATATATATCAGTTATTGACAATTATTGAAAATAACTTTTAAGAACAAATAGGATTCTCTACGTGTCCTATAATATAATCCAATCATCGAATTATTTTCGATGTAATTCAGAATTATTCTCGGATCTTGGAAACTCAAGCCTATATTACTGTTCTAGATTTGCCTTTTCGCAGTGAATATTAAGTTGCAGCCATTCATTTCACTGAAGGGTTGTAAAATAGTAAATTTAAAAAATAATACGCAAAAAGCCCAAGTGAAATTCTCTCGAATTGTCGCACATAATAATCGTAATAGTTAAAACGAAACAATATGTAAATATACAATAACAAATAGAGTCGTGTTTCATTTTTTTCTTTCCTTATAGTTTCAAAAGTGCTTGTGGGACAAAAACATTAATGTGACTAATATTTTATGTATATGCAAAAATGCTTGTAGGAGTCTTGATAAAATAAATTATATATATGTGTATATATATATAATATACTGTCACATATTCACACAAGGAAGAGCAAAAGGTTAGCAATAAAAAAACAAAAAAAAAAACTATTAAGGGTAAAAAAGAGAAAATATTCTTGTGTAATGAAGAATCTATGACTTCGAAACCTTAACCAGCCAATTGTTTCCCAATAATATCTCTTGCCCTTTTCGAATATATTTTATATAAAATCATTTGCGCGTAAATGACGTCACACCTCAACCTCTTACTCTATATATAAACCCCAAACCAAGTCCAACAATTTCCAACAGAGAGAACAAAGATTGAGAAAGATCTGAAGTTATAAATAGTAATAACTTTCTTCTTCTTCCAAAAAAAAACCCGGTCCAACATGGCCACCTCAGTCCAGAACCGGCAATACATCGAACCCGGCATCCCCCGCCCATACAAACCCGGCCCACCCACCCATCACCGCTCCGACTCGCCGGTTCGCAAGCCCACCACTAACTTCACCACCGCCGCCGTAACTAACGGTAATGATAAAACCAAAGACACGCAGCTCCATAATAATTATTCCTCTGATTCCGACGAAGAAGACAACCGCATTGACAACCAAGAACACGTGCTAGCCATCAAGAAGGCCAACGCCGAGCTCGAACCGCCGGTCCGAGACGCACGAGACGAGCACACCGCGGACCACTGGATCGAGCGGAACCAGGCCCTGGTCCGTCTCACCGGCAAGCACCCCTTCAACGCCGAGCCTCCCCTGGCCCGGCTCATGCACCACGGCTTCATAACGCCCGTCCCCCTGCACTACGTGAGGAACCACGGAGCCGTCCCCAAGGCGGTCTACGAAGAGTGGACCGTCGAGGTGACGGGCCTGGTCAAGAGGCCCATGAGGTTCACCATGAGCCAGCTCGAGGCCGAGTTCCCCAGCCGCGAGTTTCCGGCGACCTTGGTGTGCGCCGGAAATAGGAGGAAGGAGCAGAACATGGTGAAGAAGACCATAGGGTTTAACTGGGGAACTGCTGGTATATCGACGAGCCTGTGGCGAGGCGTTCCATTACATCTGATACTCGAACGATGTGGGATTATGACAAATTCCAAAGGTGCCCTAAACGTATGCTTCGAAGGAGCCGAGGATTTACCAGGCGGCGGTGGCTCCAAGTACGGCACGAGCTTGAAGAAAGAGATAGCAATGGACCCTTCGAGGGATATTATATTGGCTTACATGCAGAATGGAGAGAGGCTAACGCCTGATCATGGGTTCCCTGTAAGAATGATAATTCCAGGTTTTATTGGCGGTAGAATGGTCAAATGGTTGAAGAGAATCATCGTCACCACCCAAGAATCCGACAGTTATTACCATTGGAGAGATAACAAGGTTTTGCCGTCACACGTCGACGCAGAGCTGGCTAATTCCGAAGGTAAGAATAATAATAATAATCATAATAATAATTAGATGATAATGACTAATGATGATTATATATTAAATGTTTGATATATTATTATTATTATTATTATTATTGCAGCGTGGTGGTACAAGCCAGAGTATTCAATCAACGAGTTGAACATAAACTCGGTTATTACAACGCCTTGTCACGAGGAGATCTTGCCCATCAACTCGTGGACGACGCAGAGGCCATACACTTTGAGGGGATATGCTTATTCTGGTACTAAAATTTTCTTTTTAATTATTACTCACATTTTAATATGTGCTTGTAATTAATATAGTTCATATGCAAATGGTATATTATATATATTGTCTGAAAAAATTAGGATAAATCTGCAACTTTGTCTGTTTTTCTGTTTCTCTGCAAAACCGACTACATAAAGTGATCTCATGCAGTTGTATTGTATGTAATGGAATTCATTTATTTTTATAGCTAAGAGCCAAGCGTCAATATGAATGGCGGCGAACCGTTAGATAGGATTATAGTAGGACAAATAGTTCCTCGCCTCTACAAATTTTGTCGAGCCAAACTTGGTTAGAAAAACATTTAATTATAAATAAATATAGATGAATAAACAAAATTTAGTATTCGAATCTAGTTATTTTTATTTTTCCTTTTAAAACCATGAGCTGGCACATTAAAGGTGGTTAGATGAAGTTTCATAGGCGTATAAGGTGCGACAAATGGTGGTTTGCATGTTGCTTTTATATTTATAAATTAGTGAATAAATGGTCACTTGCTATTGGTAAGTAATTTAGTGCATGCATCATCTCCATTACTTTTTCTTCCATTCAATTTGACTATTCCATTGAAAGCAAAATGTTTCCTGCATCTTAGGTTTCGTCTAGCAACATTTTCGGAATATTTTATGACTAAAATTTCCCACATCTTCGTGACTCTTCCAATATTTCAAACGTCGTCAAATGTTGTGCTTGGAATTCTAGGACATTTACGTCTCCACGTCACACTGTCCCATTTGATTACTTTTATTACAGTATAATAATTTATGATTACCTCAAATTTTATGCAATAAACATTGATATTCTTTTTTATTATTATTTTTTGGACAACTTTAAGGTGGTGGTAAGAAAGTGACAAGAGTAGAAGTGACGATGGACGGCGGCGAGACATGGTCGGTCTGCGATTTGGACCACCAAGAAAAGCCCAACAAGTACGGCAAGTATTGGTGCTGGTGCTTCTGGTCGTTGCAAGTCGAAGTCTTGGACTTGCTGGCGGCCAAGGAGTTGGCCGTCCGCGCTTGGGACGAGACGCTCAACACCCAGCCCGAGAGGCTCATATGGAACCTCATGGGCATGATGAACAACTGCTGGTTCAGAGTCAAGACCAACGTGTGCAAGCCCCACAAGGGAGAGATCGGCATAGTCTTCGAGCACCCCACCCAGCCGGGGAACCAGCCGGGCGGCTGGATGGCCAAGGAGCGCCACTTAGAGATCACAGCCGCCGAGCCGCAGGCACTCAAGAAGAGCCTGTCGACCCCCTTCATGAACACCGCCGCCAAGACCTTCTCCATGTCCGAGGTGAAGAAGCACGCCTCGCCCGACTCCGCGTGGATTGTGGTCCACGGCCATGTCTACGACTGCACCGCCTTCCTCAAGGACCACCCCGGCGGGTCCGACAGCATACTCATCAACGCGGGCACCGACTGCACCGAGGAGTTCGACGCCATCCACTCCGACAAGGCCAAGAAGATGCTCGAGGACTACCGTATAGGAGAGCTCGTCGCCGCTGGCGGCGGGGGCTGCCCCTCGGCCGACTCGTCGCCTAACAACTCCGTCCACGGCCCTCCTCCTGCGGCGGCCCAGTTGCTGACGCCGATCAAGGAAGCAGCGGCGGCTTCGAACGCTGCCTTGATCCCGAGGGAGAAGATTCCGTGCAGGCTCGTGGCCAAGACTTCCTTGTCCCACGACGTGAGGCTCTTTCGCTTCGCACTGCCTCGGGAGGATCAAGTCCTCGGGCTGCCCGTCGGGAAGCACATATTCTTGTGCGCGAATATCGACGGGAAGCTATGCATGCGGGCGTATACGCCGTCGAGCAGCGCCAACGCCGTCGGCTACTTTGAGCTCGTGGTGAAGATTTACTTCAAGAACGTCCACCCGAGGTTCCCCAACGGAGGGCTCATGACTCAGCATCTCGACAGCCTAGAGATCGGCTCGACCGTCGACGTCAAGGGCCCGTTAGGGCACATCGAATACACCGGCCGGGGGAATTTCCTCGTGCACGGAAACCCTAAGTTTGCGAGGAAGCTGGCGATGGTCGCGGGCGGGTCGGGCATTACGCCTATTTATCAGGTCATGCAGGCGGTCTTGAAGGATCCCGAGGACCCGACGGAGATGCACTTGGTGTACGCAAATCGCACCGAGGATGATATACTCTTGAGGGCCGAGCTCGACGGCTGGGCTCGGGAATATCCCGATAGGGTTAGGGTTTGGTACGTAGTGTCGGAGAGTGTTAGAGAAGGGTGGGGATACAGTGTAGGGCTTATTACGGAGGACATTCTCAGACAGCATGTCCCGGCGGCGGCCGACGACGTGCTGGCGCTCGCTTGTGGGCCCCCGCCGATGCTGCAGTTCGCCGTGAACCCTAATTTGGAGAAGATGGGGTATGATCTTAAGGAGGGTTTGTTGGTTTTTTAGATGAAAGCTAAAAGGTTGGGAAATTAAATAATAATCTTTAGTTAGTCGTCAAATTAATGTTTTTGACGACTTTTGTATAATGTACCTTTGTAGATAAACGCAGTATATTATTATCTTTTACTTGGGAAGTATAGTTTGGCAATTCTATGAACATTATAGCCCAATTTCTATTAATGGGTCGATAAAAGCCCATAATTAAAACCTAATTTGCATGTGCGTGCCACTTCCTTGGAGAGTTCAGAAAACTATAAAACTATAATTTTATAAATTGGGTTCAAAAGTATAAAATAAATAGTCAATAGATGCAATTTATAGGAAATAAATTATTGTTTGCTAACATTATAAATAATTAGCTGAAATTGCATAACTAATTGAGTTAATTTTTAGCAAAGTCTAAGCAACTAGTTCTTGGGCAGCATATCATACATAGGAATTGAAAGAGTTTATAATATCATATTCTTAGTTAACTACATTAAATTAAATTAAAATAAAATAAAATACTACTTTCGGACACGTAAAATAAGAGACTGTGAAAGAGAAAGATCAACACCTACATACATACATACATACATAGATAGATACATAATAGACATACAATATGTATAGCGTTCTCTTTATCTCTCCTTCTCTTGCCTTTTCTTTTTTTATTATTATTTGCAAATCATAATTCCGAAAAAAGCAGCTACATAATCGCGCAGAGAGAATGGATGGCGATGGACATAGGTCGACGGACGCCGTGATGTCGGACGCCCAACCTCCTCCACAGCAGCCACCGGCGGCGATGGATCAGATTCCTGCGGTGCTGAGCCACGGTGGCAGATTTATACAGTACAATATCTTCGGAAACATCTTCGAGGTCACCGCAAAGTACAAGCCCCCTATCATGCCTATTGGTAAAGGAGCATACGGCATCGTTTGGTATGATTGATTTTTTTTTCTTTTAAAATTGCAATTAATTAGCTTGGTCGTTGGGTGTTTGCCGTTTGGTTTGCTGACTCGTTTGTTTTTTAGTGATTTTCGTTTTCATTTTTTATTTCTTTTTGATTAATTGAAAAGCTCGGCTCTGAATTCGGAGACGAACGAGCACGTAGCGTTGAAGAAGATAGCTAATGCTTTTGACAATAAGATTGATGCGAAGAGGACGCTCCGTGAGATCAAGCTCCTGCGTCACATGGATCATGAGAATGTTCGTGTTTTTGGTTTGTTTATCAGTTTATTTATTTTTTTTCTATCAGCTCTATTGCGAGCTTTTTGTAAGTTCGATTATTATTGTTAATTGGGTGCATGAATTGAGGGGAAAAAATGGAAATTTAGATTCATTGAATACAGAAATGGGTTGCTTTTTCCTTGATGAAATGAAATGGATGTATGAGCTTGGGTAGCTGTTTGCATATTATGTAACTATCGTGTGATGCTGAAGAAGGTCTAAGTGAAAATGATGATGGATTGTTTGAGCAGAATGTTATGATGTTGAAAGGAGGAAACCTTATGTCTGAGTATTTCTTTTTGGAAATGAGTTTAGCATCATTGTACCTTTTTCATGGTATTTGGTCTACCTGTGTTGTCTGTTTCTTGAACAGATGTGAGTTCTGAGTGCTTCAATGCTGTCTGATCATATGGTGTAGCTGATGATATTTATAAGCTTGGATCAACTTCTTTCTCAAAAGCACAAGCTTTATATTTTTGCAGATTGTTGCAATCAGGGACATAATCCCGCCACCTCAGAGGAATGCTTTTAACGATGTTTACATTGCATACGAACTGATGGACACTGACCTCCACCAGATAATCCGGTCTAATCAAGGGTTGTCTGAAGAACATTGTCAGGTTCCTTTTATAGATTTATGACCATTCTATCATCTTCGATTAGTGAATGGCTCAAATAAAAATATGTACTACATGTCTGTTGGTGCAGTATTTCTTGTACCAGATCCTCCGTGGGTTAAAATACATACATTCAGCTAACGTCCTCCACAGAGACCTGAAACCTAGCAATCTTCTCCTCAACGCAAATTGTGACCTGAAGATTTGCGATTTTGGATTGGCAAGGGTCACATCAGAAACTGATTTTATGACAGAATATGTTGTTACCAGGTGGTACCGTGCTCCTGAGCTGTTGTTAAACTCGTCTGATTACACAGCAGCCATCGATGTCTGGTCAGTTGGGTGCATTTTCATGGAATTGATGGATCGAAAGCCACTGTTTCCTGGTAGGGATCATGTGCACCAATTACGTCTTCTAATGGAGGTACAATGCATACTCTTTTTAACATGCTATGCTATTACATTTGAACATCGAACCCAGGTACTGATGCTTTGCTCAAGTACGTTGGAGCTAGTCTATTAAAATCATTCTCGTTTTTCTTCGACTAAATATGAATCCCGGGTCGATTAGGATACCCGATTGAATGTGAAACTGCCTCAATGTATTCTTTTCTTACATAATATTAAGGTTGCTTTTTTTGTTTTTCGATTCAATTTTGCAGCTGTTTGGCACCCCATCAGAGGCAGAGCTCGAATTTTTGAATGATAATGCAAAGAAATACGTAAGGCAGTTACCTCCTTATCGTCGGCAATCATTTGCTGAAAAGTTCTCTCAGGTTCATCCCCTCGCCATCGATCTCGTTGAGAAGATGCTGACATTTGATCCCAGGCGAAGAATTACAGGCAATATACTAACCTCTTAATTGTCTTGTTTAATCTTTATGTTACTATTGAATTTCTCGTGGGGAGATTGCTGGATTTTTTTAACTATTCAAGTTCACCATACCATATTCACATAACACTATCCTGCTTGGCATGATACTATCTGCGTCGTTTTTATGTTCATTGCTTTTTCCTCGTCTCAGTTGAAGATGCACTGGCCCATCCGTACTTAAACTCGCTCCACGACATCAGTGATGAACCAGTTTGTTCGACTCCGTTCAGCTTTGACTTCGAACAACATGCGCTGACCGAAGAACAAATGAAGGAGCTGATTTATCGCGAGGCTCTTGCATTTAACCCCGAGTATCAACCCATGTGAAAGAAGATGACTAAACAAACAAAATGGGAGTGTCTATGTCTCCATTTTATATGTGAGCATGATGTCAGAATTCATTGTAGTATATAGATGGCTAAAGGCATCAGATTCAAAACCAAGTTTTTCTTTTCCTTTGCTTCTCAACTCTAAAGACATGGATTTTGCTTATGTTGTTTGAGGTGTCTGTAGTTGGTGTGTAATAATGGATGATTGGGAAACTGTGTGGATTTGTCTTTGCTTTTAAAATATGTGTGAGTTTGCTGAAATGTCTGTGTGAAATGATTTTTCAAATACACACATTTTCTTGATTATATCTTTGTTTGCACGCAACACTTAATATATCGAAGTTACTAAACAAATAAGCTATTAGCTCATCATGCTATACAGCAGTAAGATGTAACTATTCAATCATTCTTTTTCTTTCCAAAATGCATTAGTTAGTCTTCGTGAATTGGAACAACTGTTTTGTTCTGGTTGTTATCAAGAATTAAAAATTTTAAAATTGTCAATATTCATGATTTTAATATGAAGTTGAGATGGCCGAGTTGGTCTAAGGCGCCAGATTAAGGTTCTGGTCCGAAAGGGCGTGGGTTCAAATCCCACTCTCAACATTAATTTAATTTTTCTATTTTTTTTCAGGAAAAAAAAAAAAACCGTCACAAGATAGACCTTTTTGACTATGAATTCTATGTTATCCACTTAACTTAGAAATGGTCATTTTCTCCATTACATTTAGAAGTAAATACCAAGGAGATCATGGAATGCAACAATGTTTGATAAAACCTGCTAAACTATCTTTCTCAGACTATTCCAAGCTCTCACAAAACCTTCGCATATTCCTTTTTTTTTTTTGCAGGAAAAAAGAACCCCCATCAGTCTATCGTTCAAATGATTGATCCAAAAATATAAAGACATCCAATTTGGTCGTTGTCTTGCTTTGCTTCCCAATGCAGCAAACCACCGTTGCTTCCAACCACTTCCTTGCATTCTCGTCACCTGTCGCTGCTCAAATCGTACTTCTTCAGCATTTGCCATTTCGTGAAATCGTACTTCTCAGAGTCAATTGGTCGTTTTCTTTTTCTCTTTCATTACAACAGTCATGGCATTATTACGACAATGTGTGCGTGCACAAACGGAATAGGTACTGTATTTTCTTTCACCTTGAGCTCCTGACTGAGCTCGGTGAGTGCAAATAAAAGGCGAAGCTCGCAGCAGCTTTCATTTATTGACCTGCTCGAACGGGCTTTAAGACGAAGATCTATCAATCTACTTAGCACAGAAACGTTAAACAACTGTTTACTTACATAAGTAAGTCCTAGAAGTGGCATCTCACTGTAAATATATTGATTTACTCTCTCCATCAATCAAACAAAAGTTCCACTTATAGTATAGCAAAAGTTATAGCATAACACGATATTTAACTAACCCCTCCAAAGTGATCAGGTCATTAAACAAAAGCTGCCCAAGATAAAGAAGAAACATTCTCACAGTTGTTACGACAATGGAAGTTGAGGTGGCCATCAGAAAGCTTCTTCAGGCCAATTTTCTTCTGACAAGCCCTTTAAAGAAGTCAAAACTGTGGCCACATGGAGTAAAAAAAAATTAGGAAAAATTATGGCAATCTATGCATGTATTGTAAGGAGTATCTGTTAGTCTGACAAACAGAACACTAATCTTCTTATCAATGACTCTTAGGTTGCATAGTTTATTGAGTAGAGTAGATGTACAAGTCATAGAGCAATGTTTAACAGAGAAGTTTATGCAGCAAGAACAACTACCTACCTGTTACCATCTGGATGGAGCTCGAACGTCTGACCATCTTCAGCTAAAGCTAATAAATACCCAGATTTTGTCAATCCCTACGAATTAAAAAGAGATATGAAGTTGAGCAATATTATAATGAAGAAATTATCTGCTCTATTAGTCGGATATTGTCGAATCCAAAACAAATAAATTTAACTCGAAGTATTGGACCATGGTCAAATCAGTAAACGAAATTAATCGGCAAAATGTACAGTATACATTTAATGGCCGTATTCTCTACAAACTCACTTGGATGGTTACAACATGTTCCGAAACTTGATCCTGATTTTCTCCTTTTTCTTGTACGACAACCCGTTGACCACTGCATGCAGACAAATATTAGAACCTAGATGAAAAGCTACACAGGTCAATCTCTGTAAATAGGCGTCAGGTGTAATCTTTAAGTTCTCGTTGAAGACTAATATAAGTTGACCGAAGGATTTTCATGTAAATCACAAAAATGGATAAACTTTGTTTCTTTTTGGATAAACCCTTCTTAAAGATATCAACATTCACACGCCGCACTTCTATCATCAATCAACAAGGTTGTGGCAGAATTGTTATGTAACAGTCTAACCTGTGCAGCCATGTCTTATAATATAGCTCTTCAAGTGCTTGGAAACCTGCACCATTGAAGCTAAAAGTTACCGTTTAAACATATGTTGCACAAGTACGACTAAGCAAATGAATTTTTTTTAAAACCCCATCATGTTGGAAGAAAGTGTGTGGTTAGAGTCAGTAGATACAACGTGAGAAAATGCAGATTCAATAGATGTTGTTTCAACATCAAAGTCCGACATGAATAGCGATTGACTCTTAGCAACTTCATGTAGGAAATACTGACTACTTTCCCGAACCCAAAGGAAGTCATTTTTGTCAATGACAATCCAAGAAAGTACCAAGTTACTTGGTTGTATAAGTCTCAAGCTGATCAAAGAATGCAAAAATGACTATTCCATAGAAGATGAGCTCAGCGGCCCAATCAACAAGTGAAAAAGGAAACACATGGCATAAGATCATATAACTTTTAAGGATGTTGATTAGAAGGGGAAAAAAAAAAGAACAACGCCAAAATTCAAAAGGTTAAAAGTTATTACCTTGGCTAATAAGAATGGCATAAAAGCTTTCAAATTTATTGAAGAAAGTAGCAGCAACATCTTCACGATATAACAAGCCACCATCACATCCCAACCTTTCCAAAGCAGCATTTAAGCATACACTAGGCTTTTCGTTACTGACATTTAAACCAATTCCTGCGGAAGAAATTTAAAAAAAATAAATTCCAAAGGCTCCAGGGTCAAGACAGTTGTTTAATATTCCGCATACATACATGCAAGAGACTAAGCTAAAAGGTAACTTAATCGCGATGTGAGAGAAGATACAACATCATCGAAGAACGAAACATTTTACACTCATTTCAACCAGAAAATGAAGTTACGTGGTCACAACGCAGAATTATCAACTACAACTTACCAGCACTTATATTAAATTTCTTAGACTTATAAGTTGATGTGCACAGAATTCCTCCCACCTTAAGACCATCCAGATAAAGATCATTTGGCCATTTTATTCTAACACCAAGCAGAGGCAATCCCTGAATTTCATAATGGGAAAACGAAATATGGGGGTCTCAAATCCAATGTTAGTAAAATCAAAACATAAGAAAGTATTAATACAAGACAAAAAAATAACGTTACGAAGAAGATAACATCCAAAAAGATTTCACAGCTATAATTTATTTCATTCGTTCATTTCAACAATAGGAAGATTTCTCTACCATTACACACCTTTATCCGACAAGCTTCATCAATTGCTTCTGTCATGGCCAGAGATACAACATATTGCACAAGCGGCACGACCCGTCCATCCTCCATCTGTATAGTGAACGAAAACATAAGACATCCCTTCGGTGATTGCCAAACATTCTTTGACCGGCCTTCAAAACCCCAAAAAATGAAAGGAAAATAAATAAATAATTAACGGGAAAAAAAAATTGTCAATTCTTCATATGCCATATACTAAAGAGGCATACCTCTGCCTTTCACCTGAAGATCAGCAACACAAGCTGCACCAATCGGCAAGTCGCAGAAGTTTCTGCCAGACAACATTAATGAAACAATAAGAAAATCGATGCCTTATCTATTCACGACTGTACAAGTCCATCCAATTGAAGATCCCCGCAAACAATCATCTCGATCATGTAAGTAACTAAACAAAAAAAAGTAATAAATAAGCTCACAGGGAAACGATGTCGTGCGTGGAGCTCAACATAGGCGAGTAAATAAGCAGCCTACCAAAACCAGAAGTTTGGAGCAAACTCATGTACGAATTCACTCTAAACGCCTCGTCGTCACAAAGCCACTCTCCCACTTCATTCTCAGCATACATAGCGACGTTCGGTTGAGCGCCGTCGAGAATTTTCAACGAGTTGCTGGCCTTCAAACGCCTAGCTAATTCGTTTTCAGCATCTGATTTCCCGCAAATCACCAGCGTCGAAGAGGGCTGTGGCTCCATCTCTGAATCAAGGGGAAAAAAAACAGTTTTAAACATCAACGATAGTTCAAACGATTATGACAAAAAAAAAAAAAGAATTGATCGCAACAAAGATTAGACGTTTGTAGGATTTTCACTAACTAGCTGAACTGACGAATTTTCGACGAGAGAGATGTATTAGGTATGTTCTTAGCGAGAGAGAGCGAGGTGAAGCCGCGGCCGTAGAAGTCAGCTGAAACATCGGCGGAGAAAACAGAGTTTAGTTTTTTTCTTACCTTTTAAATTACATTTAAATACTATAGTACTAAATCTATAATTGGATTAAATCTCTGAAAATTTACGATTTTAGTAAGTTTAATTTGTGTCACGTTATATTAAGTTAATATGAAAATTAAAATAAGTGTTTAAATAGAAACAAACATGAAAGACCAAAAAAAAAAAGGAAAAATTATGGAGGGAAAATAATTAAGTTCAACACAAATCAAAACAGCGTTTCAATCTCAAACCATTACATTATCAACAAAGAGATAACATTGAAATCGGGCACATAAGCCATTGTCTTAAGATTTACCCAACTCTTCTTGTAACATAGAACAAAGGCTCGAAATCTTACAAAGAAGCTCCCTCTGTTGCTCTCTTGCAGAAACGCTAGCCTCCGACCGAATCATGCTCTCAAGCCGAGAACAAAGCATCGACACCTTCTCATTACCTTCGTTCGATTCCTCGATAGTCTCAAACAAACTAATTCTCCGAACGTTCGGTTGTAGTAATGGTCTCGTCTGTGGCTCCATAACAGGAGGTACTAAGAAAGGGTGCTGCAAGAGTTGAGGTATCCTCCATCTTTGGTTTCGGTCCCAAGCGAGACACTTCTTCATGAGGTCGAGGAGCCAAGGGTTGGACAGAGGCTCGTAAGCGATATTGTGGTTTGGATCGGTTATGACCTTGAACTTGGCCCAGAAGGTCTTGTACTCGGAGAAAGGGGTTCGGCCGTAGACCATCTGGTAAAGGATGCAACCCAGCGACCATATGTCTGATGGGCGTCCACATTTTATTGTGTTCCCATTCGCATCAGTTTCATTGCACATGAATGCTTCTGGGGACATGTAGCTCAGTGTTCCGACCTGCAGTAGTTCAAACATGTTCTATGATTTAAAGAAGTATTTTTGGAGATAATATAGTGGATGGTGGTGAGAGGAAAGAAAGCTTGTCTCTACTGGGATTTGAATTAAATAGTTAACAGATCAAACGATTTTCAACAGCGGAGATAAATGAAAAAGAAAACCTGCGAATCACGTTGGATATTGGTGGTATCGCTCATTATCGCTTTGGCAATTCCGAAATCGATCAGCTTCAGAGAGCCTCTAACAAGAAGGAAGTTGGCTGGTTTCAGATCAGAATGCACGATGCGTTCCTCGTGAATGGTGTTTACTGCTAGTAGTATTTGCTGTAACAAAACGAGCTTTTTTAATAAAAATATAGGATGCAACAATCACTGAAAGTATAATCACTAAATGAAGTAATAAAGAAATGGATTTCATCCGAACCTGCCAATAAAATCTCAACCAATTCTCGTCTATGGTGGCATTAGAACCTTCGAGTTCTTTCCACTTATGAGACAACATGTGTGCCAGATCAATCTCACCGTACTCAAGTACCATGTATATATGCCCATCATCCTTGACCCTGCCATCTTTATTGTTCATGGAACCTTTCATAACTTCTTGGAGCAAGGTCTTATCTGTCACCTATTGAAGAAACATGATAGATTAGGTCACAAGCGCATGAATGTCGAAACATGAAAATTTTTTCGTTTCTAGGAACCAAAGAACAACTTGAAACTGCAATCTACCCATTCTACAAGAAAATATCTGAGCCAGACACAACAAGAAGTACACCAAGACAGATGAGAAGACGTACCTCATAATCAATGAGCTGAATGATGTTGTTCTTTCCTTTCAGCCTGTTTAGGTACTCAATTTCTTGACAGAATCCATATGCTGTGGCATAGTCACGACCCTTAAGTTTGATCTTCTTCAGGGCATAAATTTTGCAATCAGATGATATGACTTTGTGGACCTCACTACTTCCTCCACTGCCTATCTTCCCAAGCCTTTGGTAGAGTTTGCCGTTTACTTTGAAAAATAAGTCTGGATCATAACCTTTCTTCCGAGATGCGGTTGCTGCTTTACCACTAGCACTAGCTCCTCTTTCTATTTTCTCGGATTTTGGTTTGTCCATATTTTCATCTACCAAAGCTGATTTAGAGACTTGTTTCTGAGATTTTATGTCAGTTGCATTTCCTTTATCAAGGGCGTTGCCATCAGAAGAATCTACACCAATACCAGGATTCTGGGGCAAGAGGCTTTGCAGCTCCTTGGTTGGAACAGAAGAGACGTTAACATCAGACGTCGCACATATAGCTTGAGAAGTTACAACTGATTGATTAATCGAGATCCCATCAGCATATTTCAATACAGAATTCAATGGCTGCAAAACATCTACTTGTGCATCAGCATCTCGAGCACGCTCCTTCTCAGAAAGAGTATCCCTAGTTTGAGGTTGATAGGTGGTTGAACTAATCATAGGAGCAGAGGTAGAGTTTAATAATGTTAAAGTGACACAGGAAGACCCAACAAGTGAAGATTGAGTCATGGCATTGTTCATATCATTCCGCAAAAAGTTTTCAAGTTGATTTATGTGGTCTTGAGCAACTACTTTTTTTATTGCGTCTCCACATCCAGCAGGCTCTGCCTCGGAAAGAGAAACTCGGCTTTCAGGTTGTAAGCTATAGGGTGTTGACCTAATCATAGGAGCAGATGCTGAATTGATTAATGTGGAAGTCACACCAGACAAGCCAGCAACTGAAGATTGGGTCATGGCATTGCTCAAATCATTCTGCAAAAAGTTTTCAAGATGGTCTAGTCTATCTTGAGCAGCTTCTGTTTTTCTAGCCAAGAGTGAAGAAATTCCACTCTCAGACTTAAAACCATTGTCCATCTCCATGCTTTGATCACAGTGATGCGGCCAGTTTTGGATGTTGGCATGTGAAGCATCCAACTGATTGCTCGGATCCCATTCCATTTCTGCCAATGCAAGTGAATCCAAATGAGACAATATATCATCAATTCTAGTGGTCAATGGGTCACCGGCCCCTGCATAAAATTTTGCAGTTTACTGTAAACTGTAACCAAATACCTAAGTTTCTATCAAATTACTCTAAACCAATATATTTGGATTCTATCTGGTGATGCAAAAACTTCTGCTTTAGGGATTATCTTAAGAGTTAAGACACAACTTTAGAATACTAATTACCTTGCGATGAAGCATTATTTTCAACGGAAAATTGCACCTTCTTTGCAACTTGTGGCATGGGTTTTCCATATTCAATACCTGAAGGCCGAGGAATATGACTAATTCCCTGCCCAATACATAGTCCTTGATCTCTCTGATCATTTTGTAACATAAACTTTTCCTCATGAGTATTTACAGTGCTACCCAATTCTGATGGTGGGGTAGCGGATGCAACATCCCGACTCTCTGCCTCGATAGAGATTGTGTTCCTGGATGTTGAGATAAACCTTTGTAATATCCTATCATTCGGTACCTCCTCTTTGCTGTTTGTGTCAAGAACTCTGGAATTTGTCTGCACACTTGAGTCCCTCGAAATCTCCTGTTGAGGCATTACATTTCTCCTGGGCTGCACCATACCTTAATTTCGACGTAAATGGGAAAAGTTAAAAGACTAAAAAAGGAACAATAACATTGCAACAACATGTACACCAAGACGAAAGGCCCCAAGTGTCCAATCAAACCCGCCCGTAACACAAATACTTGTGAACAACGTGAAGAAAGGGAAAGGAGTAGGCACTGAATTTGGTGGGAAAAGGGAAAACAACAGCAACATCATCAATATGAGCTCTCTCCAAAATAGATCCAAAAGAAGACACGCTCCAAGAATTAAACACGAAACGAAAAAAAGTCATCTACAACAACAGTCAAAATATTTGAACACCGAGGTACAGCTGCTAATCAGAAGTAAACCCTGCAAACAGGACAATCTTGCAAATAAAATCTGTTAAGCAGAGAAACCACTGCATTACCATTTTTAGCTATTACATAACATCTTAACCTTGGACCTCAAATACCTCAAAATCTAGATAAAGGAAGTTCAAGTTACTACGAGTTTTATACAATCAAATTTAGAGTGCAGCTTTCAATTTTCCTAGCACCAAAATGGATCAAAAATTTCAAAGTACGGCTGGAGAGTTCATGCAATTTATTGTTTTTATTCAGGAACTTTGTAAGTAAATAAGTTAATTTCTTTATTGCCTCAAGCTTCAATTAACACCACACAAAAAAAAAAAATTGACCAATCAATAACCTAATTACATCAAGATACTTCCACAACTAAGCACCTTGCACACCAACCGCTGTGCTTTTTTGGGGAAAAACAATACACTAATGGATCCTTATAACAAACAATAGAAAAAAAAAGAGCCCAAAATCAGGGAGAATATTACCTACGGGACGGCGTCGTTTACAAGCGGCTTTAAAACTCTGAATCAGTTCCGCACGTGAAATATCCGAAGACGACGACGACTTCAAGGTTGAGGAGGTTTGACACTTACCGCTGAGATCGACAGAGTCCGGCTTCTCAATTTTGATCCGACGGCTGGGAAGGTCAGTCTTCCCTTCCATTTAAGACCTCAAGCATTTTAAGAATCCCTTACGACGGCGCACATGGATTCCCAGAGGACAGCAGAAGATGTAGCTTTTTGAAATTGCCTTTGCTTTGCCGCTCGTTCGTAGTCAGTCTCCACTCTCCTCCTCTCGATTTTATTTTTCGTTTTATTATTATTTTTTTGCTTATTTTCCAACCATTGGGCTTCGTCGTTCAGTCGTAGGCCCAATAATTATAACAAAATGAGGCCATCGATGTCAAAGGCCCATTATAACAACAGAATCGCTATCAGCAGCGACGATTTCTTCGCTTTTTGGAAGAAAAGTGATTATATATGGTTTTGGTGGAAATCTATTACAAACTGCCCCAACTAACACATAACGACATTTGAATTGTATGTAAGTTTTATGAACACTTTACACTAACTCTAAAAAAAGATCAAAAATGGTCTGCGCAGCCACTTTCATTATTATAACACAACACATGCGTATTGATTATTTATATACAAAGAATGTTACATTAAATAAATAAACAAATAATTAAATCCCAAAAGCCATATTAATTTGTCATTGAGTTTTAGTTTCTGTAAGAGATTTGCTGGCTTCTTGAACTACAGAAGCAACAACTTGTTCTTCTGCTTCCTGAACCTGAATGTGATCAACAAGCATATAAATGGATTGTATATATTTAATAATTAATTTGCTCATATAAATAATTTTTTATGTCATTATCTTTCTATTTCATTATATAAATTACCTGATCGATAATATTATCAAGACAGCCAGCATTTTTAGCTGCGTCCTCAGCAACATGTTCGACCAATTCCACGATATTCTTCAGTTTTCCTTCGGGAAGATCGTGCGCTATATTTTCAGCGATTTTATCGACTTCTCCGGCGACTTTTTCCACTGTCTCGGCTATGTCTTCGACTGTCTGAACGACATTATCGATTCGATCTGCATAATTATAAGGGTTTGATTTCTTGATCTATAAAAAATTACAATTTAATGAGTATTAGTGAATTAAAGCAGCTTACTTTTTAGTAACCCTAATGGCCCCATCTTGTGTGTAAACATAGGTATGATGAGCGATACAATCAATCCAAGAACCCAACTCCTGCTATTCATTATTTATTTCCAAAAATAGACGAAAAAAAAATTAAGTATTTTCGAAATATTATTTTAGAGAAAAAAAAAACATGAAGCCATTCAATCTCTCTCTATATGATCAATATGCTTACATAGGGCTCGAAGAGGGTGGCGGTCCAGATGGTAATGGAACTCCCGGCACAGTATTTGCGTAGACGACAAACACATTATTCCTAAACAAAATAAAATAACTAATAAATAAACGAAAAAAAAAATGATCGAAACATCGACATATAATATATCATCATTTCAACAGATTAACTCTCAGAAAACCCTAATAATACCTCTTGGCCGCCACATGGTTGTCGAATCGAAGTACGCCTGCTTTATCGTCTACGCATGATCTTGAGATTCGTAGAGTCGAAATAGGGTTCAAAGGCATAGCTTGAGATGGTCTCAAAGAAGGCTTCACATAGAGGCTAGAGAACGTTATAAGAGAGCTCGCCATCAAAGAAAACGTTTTTAGTTTCTCTGCGTTGAAATAGCTTCGAAGACAATGGTTTCTACTGCTTTGTACGAGGAAGAAATATGCTTTGGTACACTTCTTGAACTAGATAAGGTCTCAATATATAGGAACTTGTTAATAAGGAACTCAAGGTGTGCTTTATGAATTAATTAGAGCCTTGTTGTCCACATGGTAATATATTATATATGTATAGTGATCATGGATGGCTTTGGTTTTGTCAACTCGGTAATCTTTATTGAATAATTTGAACCTCAGTCAATGGTCATGGTTCTTGAATTTTGAAATAATCACAGCAGACGCGCTGTAATATATAAATAAATTAATAGAGCTATAACAAACTATATTATTTCTTGATTCAAAGGTCAGATAAAAAATTGCCCAGTTACTTGGTCCACATTTGCAAGCAATATATATAAAATCTAATAGTTGTACTAAAAGTCGTTGTCTAGTTGGTTCGTAGAAACCTCGGAGTTAGAAGGTCCATGAGTTGGAATCTTGATCTGCAAACAATGCAAGTTGTCAAATTTTTTTTTTTCATTTATTATTTGGCCCTTTTTTAGAATAAACGTGTTCTATGATTACTAATATTATATTGACTTCTGATTATCATCACTGAATCTTCCTCCTTCACATATATGATCTCACATTAAATTGGATTTATATGTAATTGTCTGAATGGATCTGATTAAACATAAAGTCTACAGTTTATTATCCATGCAATTGTACGTAGGCAAGACTGTAATGAATTGCTTGAGCTGTAATCGTTGTCTAATTTGACCAGTTTAAGAAAAAAAAAAACTTGTTCAAGCAATAAAATGATCAGTCCATAAATTTAGCCTCTTGTTAAGAATTCCTAACAAATCAGATGAAAAAATGACGACTGGCTGCAATAAAAGAAGACCACAAACACTACAGAAGCCAATGTGAGCCCACCATCACTGCTGCTTCTTAGGTTTCGAGGGAATTTTCCCATAAGCCATAAGCCGAGATCTTGACAGCTTAAGTTCAGCTTGACGACGCCTTCGCCTAGCTTTGCTAGACATGGAAGTCTTCTCATCACCATTTGATTGTGACTTCTCACTTCCTTTAATGGCTTTGCTTGCTTCGTCGTCGACATATTTCCTCTTTTTAGCATCTTTATTCTTACTATCGGAAGGTTGCCCGATAATCATCTCTTTGGCTTTGTGTTTCAGCTGAATAGTCTTCACCCGAGGAACTTTCCATTCCTTTTCTCTATAGGGCGCAATTTTCTTCAGCGAAACGTATTGATTTAACTCCTTATCATCCATGGTCAGAAGCTCTTCTGGGCTCAACCCAAATCTTTTACTCTTCACCGATCTGTACTTAAACCTGGTTTTCAAGTCTCCAATCGTGTCTTCGTAGTCCAATTTGTGATACTCGTCGAGTAGCTGTTCCCTAATAGCTTTTTCTTCTTCGTTTACTTCGTTCTTATCCACATTGCCACCGCGCTTTTTCAAGATTTTCTCTCTGGCCGACGAAAAACCATCCCCCGCCTCGTTTATCTCTTCCCAACCCTTTGGTAATCCAAGCAATTCGTCTTCTTTATTGAAATCAGGCTTTTCGAAATCATCCCCATCGTCGTCCTCATCACTGCCAAATTTGGGATCAGCATCTTCAGCCTCGTAATATCCTTCGTCAAATGCCTTCTTCATCTTCTTGTCATACTCCTCGGGATCAAACTCATCTTCCAAATCATCCACATCCAAGAAAGGAACGCCCTCTTTTCCAATGCCTGCGACCTCTCTGATCTTCTGCAACTTCTCGTTGATCTCCTTCTTCTTCAGATTCTTCAACCTCTTTAGTTCCTCTTTTCTCTCGAACTCAGCTTGTGCTTCTCGCTCTTTTTTCCTCTCTCTCTGCAGCTTCCTTACGCTCTCTTTCTTTCTCACCGAACCCTCCACGTTTCTTGAATGGGACATCACTCTATCTCCAGCATTCTCCTCGAATCGAAAATTGTACTCACGTTCATAGTCTTCCTGCCTCTCTATTTCCTCTTCGTCCTCGGAAAATTCAATGTCATCATCGTTGTCAATGCCATTGTTCTTGCCTTCATCAATCCACATTCTGTTTCGGAAGTATTCTTTCAGAAACTTCGAGTCCTCGTCTAAGTTACCATCATCTCCAAAATATTCATCCAACTTTTCCACAATCTCTTCATCTCCATCTTCATCTTCATCAGATTCTTTGCTCTTCACCTTCAAAAGATCACCTTCATCGTCGTTGTCTTTCTCCACTGCTTCTAAAAACTCCTTCCTCAATGCTTCTTGCTCTTCGCTATAGCTCTTCACTTTATTTTCTTCATCATCTTTAGGTTCATCTTCATCGTCAATCAGCTCTGGACCTGACTCGATCAAATGCTTCGACACAACATCTTTCAAATACATAGCTTTCTTCTTCTTCTTCTTTTGCTTCTCATCCTTACTATTTTGCTCATCAATATCGTTTTCTTCAAAGCCACCATTTTCATCTTCATCATCATCCGATTCCGAGTCAAACAACTTGGCGTCTTTATCCCTCAAAATGGGGTCTTGATTCTTCACCTTAATCAAAGCATCAAAGAACTTGGAATCCTTTTTCTTACTCGGTTTGATCAGCTCTTCGTCTTCTTCCGAAGACGATTCCTCAGAGTCCGACGAAGAAGATTCCACGACACCTTTCTTCTTCAGCTCCTCGTACCTTTGCAATTCCTCGCGCTTTTTGTTGTGTTCGAAGCGTTTAGCGAATTCCTGATTGACTTCGATCTTCGACACGTCGTCGTCCGAGCCTCCATCGCCGTCAAAGAGCTGAAGACGAGCCATTGAATACGGATTTACAAGGTTCAGCTGATCTGGCGGGGGGATTCTATCTAGGGTTTACGAAGATGGGAATAGAAGCAAAGCAGCAGATCGATCAGTGTACTGTTCTCTAAAGCCCAACACGTTGGGCCTGTGCGATGAAAACCCATTGGTCTTACCTTACCACCTTATAAAGCGCTGTAATAATAGTTAATCCTCCGCGCCACCAACAAAAACGCCGATCAATTCCGGCGGCACTTGACCTGCTGCCATTGGTCTTCGGCAGCAGAAATGGAGGTGTAAAAATACTTTGAAGAGGCAACAATGGTGCAACGTATGCTTATAGATACAGAAAGGTCTTTTTAGTTTCAAAGACAGAAAGGACAGACAGCCATTTGTAAGCTGATAGAAGTGAAGAATGTTGCAGCAATTCAGACAAGAAAAATTCGTACTTTAAGAATGTCTTATAGAATGAGAACGAAGAACTCGAAAATGTATTACAGTTGCCAATATATTCTACATCCTCTTAGGTTGATATTGATTACCAGCCTTGAAGCCTTCTGCATACGCTGTGTTCTTGAATATTGTCTGCAATTTAGACATAAAAACACTCCTTATTACTTTAAAAGACAGCCAGGGAATAAAAATAAAAATAAATTTTCTGACTCACAGCAATGCTTTTCAACTCCACGCCGAGCTGCTTGCTTAGACTGTTGGCAACTTCAGCGCTAAGATGCTCTCTGCCATTGTTCTTACCAATCTAAACACAGTCGACAGAATCTGAATTACACATCTGTGAACTATTTAGATTCAGAAAAAAAAAATGAATAAATAACTGACCTCAGAGATCACTAACGCTGTGGTCTTCGCCAGAATCTCTTCGACAAACTTATCTGGATCGGCAAATGTGGTTTGAGACTTTTCGGTGATTTGTGATTTCCCCTTCACAGCTGCAGTTGTTGGTTTTGCAGTTGTTGGCTCTGCCAACACAATGTTATTGATGCTAGTAGAATGCTACATTCATAATAACAGAAAAAAAAAATAAAAGTCAAAAGGAAGAGTTGGGAATATATTGATAACATAACATACCTGCAACTGCAGTCTTTTTATGCACCGAAATGTGATTATTATTACTATTGGAACCTTGACTTGGCACGTTTTTCTCCATAGGCTCGGCCAAAACTGTAGCATCAGATGGAACAAGGCTAGCTAGATCTGGAGGTTGATCTTTTCCAACTGAAGGGTTGGCCTGTGAATGCACTAAGAACAGTTCAGATCACAAAGAAGAAATACGATGATACCTTGCGAATTGTGACTAACTGAGCATCTCAACGTTACCTCAAGGTCAACATAGGCAGGGCTTTTTCCAATTGAGTTCAAAAACTTGTCAAGATCATTAGTGCTAAGAGCTGTTCAGCAGCAAGATAAGTGCTATGAGAACAAAATGTGAGAAGAGCTTATTAAGAGCTGGGGACTTCAAGTGTGTAATAGATA
The DNA here is from genome assembly GCA_028392965.1 of Lindernia subracemosa. Lineage (NCBI taxonomy): Eukaryota > Viridiplantae > Streptophyta > Magnoliopsida > Lamiales > Linderniaceae > Vandellia > Vandellia subracemosa. The sequence continues at coordinate 151,438 of JAQPCC010000073.1, forward strand.
GATAAAGGGAGAAGTTTGAAATAGAAATTATCTTATGATGAAATATGATTTAATAACTTAACCGATGGTCATGTCGTTAGACAGTGGGTGGAAGAAACAGCATTCATGAGCCTTAAATCCTTGATCCAACAATAACGACACATTCCTTCATGACAGGAAAAAAAGAAATCTTTGTAACTAAAGTCATTCAAACAGAAACTATTAAGATCAAAAAGCATGACCAAACATAATTTTTTTAAGAATTGGCACCAAGAGAACAAAGACGTACCTAGCTGTTTCATTGACAAGTGCTAAGGGAGTAACACAGCCGAGTGGCACCTTCAGGAAAATAAAGGAGGACATAGAGGGGAATAACATAAAAATTAATGAATTTAGTAATATAATAACAGATGGAAGCATTTGCAAACACTAGGGCTCTAAACTATAAGATAAGTGAAATTAGCATATTTTTCCATAGACCAAAAGGGAAAACAAACAAGCGCAAACCTGAAGAATTTCAGCAAGCGCTTCTTCTGGAGCCATTCTAACGCCCCCTTTGCCCAGTCCAAGCCTCTGAGACAAAACTGCAAAGTTTCATATCAGAAATACAGTGATGTTAACGAGTTTACATGTCAAATTTTCTCTTTAAATGACTTGCTCTTCCACATTTTTTAATTTGTACACCGATATCGGATATAGTAAGTAATTAGAAAGAAGAAAACGCTTATGGCAAAAATAGTTCTACACACCTTTCAGATCCACTTTCGTCTCAGCCAAAGCAGAAACAATATAGTATCTTTGCTTCTTATCCTGTCATAAAAAAAATGTGTTGATTTGATCGTGCTTTTTCCTTCTTAAAACGCAATTTCGAGCCCAAGAATAGCTGAAGACTTACCTTCAAGAATAAATTTTTACTCAATGCACCTTTCAGGTGCCCAACATATTTCGCCTGATGCAAACAGAAAGATCACTTCAAACTCCATCCCAGCTCGAAAGAGGAAAAAAAAACTAAAAGCCTTACACAATGTATTACCTGGGCTTCAACTGTAAGAACAACAGGATGTTCATATTGGGAAAATTCTATCTGAAGCTCCTGAGAGTTAAAAATTATCGCAATCACTACATAATACACAAAAAAAATGTATAAACTAGATCCCTATTTCGACACCCATACACCTTAATTGTTAAAAACAAAAGAAGCGTAAGAGCCCCACCTCAATCAAAGTGACGATTGAATCATAGCAACGCAGATAAAGAAAAATAAAGAAACAAATCTTGAAAACAAATAAATCTATTAGAAAATATTCAAACATTGTCAGCAAACTAAAAAGCATGTCCCCCTTAATTAAACAAGAATGAAACCCAAACTCACCTGTAAACGGGCTAGAAGCTGCACTTTCGTTAAACCCATTTGCTATTCAACGACGATTGTAGAGCCGTTTCAAGTTCTCTCCTCTCCGTGCAGCTTTTGCAGATTACGCTGGTTGTTTGCTGAATTCTTCGATACAATGTGTCGTCTACTATGGACCTTTCACATAGCGTTGAAATGTGCTCCTCTCTTTCTATTGGGCTTTTCTATTTAACCTAAAAATAAATGCTAAGCCCAACCCAATTTATGAAAATAAAAATTTTGTAAATACAATATTGTCAAGTTCAACATTTTGCGGTTTGGGTCAAGTAGTAGGATCGTAATACCCATAAGGAGGTCACATATGATGTGGCGCTCCTTCTCATAGACACATAAACCACGAAATTTGCAAAATAGTTTCGCGTAAAATTTTTCGCTTTCTTAAAATGCGCAACGTAAGTAAAACATATACATATATGTACACATCCGAGTTTGTTCAAAACGTAACACCATCACACACTATCTATATGAACTATATGTAATCGATGAGCGGAGGGAGAAGGACGAGGAAATAGCCGGCCGACCTTGACTCCATAGTACCAAAATGAGCTCACTTCGATCTACAATACAAAACTGTGAAACAACAATTCAGAGTATGATCGCAACATGTCAACTATAAAGTAATAACGTAAATACATCAATCACACTGTCATGAAACATATATCAATCCATATACGCAGGTACATCACTTTCTTATTCCCGTAGTCCATAACATATCACTGTCACATAGTCATTTACATAATCATACATAACCATAGCGTATGCATCTATATGCTCATTTATTTTATCTTTCTGTTATGAACCAGCTTTGACTCAGGCCATCGATCGTAAAGTGTCTGTGTGCCCATGCATGGACTCTGTAGTATAACATATATGGTGCCTGTACAGGACTCTGTAGTTCTCCGTAGGGATATCCATCGATAATATCATCCATCGAACACTCATCCCCTGAAGTCATAGCGGTCATAACAGTCTTTTCTTTACATTCATGCCTTTCATGATGCATCACAGATACTCACATGTCGCACATAAAATGCATAACATTGATCATATCACCCATAAGTCGAATCATATAAGGGACTCAACACCTTTGCATAATACTTCATCACGTAGATCACAGAATCATAAATCAATCACGTATAGCACATAAAGCACACGTTGCAATCATACTCACAGTTTTACTCCCGCTCTTTACTCGGCCTTATCATTGCCTTTATTAGGGTCTCGACCTATAAACATGTCATATTTAACAAATCAATACATGACCCTATGAATGACATAAATGCATGATATGCATGTGTTTGTACATAACTAAGTCTTCATCATATGCAAATGCTGTCCCGAAATGACAGTTTGTAATCTTTCCTTCATAACTTTCGGTACAGAGCATCGATCAGGTTGTTTGAAGCTGTTCTGGAAATCTAACTTAAGTATCTACAACTTTCTTTCTTTCTACATCTTCGAATTCGAAGTGCATTGAAGTCAAAATGAGCCATCAACCTACAGTTTAGCTGCTGCTGTTTCAGAACTGGCAAACAATGCTTTCTTATTCATAACTATGGTTACACAACATCAATGAGGTTGATTCCAACGGGTATGAACACTAAATAAATTATCTAAAACTTTCATTCTTTACATATGGTCGAATTCTAAGTACATAAATACCAGAATGAATCTTTATGGGGGTTCTTGACTGCTGTCACCCTGGTTTGGCAGTCAGTGCCATTTCCTTTATAACTTTTGACAGAAAACATCAATAGCCTTGATTCTAAGTCCTAAGAACAGCTAACTTAATACTATATAATTTTTGTTCTTTAACGTTTCCGAGATTCGAAGTGTAACCACTTCAAAAATGAACATGAACTCAGAACAGGGGTTGCTGGAAACACAGCTGTAATCACTTGTACCCCCCTCTAGTGATCATCATGTTTTCTCCATGGATAAAATGCATGAACTTCTCAATTTCGACCCCTAACTCCCTTACTAGGTTAACAATGATGTCAACTTCCTTTTAACCTAGCATGAATGAGATAAATGAATTATAAATAAGGTATTTCACATGTATACCTCACTTGAGCTTGGTTTACTACACTTTGAGTGTGTTTTTGGCTAATCTCTAATGATGATGCTTTCACCCTCCTTTCTCCTCAAGTGTTCGTGCTCCTCCTCTCTTTAGGTATGGACTTTCTAGTTTTCTAAGTGATTAAAGTAATATGATTGGCTAAGAGGTGCTTACTAATCACTCTTAAGCATGAGGTGTCAAACTCAAGATAGTCTTGATCTTAACTTTTACTTTATCTCTTGTCAAGGGTTTTCTATATGCATTTTATAGGTGATTTTCGAGCCATACTCATTAAGTAAAGAGGTTTTCGGCACTTATAGGTATTAGAAGTTTTTGATACCTATGTGCATAGACATGAAGTTTTCGGCATGGTCTCTAAGGTTTTCGAATATTGATATCCAGTCAATACCTTTTTCATCATAACTTTTGATTCAGGGCATCAATTACCCTGATTCAAATTCCTATGAACAGCTAACTTGATTATCTACAACTTTGATGTTTTGCACTTTATCTAGTTCGAAGTGTATCTACTTCGAAAATGAGACACAAAGCTTTTCGAATGGGTTTACGAATGTTGATGGCAGTCAACACTTTTTCAACCATAACTTTCGATTCAGGGCATCAATTATCCTGATTCAAATTCCTATGAACAGCTAACATGATTATCTAAAACTTTGATGTTTTGATATTATCCATATTCGAAGCGTAACTATTTCAAACATGGACATGAACACAGGACAGAGATGCTAGACTAAAATGATATGATCATGTATATCTTTACTATAAAAAAAATCATGCTCTTAGCTTCATGATAAACCTTCTACATAATTAAAATTTTCGATCCTATATAATGAAACTTTCAGTATTCATTTAAGAAAGTTTTCGGTTCCTAAGATATGACATGCGATTTCGATTGGTCATCCTAACTATTGATGTTTGTAGTGGTTTGGGACGGTATGAATAGTCTTGCTGGAAGTTAGGATCGTCTCATAGTCGATAGTAATAATTATTTTTGAAAATTTTATGTAACAGGCGGACAAAAACTCATAAATCAATATACATATATATATATATAACAATGACATTAAAATGAAATAAAATCATAATAGTTATGCTACAAGCAACATTGGATTCGAAAAAAAAAAAAGGACAAGGATTCATCACCACAAGCACATCCACAAGCCTCGTTGCTTAACACGGAGACACCTATGAAAAATAATGCTATGTATAAATCTTACCCATTTGATATTCTTTGAATACCACATGATATGTTGGTTGAACTTCATATCGCCATATATTATTGCTATTTGGTAAATTTACATGAAAAAAACTATATAATAATATCTAAACATATGTATTATGAAATATATTATCATGAGATGTCGACCCCTCAATATATCATCAAATAAGGATAATGGATGTCCCACAATTTATTATCTCGGAAAAAAAAAAAACAAGTACAATGTAAGATGCAGCTACATTTTCCAAGACACTTAAAATAGACAGCTCCATGTGCAAGATAGCCTGAGATGATTTTATTATTTTAATATTATTACAAACTCTATATATTGAAATTGGTCGGTCACATCATTTCCAATAATTTGTCTTTGTTGTTGTTATTAATTATTGTTATTTTGTGGACAAAATGTTACTGTTGACTTTTACATATTGACAATAGTTAACAAAATATTGTGTTATTACATCGATGCATAAACTCGGTAATTCACAAGTGGAAAGAAATACTTCTCACTTCCATATTACGCAATACAAACGAATACAATCCAATATAAATATATAAAGAATAATAATAATAATAATAATAATATTTTTGAGTGCCCGTAATATATGCTAACTTCCCATGAAAACCGTAAACCTTTTGACAGAAAAATATAATTAATATAAATGAATAGTCTCCGGCTTACGTCAGCTGATGTCTTCAAGAAATAAATCGAAGAGATCATCTAATAAAAAGAATAAATAAATGTATTTTCTTTTTTCAGTTTATGACATAAAGAATCATCAACAGAAGCTCCATAACTTTATTTCACCGTCGTCTTCATAAGCTTCCTCCACCGCCATCGTCGGATCAAAGAACGACCCGCCGACCATCTCATTGTACTTCGGCGAATCAAAGTTATACCACGACGCCGCCGCCATGGCGTCAGCACTACTACTCATCAGCTCTTGATGATGTTCATCGAACTGTGCCCAACAGTCATCCTCAGCCACTGAATTACCCCCACCAGCAGAATGCTCACTAGGCGAAGGAGACCGCGACGGCGACGGCGATGGAATCGACGGTGAAAAGCTCGATTCATTCGAAGAAGAAGAGGTGCACGAAGAGGACGAAAGGGTTGATTTGGGCTTTAAAATTCTTGGCTTTTCATCAGCAGGGCAGCCATGGCCACGATGATTACTACTATTTGCTGCTGCTAAAGCAGCGATTCTTTGGATTGACTTAGGAGACATAATGCCGCCGATGTTATCATCATGATTGAAACTGCAGTGTAATGAATCTTGAAAGTTGAGATTTGCGGCGGACGAGCCCTTCAGACAGATGAGCGCTGCATCATAAGCCCTGGCCGCAGCTTCGGCTGTGGAGTAAGACCCTAACCATATTCTTGTCTTTTGATTGGGTGCCCTAATCTCACTCACCCACGAGCCCCAGCTTCTCATCCTCACTCCTTTGTACTTCTTCTTCTTGCATTGAGAGTTTGAGAAGCTTTCATTGCATGGGAGATTCTTGTTGTATATATTCTCCGTCTTCACCATTTTCTTGAATGTAATAATACTGTGTGTGTGATGGGCTTTTGAGGGTTTTAACTGTGTGAAGGAGATGGATGAGATATGAAAGGTTTCTTGCTGGATATATATAGAAGATGGTGGGATTTTGATGAGGGGTTAAATAATTAATATATTTATAATTATATTATAAAGTGAAGATATATGGAAGATTCATACGAGTCAAAGTAGGGTATTAATTAAACAAAACGTAACAGCATGTAATTGCTGACAGATATGTTATACAGTAATTTGATTTTATAGTAAAGAAATGTATCATAATTAATAATGCTTCTAACAACGGTATACTCGATATTAATGACTTTGTAGCAAAATCATTCGACTATATAATGTTTTAAATACTTAGTTTGTTCAACAGTTTAAAACGAATGGGTCTTGTAAGAATCTTTTGTCACGCTTTAGTACAGCTGAGAAAAGGCCATTTTTTTCAAACGGACAACATGGCTGTGCTCAGAAAGAAAGTGCAGACTTTTCCAACTGAGGAATAAATTACTCCATAAATAATATTAAGAATTCTTGGCTTCTGCATCAAGTCACTACTACTCACTTGCTAGAGGGGAAGAAGAAAACTCCTCACTGCTAGATTTTATTATCAGATTAAAAAAAATGAGTGTTTACATGAATATAATATATATGTATATATATATTTATATAATATGAATGCTGTGGTATAATGTCAGGAACATGAAACATAGGATTCTTACAAAAAAGCAGCTTCCAGGCTCTTGCAGGAGAAAGGCTTATGCGTATATTAAATATTTATAATCCAAGCATTAAAAATATATATTTTTTTGATATATTTATTTTTTATCTACGTAGAATAAAATAAAATGAAATGAAAGCTATAGCATGTACGCGACGAAAAGGAACAATGGACGTCATAGGATAAATTCGAGAAATAGAAAAACCAGCTAATGCTTCTCTGTCATGCATGGAATATCTAAATACGCGGTTTCTCTTCATATTCTCTTTTTTTTTTCTGTATTTTTTTTTCCCCAAATTTATACAGAAATACAACTTTAATGCTTTGGAAAAGACGATCGCACACATGCAAATTTTGCTTCAATGGCAGCTTTTAGGACTTAACTAGCAAGTTTTTCAATTGTGGGACTGTGGTTTTCACACTCTAAAAATTATTCGTTATGTTTCCTTTATTGGGATTAAGGTCATGTAACGTTCACATTCGAGGAAGTGGTCTTAATGTAATATTTTTTTTTGTAATTATTATTGTTGTAACATTTTAACATCAATTATTACTTGTTGCCAAATGCCACATATATTTAATCAAAACACAAGAAAGAAAATCGATCCCTTTTTCTCACGTTGTACGGTTGAATCCCACTAAGGTACATAATAATAATTAAAGAAAAGGGAACCAAAAACCCTAATTTATGAAATAAAAAGTTGCAACTCTCGCGGACATATTATTTCCAAATTAATAACAGAAGACAGTAGACACAATATAGTATGGGGATTTTATTTTATTTTTTCTATTTATAAATCAAAGGGACGTTCCGTACGTAGCTTACTTTTGAACTTCCCACACAAATATTTATGAAAGGACATATATATGAAATAATAAATGATAACAGTTGTCCAAGCCAGCGAATAAAAGTAGACTAAACTACGTGAAGACTTATAATTTTAAACCCCAATAATATTAGATAAATTGTGTGTGTCAATTAGCACATAAATGCATGAAACCGTTCGCAATCAAGGTATATATATATATATATATCATATATGTAATAATGATTCTTGGTATTTAAATAAATTGAAAAAAAATAAAAAAAGAATGGGCAATAGCGATATGTCAATGGAGGCGTTGAATCTTGAAATGAGGTAAGAGGGGGCAACAAGCCAAACAACCATGTGCTCAAGAAATAGATAAGAAGCTTCGTTTTCGTATCCTATTTTCACATTTGTTGCAAGACTTTAAATCTTATATGGTGAGGTTCGAAACCATCTTAAAATACATTATGGTAATAAGGTGATAAACAATATTTTGAAGGAGTGAAAGAAATTCATCAAAGGTTGCAAAGATTTGATGATGTGTAGTAAGATTCCATCTCCAAGGCCATGACCTAGCGGTCTTGGTCGAGATATTTCATGTTAGAGATTTTTAGTTCAAATCCCCTAAGGGATTTGACTGTCATGTTGGATGAAAATTAGATGTTGGCAGCTGTCTCCAAAGATTAGTCCTATTCTTGGAGTGTGGCCCATTTTCTAAGCTCGAGCTCGATCTCAAGCTTTCAGGCTCAATTAACATTTAAAAAATTTGAAAACCTCACGAGCTCTCTCGATTTTTACGAGCTTGAGCCGAGCTTCAGGCTCATTGAGGGTAAAAAGAAAAAAGAAAAAGAAAATTCCATCACTTTGGTATTATACGAATCTTGGATTGGGCTCTAGAGTTCACTTATCGGGCCAGTGTTATACGGGCCTTTTTTACTTCCATGGGTCGGCCCATAACTTGAATCATAACATATTATGGTCTGGGCTCAGAAGAGTAGTTGAGGCCCATTATCTTTTTTTTTTTGCTAAGCAAAAGGATATATTTTAATTTTATATGTATATATAGAGAATTTTTATCCTGCTCACCCAATATGGGCACTATCTATGAGTACCAATTAATTAATAAAATTAAATAGAGTAAAATTACTAAATTACCCAAAACTAAAATTAAATTAGCTTAAACTAAAAATTAGGGTCAATTGCAGCATCGTTCAGTACAAGCCTAAATCAGCAAAACACCCTCTTCCCGTCCGACGTCGGAAAACGCAGCACATTGCTGGCCGTCGTCGACCATCTCCGCCGACGGTGTTGATAATCTCGATTGCGTAGAGAACTGAACAGAACATGTTGTGAGTCTTGGACACGTCTTGAGGAAAGGAATAGAGTGGTCATTCAGATGAAGCTTCAGATGCACTTAGGAGGGCTTATTGCTCCAGAGATAGTCTAAGTATGTAAATATTCTGTTCTACTTTATGTGTTTTTGTATGTCATAGACTCATATTGTGAAATTATAGCTTACGATTTTGGAGCTCGTTATTATGTTTTTAATTACGAATTGGGAGTCTCATTTTAATGTTCGAAGGTGGATAGAACCTCAAATAACAGAGAGCAGAGCACGACCTATTTTCTTTTTTCTATATTTTATTTGTTGATGCCTCTTATTTCAAGGTCATATCATATGACTCCCTTGTAATACAATAATGATTTAGTATCAACTATTCCTTTTGTTATTCATCATCGTAATGAGTTTACATCATTTTCTTCTTATGTAACAGAGGAATAGAGATCATAAATAATCATCACCATTCCTCAAAACTCACAATAGATGTGCTTCTCCCAATCCTGAAGCAAATGGTTGCTGTTGAAATAATTGAGATGGAGGAGTTGATGTGTCATAACTTTCACACGAATGTCTGCTGTGGAAAACACTGAAGCAGATGGTTGTTGTTCAGAGGCACGAATGAATGTATTTTTTAAGACATTAGGTCCTAACTTTTACATGATAGTTGAGGTTGTGTATATGGTGTTTTTGCTTGTATTTTAGATTCTCATAACAATGAAAGAAATTTATAAACAAAAGTTTGATATCAATGACGTGCATAAGCCACAAATGGACGATGCATTTTTGAAGCAAAGAGGAAAAAAATCACTATGGTTTCACGGGATACATAAAATAAATAAATTAACAAAACATCAATATTGAAACAAAAAATAACCGTGAAAACTTGATAAACGCAAGATACACTTCAGATTAACAAACGAATTGTTTCCATATAACCTCATCTGTCACCGTATTCTTTTTGCTTTTGCTCATTCTGGCACTGAATCCAACTTCTCTGGCATATATTGGTTGTAGAACAAAAATGCCTCCTCTATTGAGGGAAATGACATCCCAGGTTTTGGCTTTTTTTCATCTGCAATTTGAGGTATGTGTAGATGATCATCCACCCTAGAGTCATCCATTCTACAAAATAAAAGTATTGCCAACGGTGATAAAACAAAAAATATAATGGAAAATAAACAATAAGAGAGTTTTCAAAACTGTTTTTTTTTTTACCGACTGCGATGTTGACGGGTGGCTGCACGGATGACGGCCGGCAAGGGACTGCAATAACAATGTTTAGGCGGCGATGGTTGACGGCCGACAACAAAAGAGCACTAATGAGAAATATAATATTCTAAATAAAATAAAATAGCCACAATTAAAAACACAGCATAACATCTTGAAATAAAGTTTATCAATATATATTGATCGATTTATAGATAATGCTTGAAGAACCTTAGGTTGCAGTCTGGAGATTGTTTCGCTTAAAAATTGCAATTCTAATGGCTAAAACATTAGATGATCGTGGCTAGTTAAAACAATAAATGATCCTGGGTTGCGACTGTCGGAGATTCTTTCATTGTTATGAGAATCTAAAATACAAGCAAAAACACCATATACACAACCTCAACTCTTATCAACACCGTCGACGGAGATGGTCGACGACGGCCGGCAAGGTGCTGCGTTTTCCGACGTCGGACGGGAAATGGATGTACTGCAGCGCGAGGGTGTTTTGCTGATTTAGGCTTGTACTGAACGATGCTGCAATTAACCCTAATTTTTAGTTTAAGCTAATTTAATTTTAGTTTTGGGTAATTTAGTAATTTTGCTCTATTTAATTTTATTAATTAATTGGTGCTCATAGATAGTGCCCATATTGGGTGAGCACGATAAAAATTCTCTGTATATATAATGTCTATTGTTTTCTGTAATTTGTGTGATTTTGCTGATTTATGACGTCATTTTAAAAAATCTTAATTAATTCAAAAAAATAAATTCTTAATCTACAATTGAATATAGCGGAAAAAAACTGATTACAAAACCTCAGTATTGAAAAAAAAAAAAACTTTTGGTAGTGAAGGAAGTCAACATTAAAACTTGGAAGTAAGGTAATAAAATATTGAATTTTCAATGGAAAAGAAAACAAAACTAAAGCCAATAACGGAGGGAAAATTTCGGCTGATCTACGTTCAGAATTATGGGCCGTAATGACAATTTTACCCTCCACGAATCAACATAACTACGAAATTACTAGAGTCCATTTAAAGCGATTTTCTGCTTAAAGACCAAGGAGCGAGGACATTCGGAAGAATTAAACCTTGTTTTTTCAGTCCTCTCCCTCTCTCTGAAGTCCCTCTGCTTTCCCTCTACTTGCTGGTGCGATAGATAGTAGATACTTCTCATCCGTGTATCACCTTTGATTTACGTTTCGTTTGATATAGTTTTTGGCTTCGCTGGTGAGTTTTCTCTTAATTGAATTTTTTTGTTTTTTGTTTTATGTTTTTTGTTTTTTTTTTACTGCCATTCATGTATGTTCCCAGCTTGGGCTTTTCTAATTCGTTCCTTTTTTTTCTGTTGGGTAGGTTTTCCTACACAGGTTAAAGATGTCGGATTTGAGTGGCGAAATTGAGGACGAGTTGATTGATCTGAACAAAGAACCTGTTGAAGGGAAAAGAAGCAGGATGGAAGATGATAAATCGGTTGAAGAAATGGGTGATAAAGCTAGCGGCAACTTTGGTATAGGCTGCAGGATTTTGAGGTCGATGAATGTGGGGAACAAAGGTGTTGAAAAGAAGGCGATTGATGTGGCCTTAGTGAATGAAGATGATGAGAATGCCAGTGAGGTGGCTTTGGTTGAAGAAGAGAGGGAAGAAATCAAAGTGTCCGTTTTGAATAACCCCGAGAAGAAGAAGGGGAAACGAGGCCGCCCTCGAAAGATAGCTGTTGATTCCGAGATTTCCTTGTTGGGTAATGAAAGCAAAGTTAAGAAGATGACCGGGAAGAAAATGGTTGGTAAGAACGACGGAGGAAATAAACTAGTCGAAAGACGGGGCAGGCCTCCAAAGATAAAAAATGGCGACACTCGTCTGTTAATTAAGGAAAAAACCAAGAAGGGCTTAAAAAGAAATAGCAATGCTGGGCAATTGGAATGCGGAGTTCGTGCAAAAAGGGTTAAGATTGGTGATGATATATTGGTTAACGGTGTTATGAAGAATACCGAGAAGAAAGTGACAGTGAAGGACGAAGATGGTGCGACGGGGCTGAGGGAAAAGAAACAATTAGTCAGGGATGAAATAGTCGACATGCTTACGAAAGCTGGTTGGACTGTTGAACATAGACAAAGGCTATCAAAAGACTATCAAGATGCTGTTTATGTTGATAGAAAAGGAAGAACACATTGGTCCGTGACATTGGCTTACAAAAAGTTAAAGCAGAAAATCGACGAAGGAAAAGGTGAAGAGATTGATATTTTGGCATTTCATCCCATCCCCGAAGAGACTTTTAGAATGTTGTTTAGGACAACGGTGAAAGGCAAGAAAGCGGGCAAGAAACAGAAGAATGGTGGTGTTAAGGTTGTTAAGAAGAAGAAAAAAGTATCGAAAAAAGAAAGACAACGTAAATCTGATGTAATGGTTAAATCAAGATCGAACAAGGTTAAACAGCGTACCCTTTCTGCGCGTAAACCTGAGGAGGGTTCTGATGGTAATGGCTATGAATTATACAGAGGCAAACGTAGTTTGCTTACGTGGATGATAGACATGGGAACAGTTAACATTGACGAGGAAGTGAGGTATCGATGTGGTAGGGGTAATAAGATTGTGCTTCTAGGGAAGATAACGAAAGAAGGGATCTGTTGTGAATGTTGCAATAAAATGCATACGATGGAGGAGTTTAAGTTACATTCCAAAAATGCAGTTGGAGATCCATATCAGCGTATGTATTTGGCTTCGGGAGTTAGTCTTTATCAGTGCTTGGTAGAAACTTGGAAAAGACAAGTCAAATATTATGATACTGGGTTTGTTAGTGTTGATGTGGACGGTGATGATCCCAATGATGACACATGCAATGTCTGTGGTGATGGTGGCAATTTGATCTGTTGCGATGGTTGTCCTTCGACATTCCACCATAGTTGTTTGCGCATTGAAGTACGAATCTTGTCCCCTGCTTTTCTTATATGTGTGTGTGTCTTCTTACCATGTTTTGTCTCTTTTGTTTAGCATTAGTTAAAGATTTGTCGACACGTGTAACATAATGCTCAATCTGTAAAACTTTTTATGAGATTATTGAGTTATGTTGATTAGGTTATGATTAATTTGATTTTTGCTATAAGCCCATGTTTAGTTTCTTCAGTTCTGCGCCATTTATTTAACTTCATTTATGCTCTATTAGAGTGTTTGGGACATTGGTTTATCGTGAAATAATTTTCTTGGCACTTGCTATCATGTGCTTTACTATAGCATATTTGTGTATGAAAGATTCATAACAACGGTAACTCATATACTTCTCTTGTGCATAAGGTTCCTTCGGGGGATTGGAACTGTGTCTACTGTTCTTGCAAATTCTGTAAAGGTGCATGCATAAGGATGTCAGAGGCTGACGATGACCAAAATCTAATGTCTAAATTGCTCACATGTCGCTTATGCGATGAAAAATGCAAGTTTCTAATGTCTCCAACAGTTCCTTTTCCAAATCACTTAGTGTTATAGTTGTCTTATCTCATTTTTTAACACTACTTACTTGCAGTTCATGTGCATTGTTCACCAACATGCAGAGATTTTGATGGTGAATATCCTTCCTTCTGTGGAGAGGAGTGCCTCAAGGTGAGCTCTTTTCGTAGACCGTGCAATAGTTTTTAAAACATAGCACCAGAACGTATCGATTTTGACCTGATATAGTTTCTTAAACGATTTTTCATGTACTAATATCTCTCGTTTCAGATTTTTGGGGAATTACAGGTTCTTCTTGGGGTTAAACACGATCTTGAAGATGGATTTGCATATACTGTTCTTCGTCACCGTGCTGTTGATGATAATTTATCTAATAATTCAAAGCTAGCTGTTGCATTCACTGTTCTGGATGAATGTTTCAATCCTATAATAGACGAGCGAAGTGGGACCAATATCATCCACAGTGTTGTGTATAACCGTGGGTAAGCGAATTTTAGGAAGCTATTTGAGATCTTTTTTTAGTATTTTCAGCAAAAACAGTCTTTTATTCCCTTGATTTTTTTCCCTTTCGCTAGGTCGAACATGAAAAGGTTGAACTATGATGGATTTTACACCGTTATACTCGAGAAGGGAGACGAAATTGTATCTGCAGCTTCGATAAGGTAGTCTGAATATGATTTTTCTTTGGAGATTTCTCTACGAGATCGTTATGTGTTTATGAATTGACATATTTTTCATTGTCCAAAAAAAAAAAAAAGAATCCATGGGCCTCAATTGGCAGAGATGCCTTTTATTGGAACTCGATACATATATCGTCGACAAGGATTGTGCAGCAAGTTGTTAGCTGGTATTGAAAAGGTAAAAAATAAACTTTTTTTTTTTCGTTTTACCAAAAAAAAAAAATGAAATAATGTATGAGCTTAGTATTCTTAAATTTTTACATGCTATAGCCTTTTTGTCTCAGGTTCTTTGCTCTGTTGGTGTTCATAACCTCGTGATCCCCGCGGTATCAGAACTCAACTCGACATGGACCAAAGTATTCGGCTTCAGTCCACTCGAAGAATCTGCTAGGCACGAAATGAGACACATGAACCTCGTAGTGTTTCCTGGGGTTGAGATGCTAAAGAAACCCATGTTATTGCAGCATCACCTTGTCCCCGCCGGTAATTTTCGCATGCCTTTTTCTTTTGAATTTGTTTTAACAGTACAAAATCATTTCGTTGATGAATTCGCATGATCTGTAGACTCAAAAGGCAATGAAGTTCACGCTGATGATCAAATGGTGCAAGGACATCCTACTTTGCAAACCATTACTTACTCCGACGCCATTCCGAAAGAGACTAGTGAGGTTAAATCTAGTGTTAGTGTCAAGCATACACAGTCTACTGAAGCTGAAATTGACCTTAAAGATTCACAAGAAGTTCAAAACAAGGCCAATGGAGATGTTGCTGCTTCAAGTTCTGACACTTCTTCAGTGGTTGAAATCCATTGTAATGAAAAAGTCGCTGCCGAATCCTTGGAGCAGACAGGTACTGAGAATGAGATCGTTAAAGTCGCCGAGCATATGAAGATTGAGAATCACTCGAACAACCTCGAAACACCAGAAGACAACGTTAATGACCTCTCTCTTGATGCTAAGACCATTGATGATGGTGGCGATTCGAAGGCAAACGAAGAACAACCCTCCATTGCAGGTAATAAGAGGAAACGTAAGAAACGCGGTGAGGTTAGCCTCGAGAATCAGATGAGGTGGCAGCGTAGCTTAAGGGATCGAAGAACGCTGTCGCCAAAAAAATAGAAGCTGTTGAAAATGATTTTAGATTATCTTTACATTATGAATCTTTTGTTTTGTCAACTGTAAGATGGGGGAGAGGTTGATTCTAACATCTTTTTTCTTTTTTCATCGTTTTCTTGGATTAGATATTTGCTGTATAGCATCTTGATGATGATTATGGGCTTTGCTCTGAGCTTATAAAGGCTTCCTGCTATAAAATATCGACTTTGTTTGTCCTAGTCTAGTATGCCTTGTCAGATCCGACGGTTCGGTTTCGGGGCAAAACAGCGGATGATCCGTTAACCCGTATTTTATTGGGCCGGGTTGCACTCTAAAGAATAAATGGGCTTCATAATTGAGCGGCCCATTCCAAGCATTCAAATTGATTCAGTGAAATTACCGTAACACCCTTGCATTTTCCTGCAACCTCCTCCGACATATTGGTCGAGCGGGAAACAAAACACACACTACGCAACGCATAGTCTCTCTCTCTCTCTCTCTCGCTAGCGAGTCACAGGCACGCACGCTAAAATCCCCAACGGAAAAGATGGCGGACGCAAAGAAGAAGGAAGAAGACGCCAAGAAAGTCGTTGAGCGAGTTGGGAAACAGCTCGAAGGCTACAAAAATTGCCCAAACAAAGATAATCTCACCAAGCTGCTTAAAGTAAGATTAACCCTTTATTGGTGTGGGTGTATGGGTCGTTACTGCTTTATTTTGTTTTTTGCCCATGCCTGAAGCACACTACGCTGGAAATACAAGTGTGATTATACATCTTGTATTGTGTCTTGTGCTTACTTTGACGTGTTTTGCTTTTGAGCATTTCTACGATGAGTTCCTTATTTGAATTAGGTTTTATAATTTTTCTTTCGGTATATATTAATTTGTGTTGCCTTTTACATTCCTTTTTCGAATATGTATTTCCTACGATTGTCCTGGTTATATTTGATTCGATATACTGTGACAGCAGTAATTTTCTATGGTTTAGTATCAGCGTAATGGATCTTAAGCGACCTTAGATGTGAATAATTTTTTTCTTTTGGTTAATTGTTGCACTAAGCTAGTGATATCTCGTGTGCAGCAAGCTGTAGACGCCTTTTCTGACCTGGAGCAGCCACAATCGCAGTCGTTGAAATCAACAGTGAGTGTAATGGATCTTCAGCATTATTTAGATGTGATATTTTCTTCTCTTACTCTATTGCTGCACTAGTATCATGTGCGGAAAGTTGTGAATGCCTTTTCTGACGTGAATCAGGCACAGTTGCAATTGTGGAAATCGATAGTTAAGCCACTGGCTGATTCTCTGATCAAGCATGGCTTGCTTCTCCACAAAGATAGGGATGTTAAGCTCCTTGTTGGTAACTGCGTATGTGAAATCATACGTGTCTTGGCACCTGATCCCTTATTTACTGGGAAAGATCTTAGGGTAATTTGTTTGGCTCCACTCCACATTGCTTCTATTCATATGGGTCCTCAATTACCTTTTGATTGTTGGAGCATCTGTGTAATCCTCTTGACTTCTTTCTTTCACAGGATATTTTTAAACTTCTTTTAGATATTTTTGGTGACCTTGGCGATACCACTAGCGCATATTTCTATACCAGAGCCAGGTTATTGGAGATAGTTGCAAACACAGGTTTTTGTGTACATATGCTAGAGAATGGGTGTGATGATTTGGCCCTCAAGATGTTTCAAAGATTCTTTAATGTTGTGAGGTTTGTTCCTTCCCTGTTTGAGTTCTCGGTTCACTAAAACTAATTTATAGCTCTTAATGTTGCATTAAAAAAGTGATGCACGTGCTGGACTTCACTTTATGCAACTGCCTCTCAATGTAACAAGCTTTGGACATTGAAATTATATCTTTGTTTCTGAATACTAGTATGTGACTTCCCTTTTTTTTTTTTATTGCATCTCCAGCTAGTTGCTATAAATCTGCTTCTGGGATCTTGTGGATCCTTGGGCCTATTTGGTTTAGTCTCAAAATCTCTAAACTCAATTATTTTGTATAGTCTTAAATCTGATGAATATGGTTAAATCTCACAGGAAATTAGTTCCAAGTGTCAAGTTGATATTCATGTATGAATGTTAAAGTTAGGATTATCTTACGATGATGAGAAGTTAAAAAGATTTTGCATTATTTTTATTTGTAGGGAAGACCATTCTCAATATGTGGTTAATTCAATGTCATCGATGATGGCAAGGATCCTGGAGAAAGCTAGTTTCAATCGTTCTCTATATGAAAGGGATGTGTCTCAATCACTTCTGGATTTCACTTTGCAGAATATTATCAAAAACCGAAAGGTGAATGTCAAATAGTCTTGCTTTTGTTATCGAAAAATACGGTCCTCAGAAGTTAGACTTATGCTCAGTGTCCAATTACGATTAGTTTTCTATGTTGTCCAACCTATTCCATACCATTTCACCTACCACTTCTGCTTTCAGGTGGTATCACCAGCTTCTTTTCGATTGGCTGCATCTGTCTTGCGAGATGGTGGTCAGAATCTAGAGCACTGCATATGCCTCTTCCTGACTACATGCATGTCAAATAGAGATGCTTGTGCGAGTCCCATTAAAGAATTTTATCACAATATTATACTTGAAGTGTTCCAAATTGCTCCTCAAGTGCTTCTTTCGTTCATGCCTAATTTGACACATGAATTAATGGTTTGTAATATCTTAACTCTGTTCGATACTATAATGTCTATCTTGTTAACGTGATAATGGTATTATAATCTTTCAGTTCTCGAGGCTTTGTTCTATTGCAAATGATGTGGCCTTGTTTCGCATGTCCAGTTTCCTTACCTTCTCAGTATTTCTGTGCTGTTATATTATCTTTTAGGTAACTTCTTTTTTGGCATAAGTAACCTGGTGACTCTTCTTGCAGACCGACCAGGTTGATGTCCGAATTAAAGCTGTTAATTTAATCAAAAAGCTGCTGTTACTGCCGGGGCCAAATGTAGCACGGGAATATCCACATATATTTGATGAGTTGCTGAATAGATTCGCTGATAAATCTTCTGATGTGAGGCTTTCTGCTCTTTCTTGTGCCAAAGCACTCTACAATGTCTCACCAGAAAAAGTTATCGGTGAGTTTAATTGCTAATGCTGTGTGTTTCCGTGGGTCTTGTATTTTTCTTTTTTCTTTTTTGGCCAATTATTTTTTTTTTTGGGTTAAATTTTTGGCCAATTATTGTTCTGATCAATTTTGAATTTCCAGATGCCATTAGGTGCCGACTATTAGACCACGATGATAAAGTGAGAGCAGAATCAGTGAACATGGTGTGTGATCTAGCTACGGCCAACTTAGATCTTGAATTGTCTGATTTAGTAACTCAAGCATCGGAAAGACTACGTGATAAGAAGGTTCAGCTTCACAAGTCTTTCGTAAAATTTAGCTTTCTGAATTTAGCATTTTCCATTCTGATTTTACCTTAATCATCTAGGTTTCAGTCAGAAGTAAGACCATGAAGAAGTTGTTAGAACTATACCATGTCTACTGCGCTAGGTGTGAAATGGAGAATGTGTTTCTCAATAAAGACATTGAAGAGATCCCTTGCAAGATTTTGATGCTTTGCTATGAAAAGGACTGTCTGGAATACAGGTTTGTTTATTTGAAAAATAGTGAATCTATTATAAAAATCCAGTGATAGTACATTCTTGAAAGCAGGCCTCAAAGTGTGGAGCTTTTGTTGGCTGATCTTTTCCCCACTTCTCTGTCGATAGAGGAAGAAATAAGACATTGGGTGTACTTGTTCTCAGTCTTCAAGCAAGCTCATCTTAAAGCATTGAAAATAATTTTATGTCAAAAACGAAGGTGCTACTCCATAATTGCTTTTTTTTTTATTTATAGCCAGATACATGATCTGTAACTTTGGTGTCACCTGCAGATTACGAAGTGGAGTTATGGAGTACGTAAATTTGTGCAACAGACCAGAGGTATGGCATATATATGCAAATTAACTAATATTTTGTTCGTGTCTTTGGTTTTCAGTGTACATGGAAAATGGTATCTATTCAAATCTATGGTCATCTGAAATCTTTTACCCATAATTCTTTTTCAGCTTCTAGAGGCTCTCTTTTTAGTTTCCACTCTAATTCACCTCATATTAGTAATACATTTTCCGTCGATCTGAAGCATTAGCTACGTGCTATGTATGGGACCTTAGATGGTGCTACTTTCCTTCTTTATTAAATATGCATTTGATTTTTATGATTGTGGAGCTATTAATATTCAACTGTATTAGTAATTCCCTATCTGCTTTAATATTTTATTTTTCTTGATAGGGGAATGATAATGGAGAATCAAAAAGGAAAATGGAGGCATTGGTCATGAAAATGTCTGCATGCTTCCCTGAGCCTGAAAAAGCAAAAGATTGCTTTCAGAAACTTAAGGAACTTGATTGTCCGGCGTTTAGCTTGTTAAATCATTTATTAAATGAAGAAACTGCGGTTTCTTTTGGGGCAAAGGTTAGAGTAAATTGTGGTTACCCTTCGCAAAACTAAGATTTCCTATTTTGGCTCTTTGAGCTTTTTGTTGTCTAGAAAGGAGAATCTTGCATGTGATCATTGAAGTTCTTTTTTATACTCTTTCATGTATTTTGTGAATAGCACCTGATTCTGATTTTATATAATTTTAATCATCGCCGGAGCTAATTGTTTGTTTCTATTTGATGGCACTTAATCTTAACCGGGTCAACTTATGTCTTGAATGTTTACAACTGCTGATTGAAGAGGCTGAAGTAGGCTACTGTTTTGGTGTTAACATAAAATTTGGTATGTTACTCGTATAATTATTATTTGGAAGTAGAATCAACAGAATCAATCTTTTTATAATGGTTTGGAGTCAATCACATTTATTTATCAGGAAATATGCGGTAAAAACAGTATGTATTTGGCTATGCCAGTGCCGTGTGCTGGCATCTTGATTATGTGGTCAAACAATTCAGATGTCTACAGCTATCTCATTACATATACATTTGTTTCATCGCAATTTCTGAGAATCATCAGTTTGTCTGATTGCATACGCAAACTATTTTTCCAGGAAGTATACTTGAGAGAACATGGTGGTGGAAATGAGCTTTCTGACTTCTTTGGTACACTTTATACAAAGTACGCTCTCAATATATTCAACACCAAGCATGTCCGATGTATCATGGATTTTCTTGTGAAAGAAGCCAAATTGCAGCCTTCGAAGAATCATTTGTCTCAACTGCTATTGGTGAGAGATTATTTCCTATGAATAATAGTTTTGCTCACTCTTCTTGATTTGTATATGCTCAGCTCATCATTGTTGCACTCGGCTCTTCACTTTTCCTTTATAGAGCTTCTTTCTTGAAATTTTTGGGTTCCCATATTCCGTAGACCATTGTCGGTGCCTTCCCCTCACTCCTTGGAGGTTCAGAAGAGCAGTTTCTGAAATTATTATCTGAAAAGAAGATTGCTTTTGATGAGCAGCTGATGGAAATGTTGGTTACAGAAGGAAGCCGATTACCTATAAAACTAAGGTAAATGTAGGACTAGGAGTCATAAATGTTTTCTCATTATTAGCATGCAGACAAAATTGCTACTGAAATCAATGGAACATGACCAATATTTTAAATCTTTATCACCAAATTATGTAGCTCTAATCCCAAGAATTGCAGTTTTTATGATTTAGTTAATACCAATCATAAAAAACTGTGAGCTACCTTTTCTCTTTTCTCTCGTTGCATTACGAGAAACAAGTTTGACTCTTATTCTAAGATATTTTCCCGCATTAGCAGTGTGGTCATTTACTAATGCAAATCCCCTATGGTGGGAATCCGTTATCTCTAGTTATCCAAAAGTAAAATTTATTTGATTGCACTAAGCCATGTTTTCTATCGATATTTTTATGGATATATCACATTCTCACGAGGGATTTTATGAATATTTTCTGCTTGTAACTTTGCAACTTAACCTATTCTCTCTGGTTATTTGCAGTCTTTTGTATCATCATTGTGTATTAATCTTTTATGTTTTTCTTTAAGACAATATCTATAATTTTTTTAAGCGGCATCATTTCTCATTCATTGATAATCTCTTTTAATTTAGGTAAAAGTGATTTTATATTTCTTTGTATGCAGGGATGTTTATTATTCTTTACAGAACTTATGTTTGAAGGGAGGTCGTAAGAAGGCAAAGCTTGCAGTTTCAGTTATTTCTGCTTTAGCTAAATCATCTGATGATCTCATTATCATGGAACTTCACAAGGTAGATTAGTTTAATTCTTCCTTGCCTGTTTGCTGACAAATTCGCTGAATGCTATCACTGATTATTAATCTTGGGTTAATGCTTGGTGACCAGGTCCTCTTGCATTCCCTATCCAAAAGAGAGAATATCCCTACTGTGTTGCAGTCCTTAGGATGTATAGCACAGCACTTTGTTGCAGCATATGAAACGTATGACAAAGAAATAACTCAATTTATCGTGGAACAAATACTTCAAGGACATATTGATGTGAGAGTCTCTTCTGCATACTGTTTATTCTTATTTCATCTCCATCATGCACGAGCTTTTCAAGGATGATCAATCACGAATTTCCCTCGTTTATTCTGGTTCTCTATAATTAGGTTCATACTTCAAAAGATTTAAACTTTGCCGATGCTACTTCACAATGGTGCCATTCTTGTAAGTTAAAGGTGAGTATGTTTCTTCAGAGTGTTTTAGATGGTTGTATGGCTGTTAATTAGTTCTCCGACAAAGCCTTTTGTTGGAAATAAAATATATAAAATTAAATATGATAAACTCCCTTAAGGCTGAAGCTTTTAGGTGAAGTGGTCATTCAACATGGTATCAGACCCCAGACTAAGAGAAGTCATGGTTATGAATCCTCACGACCAACCATTTAATAAAATTGCATGTCTAAGGCTAGATAAGAAAGAAATCGGCCTAGACGTTAGGGGGCGTCTTGGAAATATTGTATATAAAATTAAATATGATACACTCCCTTGAGTCTTAAGCTTTTAGGTGAAGTGGTCATTCAACCTTTTAATAAAAAGCAATTAGAATTCTTCTTCTTATGGGAAGTAGTTCACTGACCGTTCACTACATTCTTATAGTTAGTAAAAAGTCTAAAAAATCTCTCTTGCTACAAAAAATTTTGAGTAGGCCTGTCACACATGGAGTTGTCCTAGAGTGGTTGAATCTGGTTGGTGTAGTTTGCAGGCTATTATGCCAGCTCCCAGGTTTACTTGGTCCAAAGGCCAAGATTTACCGGGTTACTAAAAAAAAGTCTAAAGAAATCAATTGACTTTTGGATTTCTTGGATGATGGTCCAGAAAATTATGGTGTTTTTTGCACAGCGCAAGGCATCCAGCAGTGAGAGCTAATCTCCTGCCTATACCAATGAATTTTATCATATGCAACTGGTTGAATATCCGTAAGGTTATTCTTCCCATTTATTGAGTAAAGTTTTCTGTTGTTCTGTCAAAGCACATGCATAGTATTTTTCCTCCCTGACAATCCAAATTAGATTTCTCTGGTTCAATTGCAAGTCTTTCTTCAGGTTTTTGGGCTTAAAGCACTTGTCAGGAGCTTTTTGCCGCACAAGGACACTCGTGTTAATCGCTCGATCAGTTTCTTGCTGGACATTATTCGCCAAATGCTACTTAATAGGAAATTTTCTGCTAGTAACAGAGATTGGTAACCGCAAAATAATTCACTATTTAGTTGACAAGTTCGTTTTTGCATTATATTTACTTGTAGGTCATCTTTGCTTTATATTACAAATTCTAAAAGAGAAAATGTTACCAAATGCTAAATTACTGATACTTGATAACATATGCAACTGGTAATCAGTTTGTTGTCGGAGAAAAGTTTATTTCCATGCGGTCAATGACCTAGATGAACTATGAAAAGATGCACTCTAATCTCTATGCTCTTTCACTTCAACTGCTTTTTGTGTTGTAACTTAGAAGATCTGTTTATTCAGTGCTCGACCCAAGTCTGTTAATCCATATTAATCTATGTGTTCTTGGCTCTACTCGGATGCTTGGATCTATATTGCATATAATCGAGGCCTGAAAGATATAAAAATGTGTGTGTTTCTCTGCATTGATTGTATAGCATCTTAGACCTCTTTGGTTTCACCTTTGGTGACGTTTTCTTTCTTGAGAATTACATAATTGATGATTTTCTTCTTCTTTTTTGCATTTTAATATCTTGGCTATTTCTTATGCTTTTGTTTTAAAATAAAGTAACATTCTTGTTTTACACGTCAGTGAACAGGACGGCAAGTGCTTTCCATCAGCTGCAGCCAAGTCTGTCCTGCACCTTTCAAGAAAATGGGATTTATATATATCTCCAGAAATATACCTCTTAACAATATTAACAGTCAAGGTTGAGGGACATTGCATGTGTGATCCAATTGATTATCATCAATGCTGTGCTAATGAAACCATCTACAATTATCGAACTAAACTCTTACCTTTTCAGTCAGTTTAGGATCTGCCTGATAAGCTTATGAAAACACACCTTACTTAATTCTAAACAATCTTCACACTTTTCTTTTCATCTAGATGCATATGTGCTTATCAGTGGAACTGTCTAATATTAGTTATCTTTAATGTTTACCCCAGGATCAATCCCCAGGGGTGCGCAGATCATTTGTCCGCAAGATCCGTAAGTTATTGATTAGTCGACTACCATGTAGATATGCATGTGCGTTTTCCTTTGCTGCTGTGGATCTCGTTGAGGATTTACGCAGTGATGTAAGTCCATTTCTTTAAGGAAGCCAATACAAATTTTATTTCATCACTCTTTCCTGCTTTACTGAATGTGGTATCTCCGTTGTAGGCAATAAAGTATCTGGAAGAGTTTATTCAGATGTATGGTAAAGTTACTCAAGTGCAAGGAGTATTTAGTAATCCTGTATTCCTTGCGGTGTTTTTGATCCATATTCTTGCCCATGATTCTGATTTCCCTGCCCCTGATTGTCAAAATGAGAAAGTGTATGCTCAATTTCTAAGGTACCATGCTGTCGTTATTTTTTATTATTAATTGCTGATGCTCATGAGTATATATAGCTGGTAACGGGCTGATGAATCTCAACTTTGAACATGGTATTCTCTATGTGGGGCAGTCCCCTCTTCGTCACCGTGCAAGCGTTGGTAAAAGAAAGTTCCTCTCTTGGTGGTAGAGATCTTGCATCTAACATTTTGCCAACATTGCGAAATATTTTGAATGCAATCAAAAGGACAGAGGATGCTATTGATGATCAGATGACTCCAGTACGTACTCTTGACAGTTGTAAATGGATACCCAATCAACGTCTTGTTCGTAGGAACTCGAAAGTTACACTTCAGTATTTACTGACGTTTTGTAAAAGTATGATCCTTACAATTTCGTTCTTATTTATGCTCTGCAGAAACTGCATTTTCTGGCAGAAATTGGAATATCCATCTTAAAGTCTCTAGTTAACAATGGCACACTTGCATCATCTTCACCGGGGTTAGTAATGCTTCCATCATCGCTTTATAAGGGTGGTGCTTCTCAGATGAGACAGGTGCTGTGATTTTAATTTAATTGCATAGAATGGCCCTTTTCATCATCCCTTTTACCTTTTTACAAACTTTAGCTTTTCTACAGGCTACTATTTACCCTGATATCGGTCGCAAAGACTATGCAAGCTTTGCTAAGAAGTTGGTATTTTGTCTTAAAATTGAGGTTTCCGGGGTATGTTTTATTTTCTCATTTTACCTGTGCAAGTGATGAGATGCCGTTTATATGTTTTCAGTAACGAATTTGTGTTTCTTCAGATCGGCAGCACTGGCAATAATTATTTCTTGCATCTTCATGATAAAGCCTCTCGACATAAACATAGTGCATCAGAAAAATCTGGTGCGATTGAGTTGCTCAACAAAAGTAAAGTGCAAATTAATGAGATGCATACAGAACCCTCAGATCAGGCTGGAGAAGAAAATATAACTTCCATTAATAGTAATGCCAGTGATGGTGCTGAACCAAGCAAAAGGCCCAGCATTAATGACCATGTCAGTGATTGTAGCTCTAAGGTAAGTGGTCAACTGCATGGGAATATTCTAAAATGTCTTAGGTTCTTCCCATTCTTCCTTAGTTTTGGCCCGATGGTTTCTTATCTACCTTGAAATGCACAGATTACAAAGAGAATTGGCGAAGCATTACTTGGACGGCATGTCGGAGTTCGGTCTCCTCTGGGAAAAAGGTAAGAGACAGCTGCTGGAAAATCCATAATAGATCACCAACTCATCATACTTAGAACCTGACCTTAAATTTTTACAGCTATCCCTCAGGAGCTGTGGATAATTCTGACCGCACCATGAGCACGGGCCAGGTAAACGTTCAAGTCTGATTTGATCCGTCTACTTTGTCAGGCTGCTACTTCTGATACGTGTTACTCTTTGTGAACCTCTGGGTTCATTGTCTTGTCAGGATCACTCTAGTTCCTAAAATTGACTCAATGCGTTATAAAATTCGCTTTTCATATTAGATTATGCTTAGTTCCTAACATTGACTCGATGCAACAGGACCAGGCTGATTTCCTATTACAATCTAGGTAAGATTCCCGAACTCATTATAACGCATTCTCTAATTATACCATCTCATAATTAGTCCTGATCATGGTTCCATATCATTTCCTAACCATCTTTGTTGACCACTGTCTTGGAATTCAAAGTGGTCAAGCAGGTGGCTCTTCACCAGAGGGTCGACCCAATATCATCGACTCACATCTCGATGATCGAGGAAAAGAAAACGTGCCGAAGGACAGTGACTTTCCTGCCAATAAAGTCTCGCGTGCTGGTAAATTCCCTACTTTTTGGCGAAACTGTTTTCGTGAATGATAGATAGCCTTCTGATCATGAATTGAATTTCCGTTGCAGCGAGAAAATCAAAGAGAAGCAAAGATGATTTGGACACTTCAAAATCCCAAATAACTGAAATGAATGTAAGGCTTTGCTGTTGTTGTCTGAGATGAGATGACGATTTATATATCATATGATATGATTATAGCTCGTCTTTCTTTTGTATTGCAGAGGACTAAGAGAAGGAGATGAATCAAAAGCATGAACTGCCACTATTACATAGCTTATTTAGTTATGTAATAGTTCAGTATTTGTTGATAAGAAGTTCAGTGCATGATAACATAACAGAAAAGTCTGTGTAACTACCGTATTTTAGATTAGATTTAATTACATAAGCTATGTTAGGTGGATCTAGGAACTCTTTAACTGTCACTTTAAGAAGCGTTTTCTCGATCCTCATAAATTAACCATACCCCTTGAAAGATAAAATATTTCTAGACTTTATAACAATATATTTCAATGGATTTGTAGTCAATCCATTAGTATCATGCAGCGTAAAAATCAAATTCAAAAACTTCATATACTTCCCTCAAAATCATCAATCTGTAGGGGTCAAAGATCAAGCGTATTTAGTGTAATATTCCATTTAACAAAAATGCATTATGTGTGTGTTGTGCTTATTTATTTATTAATTAAATTTGTTGGGGGTAAATTATGTTATACCCCACGTATTATCCTATACTTTTTTTATTGCGTGAAACTTACATGTGTTGTCTAAGACTTAGCACTGTACCCCACATGGTATCTAAAATATAGCATTATAACCTCCAATTAGGAGGTGAAATGACAAGGAGCGCATGATTAAATAAACCACGATGGTGTTTTACGCTTTTTATAAACTATAAATATTTTTATGTTTATTTTTTAAATCAGGTGAGTTATATGCAATTTAGCCTAAATTATTGTTATTTGTATTATATTTATTTAGTTGTACTTCTCTATCACGTGACGTCTAACACACAACACCACATAAAACACTATATATATATAAGTAGCCATGTCGTTCGCTTCTTTTAAACAACATAAGCCCGACAAATGAGTTAAGAAAAAAAAAATAATAGGAAAAAATGAATAATGATGATAAAGATGAAAGCAGAAATTGGTGCTGTGTGCATCCTCAAGAAATGGTTATTGGTGTTTGTGCTCTGTGCTTGAATGAGAAGCTATTGGTTTTAGCTTCAAAGCAAAGACAACATCGTATCAGCCGAACAGCAGCTAAGATTCATGGGATCTCATCGAAGAGGGCTTTGCCTAAGATTTCTGCTCTTACAACTTTGCTTCATCGTAAGCAGCAGAAGCCTGAGGTTGTTTATGGTGGTAGTTCATCAACAAGTCCAGAAGGTTAGTTTCCTTTCTTTCTTTCTTTTTTCTTGATTTTCATTTTCTCTTAATTGCTTGATATCTTTGTTCCTTTTAACATATTGTCTCTAATAGGATAGTACTTTTTCCATCGCAGACTCATTTATATCAATCAAATTTGAAGGAAATGACAAGGCCGAGAAGATCAAGACTGTCGTAGAACAAACGAAACCACGGCCGGCGATGAGGTGGCAGAAGCGGATTGGCCGTCTCTTCCAGCTCATCCAATGGAAGAGATCTAACAAAGGCAATATACGCCAGCATGTGGACTCAAAGCTTCATGAAGGACCAAAGGCTAGAAAATATGGATGGATAAAGAACATGACAAAGAATCATATTTTGAGGTGAGATGTGAATGCGAAGCTATGAAGGCATATACAACTAATTGAGTTGGTATATGTGTATAGTCAAAGGTTTGATCTTTATCACAAATTTGCATAAATATGTTAGACGGATGCTTTTTGTGGTGATGCTGCGAAGGCCCCTTTTATTACAAAAGCTATGTCATAGAATGAAAGCAACCTTAAGATAAGATTGAAAGTGCCCATCACATATAAGGTTTCAGACTATTATATTTGACATTTTCTATAGCATCAATCAAACATATAATATATATATATATATATATATATATATACACAATACAGATTTCGATTCTTGTCATTTGGCCTTGTGTATGTATACATGACATAGAATTTGCCATATTATCCACCAAAGTACAAGAAATATAAAGTGAAAGTGCGTCATATGAGACAACTAAAGTGAAGTGACAAACTTTATCAGAAATTCAATTGAAGTCACGCAAAAAAGGAAAGTCTTAAGGAAAAACCTACGATAAACAAAAACTAATCATATAATTAGTATATTTCCTTAATGTAACACTGTAATCGTACATAAAAAACGAAGGAATGTAATGAGATTTGGGGAAGAAGATATTTAGGACCCATACCTTTAAAAAAGAAAAAAAAAAAAGGGATGAAAAATATGGACTTTTGCATGACAAAGTGCAGCTGCTTTACTTTGCTTTCTATCCTTTAATTTTTTTTTTTATTATTATTTTGCAATTTGAAGTCAAGAAAGCTTTTAACAAAGGCACATTATTGTTCTCTTGCGTCAAATACATAGAGGGTGTCCAAAATTTATAAAGTAAGGATATTAAATAATACCCTTATCAAAGTATTCTCTTTAACCTCTGCTCTTTGTCATATCGAATTATTTCTGTATTCCCATATCTACCCCATGTGATGTAATACAGTTTTCTGTAGTAGGCCATTCATGATTATTTTCACTTCCACAGCACATAGATGGGAGACTTAGTTCACAATTTTCACTGATAAACCTCAGATGAAGAAGATAGTGATATCATTACAAGGAAAAGTGTTAAAAAAAAACATATTTTACAACTATTAGCGAAAGATGTAAAGCGTTCGTAGGCCCGCGAATGAACCATTTTTCGGACAAACACGTTCAATTTACAGACGTAGTACGACAGCGTACGGTACAGACGATCACAGAACATGTTGAGGATCTTAGCTCGAACAAAGACCAGAGTTTCGTGGATTTATGGTAGTCGAACGTGATTGAATCGATTCAGAGATGAATCAAAAAACAGCGAAGCAGAACACAAAGAAAAACAGCAGAATTACGTGGTTCGGCTAAGTGATTTAGCCTACATCCACGGGCCAAGGATCTAACTCTTTATTGATGAGAATCGATCAAGGTTACAGAGCTCACAGCAAACTACAACTTTCGTGTTTACAACTTTTCGTAAGGCTCACGCTATCAAAAGTTACACACAGTTGAAGGTGATAAAAAACCACACAGAAAACATGTCTTGAGTGTTACTGTTCACGCCAGCCATGTGACAAATGTTTTAGCGGGCTTTTTAAATGCTTCTCTGAAGAAAACGCTGGTAGTGACTGCAATTTAGTAAGTGGCTTATTTCTTCATCCAGCTCAACAACTTCTTCAATGTTGCTTAACGTTTTTCAATCCTGAAAATGACAAATCTCATTTGCTTCATTTCTGCTCTTCAACCCATGATCCTCTAACATCAGAGTTTATGAATTATCATTACAGAACAAGAGGCGTACTGAGGCCGGCCGAAGAAGGCTGCAAAGATCGAATTCTGATGTCGTATTTTCTCTTACAAGAGATTTCTGCGTCCGAGGGCGAAGCTGATCCATCCGTTATAAGGTTGTAGGAAGATTTACCGACGTCTCTAGCAGTTCCAATGCAGTTTCCGCATTTCCGACAGAGCAGCTTCGTTCTGCGAGGAAACAAGCGCCGGGCGATAAACGGAGGCAAGAAGCAGTTGAACTCTTCGACCTCGTTGAATCTGCTCTCGTCTACGGAGAAGAACGAAATATTCCCCTTTCTGATCGATTTGCTGTACTTCGAACCGATGGTCGACGTGTTGCGGCTCGACGAGTTCAGATTCAAATCATATCCGCACGAACCGCAGCTGCTTGAACAAGACAACGGTTAAATCGAAAGAAAAAGAAAGGTTACAAAAAAATGGACAGTTTTTTAAGGATCCTCAACACAATTCTTCAGCAGGGAACAATGCTGTCTATGATGTTCTGTCTCTTCATCTCAGTCGAACATATTGTAAGAACGGCCGTTGTAAAAACCAATTCTTGAGCTAATCTCATATCTCTGCTACAATGAACTTCAATAGTTCGAAAGCAAATTGTACAAAAATGGGCCTTCATCCACTAGAAATTGAACTATCAGACTTCTCTCCCAACCTCATAAGATCTATTCTAACATCAATCTAATTTTGTGTTTTCATCCAACTGACATACAGAATCAAGATTGAAAAAAGAGCGATATAATCATTCACCTGTAAGAGACATCTCGCTGGGAAGAAGCGAACGACGCCGTGTACCGAACCTTATCGGCGTATCCATTCGAAGTCTCCATCTTTTTGACGGCGGCGAGTAAGGTTTTCCTTTCCTATTGTGTATGAACGATCCGAGGATTCCACTGACCGTCAGCTTTTCTCTCTACGGTTTCGTTTGTATTGATTTGTTGGTCAATTGCAGTGAAGAGGAGGATATCGAACCGTAGAGAGTTATTGCCGGGGGGAAAGTGGGCCCCAACCGACATACTTTGATGACGTTGACTTTGTCTCCTTATTATAGGTAACAGATTAAAGCGAAAAACAGTTAACTCATGAAAATAGTTGCAATAGAGAATCCAATCCGACACATAATCGAGCATGAAAATAAAACAAGAAAAGAAACACAGCCGAGAATGTAAACTAGCAGTGATATAAGCATCTAAAAGAGCCTAAAAAGGATCAATCTTGACGATTGTTGAGCTCTATCACACTCTTACTTCGGGAGAAAAACTTTCCCAAACCATTCCTACTCTTCGAAGCAGGTACATTTGCTGCTGACGATGATGATGAGGATGCTGAGGATGACGTTGATTCCTCTGCGTTTCCATCCTCGATATTGTTGCTTGACGATGTTCTAGAAGGATCAAGATCGTGCTTAGGAGAACATGCGTTATTACGAGCTAACTTCCACGCATCTCCTCCATTGCTGGGGGGCATTGTTAAACCTCGAGAGAAACCAGGTATGTTCGACGTGTCTATTAGGAAATCTTCTAATGTTGCGAGGGATTGAAGTTGCTGTCCCAGCGATGCGATTGTCTTTTGGCACTCTGCGAGCTTATCAGCAGCCACGGCGAGATTTTCCTGAAATAAGTGCAATAACATTGATTATATTCGTTGCATGAATGGTATTTGTCTTTTGTTTTTTTTTTTTTTTTTGAAGGGAATCACAATTTTACAATTGTTAACCTGCTTTAGTTTGAGTTCTTTGTCTGGATTTGGGCTTTGACGATCATCAGTTTCTTGGATCTTGGTGGCGAGTTCGTTCTCCAGTTCCTGGCACTTCGATCTTAGTTCTGTCGATAAAGATTGTTCCTTTCTGAGATCTGCCTCCAAAGAGTCGACTTTTTCAGACAAGGTCCTCGATTCTACTTCGACTGTAAGAAATTGAAACTCAAGCAATTCTTTAGCCTCTTTAGCTTCTATCAGCTCCTTCTGCAAGTCTTGGAGCTTCGTTTCGGCTTCATCCAGGCTTTTCTGGGCTAAACCAAGCAATCCCTGATTTTCATTTAACGAACTCTCGAGCTCTAATTTTGCTAGCCCCGTCTTCTCTAACATAGTCTCCAGTTCGGCTACCCGTTGAGTCATCGTTTCGAGCTCAGCTCTCAGTTGATTATCAACAAACACAGATTCTCCACAGGCAGATTCAGATGTTGTAATAGGCGTGTTCGTGTTGCTCTTTGTCTCATCCGGCAAAGCTGCAATGCGCTCCATTTCCAAGAAATCGTCCATCATATCAATATCAACTGAGCAAGAAATGAGATTTTTAGCAGTGTAGTCAGGCTTTTCATTCTTGAACTGATCAAGCTCGGCCATTAAAGCCGAGGCCCAAGAGTCCACGTGTTTCTGGCCGAGCCCATTAATCTTCTCCGCATTGCAAATCTTACGAGCCTCAATATCAGCCGTGCTTGGTCTCTCACAACTGTCCGAATGACTATCTGTAAGAGACTCAGCATAAGGGTACGACGGTGAAGCCGGTTTTTGACTGTTGAACTTCCGAGCTAAAACTTGATTAAGCCTTCTACACTCGGATTCGAGCTTGGCAACTTTTTTTATGCACTCCAACTGCGATTTGCTTGCTAATTCTGCAGTTTGTGTGCTTAAATCTCTCTCGATGGCCATCGCTTCCAACTCCTTAAAGCGGGACTCTAGCTCTTGCTTCAACATGGAGTTTTCTTTCTCCAAAGCCTCAAGGAGAAGGCTGGCATTAGGATCATCATTACAAGCAGATACTTGTGCCTGAAGCTCGACAATCTGCTTCTCGAGATCTGATTTTGCCGATTCCCATGCGCATTCTTTCTCTGCGATCGCATCGGAGATTAGTTTCTCTTGCTCGTCTCTTGCTTGCCTCAATTGTCTGACGCATTCTTTGAGGGCACCATCGAGATGGTTAACTCTAACTTCCAAGTTGAGGTTCTGCTTTAGGGCAGCCTCCAGCTCCTGCTTTAGTACAACCACTTCTCTTTCAGCCTTTTCCCATCCTATGTACAATATGCAAAGATTAATTGGTTAAGGAAAAGTTCCATAAAGAAACAACATAGGCCACAGAAGTGAGATTATTACCAGCAACAGCTTCTTCAGCAACTTTAGCATGCTGCTTAACTAAGTCTTCTTTGGCTCCAACATTTACCAAAGCAGCTGACAGTTTCTCCGTCAGATGATTCATACTTTCTTTCAACACATCTTCCTCTGGTGAATGTGAGCTGTTATTAGGAGACAATTCTCTTACAATCTCCTGTTCAAACCCGATAAAGAAAATAGGTTGAAGAAAGAAAAATACGAAGACTGGTGGATATCAAAGGCTTTTTACTTCAAATGGCAAAAAAAAGGGCCAAAACAATGCTTTGATTGTTTCCTTCTTCATTGCATACATACATGGTATCACAATAGAAGTACCATCTTAGAATCTTTTTTTCCCTTTTCTTTTCCGAATCCGAGAGGTAACAGAGTTTAACGATCCGTCAATTAACCGTCGAAGAATAAACCGAATTCGAAGATCAATGACGAATATAAACTCACTTGTTCATCAGAGTAGCTCTCAGAATGGGAAGAAGGTGAGTCTGAGCTGTCACTCTCACCAGGGCTTCTCTCAGAAGACTTTCTTTTCCACAACCATTTCTTCTTCTCCATTTCGATTAAATTCCCCTAAGTATCTCTTACAATATCGGTCGAAGTTTCACCTCCAATCTACATACATTCTTTTCAAATCACTCTTGACGAAAAAATGCATTGCAATAACAGATTAATAGAACAATAAGTGGAAGCAGAGTAGAATACCTTAGATAACGAATCGAAGATTAAGCCCAGCTCAAAGATAGAAACTTGGAGCAACCCATCGAACTTAATCTTCAAAAGCAACAAAATTTCAAGCTAAATTAGCTCGATTAGCTTCATGGGCTTTTCGCAAATCTTTCAATAAACGAGGAACGTTGACGAAGATCTGCGATGTAATATCTAGATTTGGCAAACGAATCTTCTCTCAGCAGTATATCGCACTTGTAGTTTGTCTTCTTTTTTCTTTTAATCAATGGATTTGTTTTTTTAAATCCTCGAGAAGCAGAGCATGTGATGTTAGTGTGTGTTTATGGTGTTTTCACTGCGAAGAATGAGCCACTTTTCAGCTTTTCTATGAGGAAATTTATTACAATGTATTTTAATGTTTTCCTATTTTCTTTTTATTTTAAATCTATATATCTCTCTCTCTCTCTCTCTCTCAGAGTTTATTTTGAAATTAAAGAGTCTCATTCCCTCCCGCCTATTATTAATGAGGAGCGTCGCATGCATCATAGCGTAGAATACATACACCATTTTAAATTAATACTAATAATTATAGTGTGAAAATATTCAAAATAAACTTAAATGACGCTAAAATTTGAAGATTTTCCGAGAGAACAAATTCAAAAATACCTACCTCTACAAATCTTCGAACTGCAAAAATAGAAAATTATATTCAAAATGGATTAACTCTTGTCGTATGTTTTAAGCTGGACTATTATTGGGCCAAGCCCAATAACAACCTTCGTGTAAAGTAATTGACTCAATCACAATTTTTTATATAAAATTTCATAATTAAAAGTGTTATTAATTAATTGATAAATTAATATTATTAATTTATATACAAATGAATTACAAACACATTTCAAACTTTTACTTAATTAGTGTATCATGTTAAGGCTGCGTTTAGTTCATTGAATAAGGTCAGATAAAATGTTATAATCCAGTTTAATCTTGTTTAGTTGGCAATTTTACTTTATCTTGAAAACCCGCAATAAATAACAGGCCCGTTGTAATAAACTCAAGAATGCAAGATAAACTAACCGGACTTACTCAAGATTATTTATCCAGTCCAAAATAATTCATCACCAATAACTAAAATACCCTTCAAATGTCAGCTTTTTTCTTTCACCCACCTAATACTCTCACACGTGTTAAATTCATGTATTTTTAAATTTCTTTTTAATTTTTTAATTACATAGCCCACCAAATCATAAAATCATGGTTATTTTATGTGATTTATATGATAAAAATAAATAAACCTATCTGATTTATTCTTTGTCTTATAACGATCAAAATGTTATCCATATCTTATATTTTTCGATATTCATAAGAATATTTTTTTTATAAACCGTATATCAGGAGAATATGAGAAGAAATATTTATATGTAGAGGTCAGTTTTGTAATTTTACAAATAATACATGCCATAAATTTTTTATTGTCTTGGAAACTAAATAAGATAATAATACATACATTGTTGTCAAAACCGCAAACTAAACGCATATTCTAGACAAATGAGAAGATAATAATCTTAAGATAAAATTGTCTCCCATTTTTTTATTCGAGCAACTAAACGCAGCCTAAACGGAGTTCATCCTTCAATCTAATACTTTATTAGGGTCGATATTCAAGGTAAAATTGATTTAAAAATAATTATTAAATAATTTTTGAATAAGTCGCTATGTTCTCGCTTTTGTGGGGTCTTTTACAAATCATTATATAAAAGTACATAGTATATAAGAAATTATTAATTTATATTTTATATCGAGTCTATAGAAATTATAAAAAAAATGTATTATCATATCATTTTAGTAAATTATTAATTTTGCACCTTATCATCAAGTTGGGACCGACTAACAATATTATCGTAGATAGTTTATTAAATAATAGAGTAATATTTTATCGGGTTAAAAAGAAACTTTTTTTTGAAAAAAGTATGTACGCAATCTTTCGTTTTTGTGTATTCATAAATATATAAATATATATATATATATATATATTCCAGCTGTATTAATTCATTATTTCCATTGGTCCGTCCGACAGATATACACTATGGTGATAAAGAACCGTCGTGCCCATGTGCGTTTGAAAATAGAAAGCTCTCTCTCTGCCACTATTATTTGATTTGCCTCTATGTCTATCCAATGATTATATATATATATATATATATATATCTCTCCCTCGCGAGTAGAGCTGTTAAATGGGTCGAGTCCATCGAGTTAGTTCGCCCCGCCATGAAAAATAAGCGGGGTGGGTTGATATATTAAAGGCCCGTTTAAAAGTGGGCCAGTCCGTTTGGGCCGCGGGTTGAAGCGGAGCGGGGCGGGTTGGCCCGCTATTAAAAAATATGAATAAATAATATTTAATAGTAATTAATATATTACATAAAATATATTTTAAGATGAATTATTTTGAATGTGTAATATATTTAATAAAATATAGGTATTTTTTTTTCAAATTTTCAAGTTTTGCGGATTGGCTCGCTAGTCCGCCCCGCCCCGTTTAATGGCGGGTCATGGCAGGGCGGGGCGGACTGACCCGTTTGACAGCTCTACTCGCGAGCCTTATCTCTAAGTATTACTAACGTCTTTATTTAATATAATCACAATGAAGTTAAAATATAATTGACCCTTATCTCATCTCGTGTAAGAAGATACGAATATCTTCTTAAATTCAAACTCGAATCCATGTAGAAAAGAAGGATTTGAACTCTTTGCATGTCAAGTCAATAATATTAATAATATATATATATATATATATATATATATATATATATACATATGTGACATGAAAAATAAATAATACGATCTGATCTAGAATATCTCGATAGAGTTCACCCGAGCCATGCAATGAAATAAGGTCACATAGCAAGCCCACTCAAATACAAGAATATATATATATATATATATATATTTATATGTATGTATGTATATTAGTATATGTAAGTACAAGTATTTTTTGTCAAAAAAATGAGAGGTGTTTGTGATAAATCGGACACTGTTGATAAGGCCGCAATAATTGCATGAGCCGCGAAGAGGCGATAACATATTACAAAGATTGAATAGAATTTATTAAGTTTGTTTTATATGAATATTATATGTATTATACAGAGATGTCAATTGTCAATGTATATAATATACATATACATATTATGCCTGGAGAAATGCTTGTGTCGATTTTCATTGTGTGATTTTGCTACGAGCCAAGAAGTTAATATTACACGATAAGACAAGTCCATTAATTGCATATATATATATATATATATATACCTATACTATATATTATTGATAAGGGTCTACTCTTATGTTAATTGTAAATTACTATTTTACCTTCCAAATTTTTATTTTATTCGAATTGTACCCTTATTAATTAATTTTTTTAATTTATATACTTGAAATTATATAACATTAAAATTAATAATATAATTTTATATATCAAATATTTTGAATTATAAATAACTTAAAATATGAAAAGTAATATTATACATATTTATATATATCAATGCACACCCATTCGGGTGTCAAAAAAATTACTAGTATATCATTATGCATGCGTGTTTTAGAGGTTATCTGTATATGAGTTGTCATTTTATTTCATTTCAAAAAAAAAAAAAGGAATGATGACATATTTTATAAAAATAAAAATAAAAAATTCAGCAAAATATTACTTATTTCATGTTCCATATATTATCATATATGTATGCCCATTTATCGAAACCAACTTTAAATGTCAGATAATTAAGAATAGTTTCCCCTCAATTTACCAGAAAATGCATCATTTAAAAACAACCAATAAAGATCAACATCCAATCCAACCTAACTAGTCGTTGTTCATTAATACTCTTTAGTCAAAGAGTAAGTACACTGTAGTCTTTTCCTACACGTACATCACATTCTTTAATTATAGTATTTATTTTATTTCAAAGTACGACTGTCAAATCAGTGAAATAAAAGTTAAAATGTACTAAATTATATAACTTTCTGACGTTATATATCGCGATAATAATTCATTGTTACTCCAATTTATGAGCGGATATATATTAAAATGTCTAATTTATATGATGGAGTAACTTATCACTTGTTGCACTCTTCAGTGACTTTCCAAATTTATAAAATAATGTAAATAATAATAATTAAAAAAAAGCATATAAAAAATATATACGTAAACGTAATATCTAAACAATATAAGTTTCGTCTTAATTTCAAATGGATGAGAATTGTGCACGCAATCCCTATTTTCGGAAAAAATAAAAAAGGGAATTTATTTATTTTTGTTAAAATAAAAAAGAAAATACAAATGGTGGGACCCACAGTCCTCTCATTGATGACGTGTGCTTGCTTAGCAATTGGCACACGTGACGTGATACATATCTCTCTCTCTCACACACACACACACACTCTCACTCTAAATAAGCATTCAATAGCCTTCTTCTTCACCTTTGCCTAATCCAACACGTGTGTTTTATTTCGTCTCTCATACTCAACTCAATTCTCTACTTTTTCCTTCTTCTTCTTCCTCCTCCTTTTTCACTTCCACCATTAAAGAGCTGTAATAACAGAGAGAGAGAGAGACACACAGAAGGGAGAAGAAGATGCGTCCCCTTCCAATCAACGCGCGGCTCATCATTTCCAATATTTTGATAATATTTTCTTGCATGAACATCGTCGGCATCGCCCAGCTTCAAACCTCGGCGAAACCCGCCAACTCAAAATCGCCCGATCACGACGTCGCGTACCTCGACCCATCACTCGCCGGAAGCACGCCGCCGAACAAGCCAGCTTCGAAGTCCAAAAACCAGTCGTATCCGTCGCCTGCGGCGGGCATCGTCTCCGAAGACTTCACCGCCGACGATTGCGCCGCGATTTGGACCAGTGCTTGCTCCGAAGAGGTCCTTAAAACTGCGAGGAAGGCGGAAAACGTCAAGTGGGTAAAATCGATACGAAGAAGGATCCATGAGTACCCTGAGCTCGCCTTTGAGGAGCATGAGACTAGCGAGCTTATAAGGCGAGAGCTAGATGAAATGAAGGTTAGTTATAAGTACCCATTTGCCAAAACTGGGATTAGGGCTTTGATTGGGAGTGGAAAACCACCTTTTGTTGCCCTTAGAGCTGATATGGATGCTCTGCCTATTCAGGTAATTTTATCCTATTTTTCGTCGGCGCTAATCGTTCTTAATGACAAGATTTAGGAAGAAATTAAGGATGATCTTGTTTAAAGGTTGAAATATCTTTCTATCGACCACCTTAATGTTAGCCATGTTTAACTGGGCAATAAGAACGACTCTATCCCATGATAAGATCGTTTGTCAGGTTGATGCTATATATGCTGTGTTTCCCCATTCTTATCGAGGACAAGGCCTTGAACTACTTTCCTAGAATGCACGACAAAGTACTGAGCAATAAACTTAGGCTTACTTTCACGTGGAAAGTTAAATTGTGGGTTGGTGTTGAAGGGGGACCATACGTTTATGTTGAGATAGTTTTGCTGATTTACTGCTATCTTATCTAGTCGGAGTTCTTACCGAGTTGATCAATCGATTAATCTCTGTTATGAATGTGTTCTTCTTCACATATTAGGAAGCCGTTGCATGGGAACACAAGAGCAAGATCGATGGAAAAATGCATGCTTGTGGCCACGATGCTCATGTCGCTATGCTCATGGGTGCTGCCAAGATCTTGAAGTCCCGAGAATTCAACTTGAAGGTTCGTTATTGAGTTTCTCCATTAGTTCACATCTGTTTGAGTTATGCTCCACTAGATTCGTAACGTTCAGACAGCTTCATCGTAGCTAACGATTGTGTGTATCTGCACTGTGTTTCCTCGAGGTTTTCGTTCATACATAGTATTATACTCTTCGTGTTTGTGCCTGAGAAACCTGATATTTAGTTATGAGCCTCCTTGTGTGTCTCCATGTCAATGGATATGCAAAGGTTCCCAGTAATTTCTGTCACTGTATTGAACTTTTTTCCGAGGGCCCTTCGATTCTTTACTACCGTTTGAAACGGTCTATTCCCCGTAGGATCCACGCCGTGCTAGAGGCTCATCACTGTTAAGGTAGCGATTGAACGATGACCACATGATCAAACTAAGTATAAGAGGTTGATGAATAATCATGGACAGTGATATCAATTCTTCATGATATTTCTCAAGAAATGTGTGTAGATTACCTTGTGATTTAGACATATCTAAACAGCTATAAGGGACCATAGAGGACTACCATCGCTGTTTTTACGAGGTTGTCATCCATAAGTGTCTGTTACAGAAACCTGTCATGACAAAGAACCTTATTCCCCACATACAGTAAGGTTTTACGACATGACTCAAATGTGAATCCTATGTTCATCTTCACGCCTGACTGCGACCGTCGAGTTAATAATTGCACCGTCGATGTGTTATTTAGGGTGAAAATGACGAGCTGAGTGGGACCATTTCGTTAGCATTCGTTTAAGTCGCTGCATTATTCACCGTTGGAATATATCCGCCGCACGGTGTTAGAACATACGTGTTAATAGATATTTGTGTTTCTTTTTTTTATTTATTCGCTAAATGACAGGGGACGGTGATTCTGCTATTTCAACCGGCTGAAGAGGCGGGAAATGGAGCCAAGAAGATGATCCAAGAGGGCGCCACGGAAGACGTCGAGGCCATGTTCGCTCTGCACGTATCCCATCTCCTTCCCGCTTCTGTCATTGGATCTCGGACGGGTCCTCTACTAGCTGGGTGTCGGTTCTTCAAGGCCGTTATTACGGGTCGGGCCCGTTCGGTCGACCCGGTCTTGGCAGCATCGGCTGTAGTCATCAGTCTGCAGGGCATAGTATCCCGAGAATCAGACCCATTGGACTCTCAGGTACGTGGATTTGTTGAATGACCATTTCAGCTAAATGCTTAAGCTTGAAGGGTATCGTATTTTAATTTATATACTTTATATCCTACGCGCCCCTAACGCCTAGGTTGATTTCTTTCTCATCTAATCTTAGACGTATAATTTTTTAAATGGGTGGTCGTGAGGAATCGTATCCATAACCTCTTTTAGTCTGATACCATGTTGATTGACCACTTTACCTAAAAAAAGGCTTAAGCTTGAAGGGAGTGTATCATATTTTAGTTTTGTATAATTTATTTCCAACA
Source organism: Lindernia subracemosa (assembly GCA_028392965.1). Taxonomy (NCBI): domain Eukaryota; kingdom Viridiplantae; phylum Streptophyta; class Magnoliopsida; order Lamiales; family Linderniaceae; genus Vandellia; species Vandellia subracemosa. Next base: position 192,205 of record JAQPCC010000073.1, read on the forward strand.
TGATTGAAGTGAAATCATCAGACTAAACTCAGTAACCTCCTTGTTTTTCCCACTCTCAGGTTGTCTCCGTTACTTTCTTACACACCAGGGATGACGTCGGAGATCAAATCCCGAGAAACGTAGAGTTTGGGGGCACGGTGAGGGCTTTCTCGAGCGCAAACTTCCATCATCTTCTCAAGAGAATAGAAGAGGTTTGATTACGTTTAATACACATTCCCATCCCTTATGGATATTCGTCGAAAAATTTCCCCCAAAAAAAAATAAAAATTCTCAGGTAATCATCGCACAAGCCGAGGTCTACAAGTGTACGGCGACGGTCAACTTCTTCAGAGACATGGACACAATCTACCCACCGACGGTAAACGACGATCGCATGTACAACCACGTAAGAAAATCAACCTTCGACTTGCTGGGGCCCGCAAACTTCCGGGTCGTGGAGCCCATCATGGGCTCCGAGGACTTCTCCTTCTACACGGAGGTCATACCGTCGACGTTCTACTTCATAGGGATCAAGAACGAGACCTTAGGGTCGGTTCACTCCCCACACTCGCCTCATTTCACGATAGACGAAGACGCACTTATTACAGGCGCGTCGATGCATGCCGTCATCGCGGAGAGGTACTTGTACGACCGCGATGCCTCGACCAACATTTTCGGTTTAGGAGAATGAAGCTTCATGAGAGGAAAAGGAAGTGTTAAAAAGAGTATTTATTGTCCATTCTTTATTATATGTTTTGTTAAATGTGGATATCAAACACTCCTAAGTTAGAAATATGAACACTATAATATAATCACCTCTTTTTAACTTAGAATGCACCGTACGTAATTAACTACACAGATACATACAATGTAACTGTCAAGAATTGCATCGAACTAAGATCTGTTAATAATTACCTTGTAATCTTGTCTCCTCCTCCGCCGCCGCCGCACAAGCATACGTCAGCTTGCGGAGGATGATGTCAGCACCATAATCAAAGAAGTTTCATTTCAATGGCTTCTGACCAGCATATAGCCTGACTGAATTGAGCATCATCGAAGCCATTATTGTCCAACTCCAGCGATGTTATAAGAGTAACAGTCAACTGAGATGAAAGAATAAGAAAGCAAACTGTTGTTGAAGTAAACTGAAAATTATAAAAAGAAAAAAAAAACAATATTAAATTCATTGCTAAGGGAAAAATCCCAGCTTTTGTACGACGTCTTATCTTAAGGGCAGCTAAGAAAACAGAGCCAAGTGGTGTTGGTCTTCATTGCTAGATGGATGAACTAACTGTACGCTAATACTTCAATGATGCCTTCGCTGTGGGCCATATGTAAGTACTTGGTTGGACATTTATGCTCCGTGGCCTATATCGTGCTACATTATTAATGGGCCTACATCGGCTCCACGGCCCACTTCGTATTTCTTTTTTTTTTTTTTTAATTTTTATTTATCAATAGTGTTAGTTAGATAAATATGAGGTTAGATTAGATAATATTGTGTCCTACAAAACGAATTATTGGTCTACCAAATATCGCCTAACGAGTAAGACATTTTCGAATATTATTCAATCCCATTCTTATTTTCTCACTTGCCATTAGAATTTTCAATGTTTTTTTTTTTGCGGGTCAAGAACGTATACAGCTAATTACGACGTTCGTTCTTACCAAAACACAATCTTTTTCCCATCATCGTATCGTAGGCCTAACGTTACATTTAATTAGAATAATTAATGAATTTAATTTGGTCCCAATAGTTTGCTTCGCCAACAATAACACTATTTGCAAAGTTGACTAAAACAAACACGTGGGATTGATTTTCAAAGATATATTAATATGAATACAGTATGATTAGAAAAAATGGAATGTTATGTTATAAGATTACATGGATGAGATGATTTGAAATTATGACAACTCACGACTTTTAAGCTTTGGACAAATGCTAGCCACATGCCTCTTTATTCGCCATGATTAGGGTCCGTTGATAAAGATTGTGACCCTATTTTATTTCTAATTCAATTACGGAAAATAAATATGATCCACTTAAACAATTATTTAATGTCGTAAGGAATATTAGGCGAACATGCCGACACTAATAAATTCAAGTCCTTCATATGCATGTCATTTAATTTCCTCTTTATATATATGTCATGGCCTAATACAATTTTGACTATTCTAAATGGAACATCTTTGAATTCATACATAAAGTTCCAAAAATAAATCTAAATCACGTGCTGGAATTATGAAAATGCAAAAGACAAAACGCCCATAACCAATTTTCAAAGATGATATATATATATATATATATATATATAATGCAAAAGCTAATCTACACTTATTTATAAGCACCCCCTAGAAGGGAAGACAAAAGTGCATGCATTAAGCAAAAGGTTTTTCCAAAAAGAAGATTCTTTTTTCTTTCCTTTCTTTCTTGATTGTTGAGAAACGGCCATGGCTGCCTATGTTGAGACAGTAGCCGAGGATCTGAGATCCACTTATAACTCGGGCAAGACGAAGAGCTACGAGTGGAGAGTTTCGCAAGTACAAGCCATTCTCAAGATCGCCACTCACCACGAAAAAGATATTCTAGAAGCTTTGTATTCTGATCTCAACAAGCCTGAACAAGAAGCTTTTATTTACGAGGTTTTGTGTGATTTTTGCTCTTCTGACACAACCCCTTAGTTAATCTCTTACATCGTCCCGAGGAAAACCCTTTTAGAAAAACCTTTTCTTTTGTGCAGATTGCTGCTATAGCTTCAGCATGCAGACTAACGCTCAAGGAATTAAAGAAATGGATGTCACCTCAGAAAGTCTCTCTCTTCCTCTCTCTCTCTCTCTCTCTCTCTCTCTCTCTCTCTCCTTGCAGCATGTGGTGGTGATGATATAATTTGTTTGGTTTTTTCTTTCAGGCGAAAACTACGATGAACACTTTCCCATCTTCAGCCGAAATAGTGCCTGAACCCTTGGGAGTGGTACTAATAATATCTCCCTGGAACTATCCATTCCGTGAGTCTCTCTGCTTCTATCCTCTCCTTCTTTTCATGAACAACGTTTGACTTTAAACTACATATATAGTCCTAACAACTGTTGTCTGGACGAATTAACACACAGTGTTAGCTGTTGAGCCGTTGCTCGGAGCAGTTGCAGCTGGTAATACCGTACTTTTAAAGCCATCTGAGGTCGCACCCGCCTCGTCAGCCCTACTGCGTAAGCTTATCGGAGAGTACATGGATGACTCGGCCGTCAAAGTCGTCGAAGGCGGCGTGCCCGAAACAACTGCCTTATTGGAGCAGAAATGGGATAAAATATTCTACACAGGCAAGCAATCTTTGAATAGTTTGTTTATATATCCCACTTATGAAGTTTCGATCTTGAATTATTTTTTGTTAAAAATTTAAAGGAAACGGCAAAGTTGGACGCATTATATTGGCTGCTGCGGCAAAGAATCTGACGCCGGTGGTGTTAGAGCTCGGCGGGAAGTGCCCGGCCATCGTCGATCCTAACACGGACTTAAAAGTAAGTACTTTTGTAATATTCATAAGAGTGTTTGTTGTCTGAAAGTGTTGAACGTTAATGATATTCTTCCGAAATGTAAGGTTACATCGAAGCGAATAGTCTCGGGCAAATGGGGATGCAATAACGGGCAAACGTGTGTTTCGTGCGATTACTTGATTACTACCAAAGCCTTCGTTTCGAAGCTGGTAAGAACATTTGTTCTTGGAATCAATCAAAGGTATATATATAAAGAAGAATATAGTGTTTGTTCATTAATGGTTGAAGCTGCTCTTCTCAGATCGATGCACTGTCGTGTGAAATCGACAACTTCTACGGAAAGAATCCTCTGAAGTCGAACGATCTGTCGAGAATCGTAAACTCCCATCACTTCGACCGACTGACAAAGATGTTAGAAGATGAAAAGGTTTCTGATAAAGTAGTCGTCGGAGGCCAGAAGGACAAGAGCAAGCTGTGAGTTTTCTTTTTTCTTGCAAGCTTTATATAGCTTCTACTACATAGATTCTTCATTAAAGATCTAATCTGGGAATTTTGAACTGTTTTTGCCTTTTCGATATGTTCAGCAAGATTGCTCCAACTATCTTATTAGATGTCCCAGAAGACTCATTGATCATGAATGAAGAAATCTTCGGCCCTTTACTTCCCATTATAACGGTAAGAACTTCACAAATTCCTTACATATTTGTCTGATTGCTTCTAGAATTCTTTAGCTTTTACAATTCTTTTGTATCTACGAAGGTGAACAAACTAGAGGAAGGGTTCGACTTCATCAATGCCCGGGAGAAGCCACTCGCAGCATACCTTTTCACGAACGATAAAAGGCTCAAAGACGACTTCGTAAGGAACGTATCGTCGGGAGGCATGGCCATCAACGACATAGCCTATCACGTAAGCCCTCACTCTTGCATAGAAATGTCATGTCCCAAGTAGAGTATATAATCTTAGTACTACATAAGCTGTAATGACGCATTTTTCTTGCGTGCGTGTATTAACCAGCTTGCAGAGCCCAGTCTGCCTTTCGGAGGAGTAGGGGAGAGCGGGATGGGAGCCTACCACGGAAAGTACGACTTCGACACATTTAGTCATAAAAAATCGGTTTTGAGCCGTAGTTTCGGCGGCGACATATCTGCGAGGTACCCACCGTATTCGCCGGGAAAGCTCAGGTTTCTCAAGGCGCTGATGAGCGGGGATATATTCGGTATTCTACGAGCTTGGATTGGGAGGGAGTGATGCTGTTAATCAAAAAATATTACATCATCGTCCTTTCCATATTCTGCAACATGATATTAAATAATGCTAATGATTTCTTGTTCTTGTTTGAGGATATATTACATATCATTATCGTCAATGTGAATGCAAAGACCAATTATGAACGATGTTAATTAACTAATATGCATGATTTACATACAGACAAGAGAACAGATATGCATAGATAATCATGCAATGGCGTTAATGTATAAGGCCTAAAACAAATATAATACAACCTACGAAACTGATATATTTGTCTTGTGTAATAGCACATCGCATCAAACAGTACTTAGTCGAAGTATAAACACTAGCGGAGCAAAGACGAAGGTTTCATAGTAGAGCAAACATGGCTGCTTCAGTATGTATTGAGACAGTAGCCGATGATCTTAGGTCAGCTTACTACACGGGCAAGACTAAGGATTATGATTGGAGGTTGTCCCAGATTAAGGCCGTGCTCAAGATCACTACATATCACGAGAAGGAAATAGTCGAGGCTCTGAGCTGTGATCTCAACAAACCCGAACATGAAGCTTTTCTTCACGAGGTTGTCTTATTATATGTTCGATCTCTCTTCTTTTATCGACAGTTGAGACTGATTATATGTTTCCTAGGTATCGTTTTTTGGCTGACTATGTTTTCTCGTCTTTTTAATCAGATTGCTGGAGTAACAACGGCGTGCAAGTTTATGATGAAGGAATTAAAACGATGGATGAAGCCCGAAAAAGCAAAAACGACGATGAACACTTTCCCCTCGTCGGCTGAGATCGTGGCAGAACCGTTAGGCGTCATACTCGTTATTTCTCCGTGGAACTACCCTTTTCGTACTCATCTGATTTCTTCTTTACGCCTAAACAATCACTGTGATCATAGTATTATAGTCTGTATTTTAACATTTAGTCTCAACGAACTCAGTGTTGTCTGTTGAACCCCTGGTCGGAGCTGTAGCGGCTGGTAATACCGTGCTTCTGAAGCCGTCTGAAGTCGCACCTGCCACGTCAGCGTTGCTGCGTAAGCTCATCAAGCAGTACATGGACGGCTCGGCGGTGAAAGTTGTTGAAGGCGGCGCGACCGAGACAACTGTTTTATTACAGCAGAAATGGGATAAGATATTTTATACAGGTGATTCATTAACCATATATAACAACAGAACATTGAAGGCTATTCATGACACAAAATGGCTTCATAACTCTTTGTAGGGAATGGTAAAGTAGGAAGGATTATATCAGCGGCAGCTTCGAAGCATCTTACGCCCGTGGTTTTGGAGCTCGGAGGGAAATCTCCCGTCATAGTCGATCCAAACACGGACTTAAAGGTATGCACTTCTTTTTCTTACATAGCAGTATAGCTTAGCCAGAAAATGTAATAAAGATTTTAACGCTGATAGAGACGATGTTTGTGGATTGACATAAAAGGTCACAGCACGGAGGATAATTTTCGGGAAATGGGCATGCAACGGCGGGCAGACATGTGTTGCGCCAGACTATGTGATTACTAGGAAAGACTTCGCATTGAAGCTGGTAATAATCTAGAAACTGCATCTGCGCTTTTTTTTTTTTTTCATTATATCAAATTTGAACGGCAAATTCGATTCTCAGGTGGATGCTCTTACATGTGAGATCGAGAAATTCTACGGAAAGAATCCCATGGAATCGGGCGACATTTCAAGAATCGTAAATTCGCGCCATTTTGACCGTTTGATAAAGCTTCTGGACGACGAGAAAGTTTCAGGCAAAATAGTGGTTGGAGGTCAAAGGAACAAAGCAAAACTGTGAGTCTTCTAACAATATGAGCGAGCAGTGTAAGAAAATCCCATCTCAGTATGAACTTTGTATTGGCTCTCTGCTCAATGCAGAAAAATAGCGCCCACTGTTTTATTGGACGTCCCCGAAGATTCACTGATTATGGACGAGGAGATCTTCGGCCCGTTACTTCCAATAATCACCGTAAGCACGAATCTAGCTTCAAACCCCATCTCTTAATAAAGCTGATAATACTTTCGACTAAACGTATTTTACTTCAAAAGGTCGAAAACATCGAAGATGCCTTTCGTTTGGTCAATGAAAGATCAGAAAAACCTCTAGCAGCATATCTCTTCACCAAAGACCAAAGACTCAAACAGAAATTCGTAGCGAGCATTTCATCGGGAAGTATGGCTGTTAACGAAGTAGTCCTTCAGGTAAGTACTAACATTCTTGGCATACTCATACTATAAATCATTACACACACATGATTTGATCATTTGTAATAACTAAATGAACTGAATTCTCCTACCCAGCTGTCAGAGCCCAGTTTGCCTTTCGGCGGTGTAGGCGAAAGTGGTACAGGCTCGTACCACGGGAAGCACAGTTTCGATACGTTCAGCCATAAAAAGCCTGTTTTGTATCGTGGTTTCGGGGGGGACATAGATGCCAGATATCCACCGTATACGAATGCAAAGCTGAGGTTTTTCAAGGCAGTGTTGGCCGGAGATATCCTCGGGATTCTCCGTGCTTTGCTGGGATGGAGTTAGATTCATGATAAATGTAATAATAATGATAATAGTCGAAGCAAGTTTATAAAGAAACAACGGCAAGGATTCATTGTACTTCCTATTAGTTCACCGAAAACCCTTATGACAACCTCAAAATGGAAAAGTTAAAAGATCGAATTACTAACTACTCTTCTGCAGAATATTAGCAAAGTGGCGCCTTTGCTCTTCTGTCAACTCACTGGGAAACTTAACGTCGAAGATGATCTTCAAGTCCCCTCTCCTACCAGGCTCGTCTGCCCTCGGCATCCCTTGTCCTTGCACGATCTTTTCTTGGCCTGGTACTATTACATCTTCGAACGTCAGGTTTATTACATCATCGCCTAACAGAGAAACCTGAAATTCACATGCAGTTAGAGCTTGAACCAATGTTAGATCCAATCTCAGCTCTAAATCATCCCCTAATCTCTTGAACAACTGATGAGGTTTCTCAGCCAAGACGAATATCACATCGCCGCGTCCCACGCCCTTCGTCTCGTTCCCCACCTGCTCTAATGTGACCTTCGTGCCATCCCGCCACCCGGGCTTTACTTCCACCGTCAAGGTATCGTCTTGTTCTTCTACGGCTTCACTGCCACATCATAGACACCACATATTTTTACCAGCTGTAATAATGAAACCGAAAGTTTTTGTTTCAACACATGATGTTATATGTAAGAGAGAATCAAATGAACTACTCACTCATCCGCCGAAACCACATCCCTAGTGATCTCAATCTTCTTGATGCAGCCAAAGCACAGATCCTCGAGAGTACAGTCGAGCTCTATAACGAAAGGTGGAGGTTTAACGAGCCCTTTCGAGTTGGAGAAAAGAATAGGCTGAGAATAGCCGATCTTAGTGCTGCCACATCTGGACAAAGTCCTAGGTTTCACACCTGACGACGGGGATTTCAAGTCATTCAGACTGTTCCCTCGGTTCATCGCCTTCATGAGAGGACCAGAGAAAGGTTGATGCTGCTGCTGGCCTCTCCTCCATCGGCTATCGTCGCTCAGCGTCCGCGAGAGGCGGTTCGAGCCCGGGCTCATCATCGTCGGGTTCCGTCGGGGGGCGGAACCGTCGTAGCTTCTCCTATTCAGGGAACGGCCTCGAATGGCATGTGCTGCTTTCGGGTTCGGGGATTCGAGCTGGATTCGATTCTCCGCATCTCGTTTGGTGTTTGTACGGATCTGATTCGGGCAAAGATTGATTGATCTTTCCCTTTTTTTGCGAGCCATGTAATGAAACTAAAATGGATCTTCTTGCTAGAAAAAAAAAAATAAAGAAAACGTATAACGTTACCTTGTTTTCCGATGATGCCTTGATGGAAGGTGACGACGAGCAGCATTTGGAGACAAGGGATTTGCATGCTTTGCAGAAGCTGACAAACCCTATGATGTGGAAAGGACCGACAGGATGCGACGGCGACGATCTTGACCGGCGGTGGTTTTCCATCAACGTTGAATTCTTGAATCTCTGTGTGTTTGATATTGAAAATAATAATAATAATAAATTAAAAATAAGATGAAGGGCTTTCGGCGGTTGGTACATGGAAACGACAGTTTGGTCATATATTATTTATTTTGTTATTAATTATTTCATTAATTACATCCCTGGGAGATTTTCTCTGACCTCAATTTCTAGTGTAATAAGCAAAAGAGAAAACCAAGATAAGATTTAATTACACAAACAGTCAACACTGCAACAGATTCTGTCTCAATTCTCAAAACCCTGGCTGCTATCCAAAGTGCTCCCTTAGTAAGTCGGCCACTGCCGAAGTTTCGGCGTAGGTGAAGTGACAGAATTACCCCCCACAGTGTCTTTTGTCGATGTTTTTGAGGGAGATGAGGTGGGGCCCATCGGCTCGGGGTGTCGGCCGGGGCGGTTTGTCTCTCCACCGAAAGGTCTGGCCTGGCCCCGCCCGTTTGAGGATCTTCAGGGGACTCAATGGGATTTTGAGGTATCCTGAGGGGTATTCTGTGGATTCGGTCGGCGGAGGAGCTGTGTAGTGGGTGGCGGTGAAGGGTTTTTCGGTCTTTTCACGTTGAGCAGTGGCCGGAATGACTGCATGGATCAGTTCAGGGAGACGAGACGACGGTTGTACAATTTTGAACTTGAGGGACTGAAATGTTAATACATATAAACTTGAGGGACCAAATCGTAAACATTTCTATGAATGTGGCTAACAGTTACTTATCGTTATTATTTATTTATTTACCTCACAGAAGGAAACAAAATTGGAAGCTTTTTCATCTAAAAATAGAGAGAAAGGAAAGGAGGCGATCTCTCTCTCTCTGGTTTTTTCACTATCGTTTTCTCTTTCACGCACTACACACACCACAATCTCACACAGACCCCACACGTCAAACCTCAAACCCCGCGAAATTCTCTGTTTGATTTTTCACCTCAAGCAATGCCAGCTTCCTCCTCAGGTATTTTGCCTCAAATAAATTTCAAAATTTTAGTTAACTGTTATTTTTTTTTATCTGCACGAGCATGCCTTTTTTGGGTTGTCTTTTTGAGGGGAACTCAAAATTGGTTGATTTTTTGGAGCTTTATGTGCTGGGTAGGAAGTGATTTTGCGGAATTGAGGTAGAAGCTTTCTAATTTGAATGCGCGCAGGTCGTGTTTGTGAGGATTGACTTGGGGTTTTCCTTATTTTGATCTTTCAAATTTTCCAGTTGGTCGGGATCTTTTTTTATGCTGAAGCAAAGTTAACTATTTTCTTGATTGTTGTGGATGGAATTTTTGATTCCGAAGTTGGGGTTCATGATTGAGAATTAGGGCGTATTCAAATCGACATGAAAAAACTCGGGTTGTTTTTATTTAGTGAAATGACTTAAGTTGCAATGAAAAAGGCTAATGCGCTATGTTTCTTTGCAATTTGGGTACTAAGAACGGTGTCATTTGTCGCAATAATGCGTGCGAAGATCTAATTTTTTCGCGACCTCCCTTTTTTCTTGTAAAAATAGAAGGAAGAGGAAGATGGAGGAAGCGAAAAAGAGGGAATCCATCCGCGCGTAAATCTAGATTGAAAGACCCTGAAAATGATTATACATTTGAAGAGAATGAAGATGATGATGAGCCTGATTTGGATACACCTCAAAACCATTTGGAAATCGATGATGATCCCCAAAATCAGGGCCCTGATCTGGGACTGGAGAAAGAAAGTGAAAAGTTAGCTGACAGTGTAGTTCGTATATGTGAGTTCCCAAGTGCGGTGAAGAGGCCAGTAATAAAGCCTCATTCATCGGTTCTTGGAATTGTCGAAGCAGAGAGATTGGCGCAATTTGGAGACAGCAAAAGCCAGAATCAGGCTGAGATTCCTGTATTGGAAAATATTTCTTATGGTCAGCTTCAGACACTATCTGCCATTCCTCGTGATAGTGCCCTCACTTTGTCAGGTGAAGAAACCTCGAGTGGTAGTGGTAGCGGTTGCGGGTCGTATGTAATCAAACCGCCCAGGATAACTCCGGGCCGAGGCCTAATCAAGCGGTTAGGCAGTGCGGGCCGTGTCCATGTTCTTCCTGCCCATTCAGGTCAGTTATTTTTCTGTTTAGTGGTTGACCGAAGTGAATGTGTTATTGCCTTTGTTATCAGTAATGCAATTCATGAGCACTAAGGTCATTTATATGGCATGATGGATGTAACTTGATCATATGTGTGGTGAATCTACAGAAAGGTTTCAAGATTAAACTTAGAGTTCAGATTACATGTTGAAACCTTGAATCTTATTTTCTTGAGACGTTCACGTACCAGTAATTGTAACTGAAATCAATAAAATGGCTGGTGATGGCTCAAATTTTCGATGATGCTTCTGTTTTGAGACTGAATCTTACCTTCTGTTCTTGCTTTCTGTTTCTTATTACACTATATATCAGACATGAGTAGCTTCTTTCCTGCTAAAAATGGATATTCTTTTAGTTATGTTATCTCTTTTTGGCCCAAAAAATGTATTGCCCAGAACATAATAATTTGGAAATCTGGTAACTGATAATGCCTTGCATGATTATATTGCCTCTAATTGGGCCTCCGTTTACTTAAATTTCCAAACGCAGACTGGTTTTCACCCTATACGGTACATAGATTGGAGCGACAAGTAGTGCCTCACTATTTCTGTGGAAAGTCGCCGGAACATACTCCAGAAAAATACATGGAGTGCCGAAATCTCATTGTTGCAAAATATGTTGAAAATCCTGAGAAGCATCTAACAGTTTCTGACTTCCAGGATTTAGTATCGGGAATTGAGATTGATGACTTAAACAGAATAGTGCGGTTTCTTGATCACTGGGGGATCATCAACTACTGTGCAGCTCCTCCTGCGCACGAGTCTCAAAATGATGGGACGTATTTGTTCGAGGACTCAAACAGTGAACTGCACGTGCCTTCGGCTGCTTTAAAATCCATTGATAGCTTAATCAAATTCAATAAGCCAAAATGTAGGCTCAAGGCAGCTGATGTATATCCAGAAATCGCACATCAGCGTGATGAGGATTCTGACTATGACGGTTCAATCAGAGAGAAACTATCTGAGAATCATTGCAATCACTGTTGTCGATCTCTCAGCACAGTTTATTATCAGTCAAACAAGGAGGTAAAGGAAATAAGTCCTAAGCGTTTTACTCCCTCTATCTTACGTTAAATGTATATCATTGCCAGTGATACTTTTATGCGGTTCTTGCTTGTGTTTTTAATCAAAACAATATACAAATAAAACATCTCATTGTCTTGCGACATGACATTGGGTAAAAGAGTTGTTTTTTAATGATGTGTAAGTTTTGTGACTAATGCCCAATTGTTTAACAGGTCAATGTACTATTGTGTTTGGAATGTTTTGATGAGGGAAGATTTGTTGCCGGCCATTCGAGTCTGGATTTTGTGAAGTTTAATTCAATCAATGATTATCGGGATGTTGATGGAGATGATTGGAGTGATCGGGAAACATTGCTGTTGCTTGATGGCGTGCGATTGTACAGTGATAACTGGGACAAAATTGTGGAGCATGTGGGTACTAAGTCAAAACCACAGTGCATTCTGCATTTTGTGCGCCTTCCATTAGATGGTGCGCCAATAGAAAATATAGATATGCCAACCCCTTCAGAGATTAGGCATGATGATGAACACCAAAAAACCGATCCACAGTCAAATGGTCAGTGCTATATTTCTTGAGTTTCTCCCCAGCGTGAAGACTGTGATCCATCCTTTACGTTTTTATTACTAACAGGATTCAGTTTGCCGAAGAGTGACTCTGAGAGCATTTTTCCTTTCGAAGACCTTGAGAATCCGGTGATGAGTCTGGTAAAAAGTTCTCCAAGCTCTTAATGTTTTCTGATAGTGTGTGTTGGATATAAATTATATAAAATTAAAAATATGATACTCTCTCTTCAGCCTTGAGCTTTTAGGTGAAGTGGTCATTTAGCATCAGAGCTCAGACTACGAGGTCGTGAGACTCATTTAAGAAAATTACACGTCTAAGGCTAGATAAGAAAGAAATCACCCGAGAGTGAGGGGGCGTGTTGGACATAAATTATATAAAATTAAAAATATGATACTCTTCGCTTAAGTTTTTAGGTGAAGTGGTCATTCAACAATGTGGTGCTAACCCTTTCCTTCACTTTTGTGAGGCTTTATTGTTGCGCACACCTTGTAACATAACCCACAAAATGAGAAAAATTAAACTGTTCCACGATGCTTCACGTGTGTCAGGTGTTGGGAATGAATGAATTGAACTCCTCCATTCGACTGTCCATTCGGCAGTTACAGTGCGACTTCATATCATATTCTGTATAAATATGATATGAAGTTGTCATAAAGTTGCTATGAAATTGTTGTTTTCTGATTCTAGTCCTCTCCTTCAGTTACGCCGGTGTATGGTCACTGTTGCGCATCATAGACAACTTTTATGCATACTTGATCAACGTATGTTTTCTAAACTTTTGCAGGTAGCTTTTCTTGCTTCGGCTTTGGGGCCTAGAGTGGCAGCAGCTTGTGCCCATGCATCCTTGGCTTCGTTGTGTAAGAATGGTGACAGTGATGGGAATCCACACGAAGAAACAACTTCATCTAACACAAAAGGTGGTATGCAAGGGAAATACGTCATGAACATCTTGATTAATTTAGTTTTATTTTTTGGGTCTTAAATCTCTTGGAGGAATTTTCTCTGAAGGTCCTTGTAGTAGCCAGCGTGATTCAAAGCCTTCACCTTTGTCTGCTGAGAAAGAGATGGATGCAGCTAAATATGGCCTCGCTGCTGCTGCTGTGAAGGGGAAGCTATTCGCTGATCACGAAGAGCGTGAAATCCAGCGATTGTCTGCTAACATCGTAAACCAACAGGTATTGGTACTCTACTAAGGAAAATGCTTGTTAAATATACACAAATAAATATGTATAAGTAATAATAATTAAAAGAAAGGTTTCATGACTATGTTGTCCGCAATATCTGACCCAGCATATCCCCATTCTGTTCTTCAGCTGAAGAGGTTAGAGCTGAAGCTGAAGCAAATAGCAGAAATCGAAACGTTCTTGATGAGAGAATGTGAACAAATTGAACGCACTAGGCAGAGAATTTCAGCCGAACGAGCTCACATGGTCTCATCACAGTTTGGGTCTCCCACGGTGTCCCGACCTACGAATCTACAAAGACTCATCTCAAACAATAGACCGCAAGTTCCCGGCTCTCAACAGCCATTTATGACCAATTATGGTCATAATAGCCAACCAACCCATCCTCACATATCACTCATGCAACAACCTGGGATGTATGGTCTCAGCCCACAGCTTCCACTTTCAGCCATGCGACCATCATCTTCATCGTATAGTCCTCATTCGAATTCTCAGTCTTCTCTTGGTCATCCAACGCTTAGGCCAGTTTCAGGGACTAAGTCTGGCTCAGGTTAAGGTGGGTCGTGTGATTTGGATCTGATCATATTCACGAATCAAACGGATGGATTTGTTTTGAGGCAGCCTGAGATTCATTGTTAAGGATTTGAATTTCCTCCAATTATATGCTATGAGCTGTTTAGGAAATGTACTATTACAGACGTGATGTTTTCCACTTATGATAATATCATTTGATTGACAAATCTCTGAAGTTCAACCGCAGATAAAGTAAAAACAGAGGCAACCAAGGATCATATGATATACATAGCAATTCTCAGATGTTCAGTAGCAGTTTGAACCAACAGATATCATACTTAACTAAAGGAACGATGCAAAATATAAGTTCGTGTGGAGATTAAAGGGCTTATACGCATTGTTCCGACAAGAAAACTCAGGGCATGTTACTGATAGCACGCATCGTGGTGCTAGCTACATCCAACAGTTGCAAATACTCGTCTGCTCCATCAATAAGATTCTGCAAGTATATAATTAAAAGAGAATTTTATGTATAATGTCCCAATCGATATCTTTGAGATACGCGAATCAAATCCCAAGAACGGAAAAAAAAAAAAGAACTTTTCTTACCTTATCTGACTCAGCAAATTTCTTACATATTATTGCTTTCTTATCGTCTGGTATCTCATCTGATTCAACAATCACGTCGTGTAACTGAAACAGAGAGTAATGGTCAGCATTAAGCAAAAAAATGGCAAGCCATTAAGAGAGATTTACAATTCAACAGCACTTAACATACCTGAGAAAGCATCTGTGAAGCAGGGTATCCTTCAGCAATTATATTTTGGACTTCTTTATCTGCTGTGTCGAAGTTACCAGATTTGCAAGCAGAAAAAAGAGCATCAACAACTTCATTCGGGATAACCTGATATACGTTAGAATGAGTTAAGTTACGTGTGAGGATCACTCAAAATCAACTTCAAAAACTGAGGAAGGATTTTTAATAAGGCCACATTTCTTCAATTTTGAAACAAGCTGATACAAGATAACAGTGTCTGTCGTAAATCCACGCCTGATTTAATGAGATTACGCTTTTGCACCAGAAGACTTACCCCAGAAACGCTAATTAGTTCTTTGGATGAAATTGAAGATCCAAATAAGCGAGCAGCACCCTGAGAATACAGAGTAACGGAAAAACCAGGGTTCTTCACGTACTTTTCTGATAGTGACACCCTAGTGGTTGGGCACTACTAATTGATTTTGTAATGTAATAATGCATGACATGCTTGTAAATAGGACATGACACCCTAGTAACCATGTTTGTTGTAAATCTTAAGTAGAGATGCTCTATAAACTCGTTTGTGGACCGTTATTACAAATGCCAAAGTTAGTAATAGCTCATACCTGTAGATAGGTAATCGCCCTACGCAAGTCACCTTGTGATATCGAACTTAAGGCTGACAGAGCCTGCAATTGAACAAAGAGTGAACCTAGGAAAAATCTTTTAACGACTTGTACTGTATAACAGTAAAAATGGAAAAAGTCAAAAACTTATAAATCCATACATCTGAATCTAAGGTAATACCCTCCTCCCTGCATATATGCAAAATCCGATTGCTCATGATTTCCTCGGTAAGAGGCTTGAATCTAAACTTCG
The DNA here is from genome assembly GCA_028392965.1 of Lindernia subracemosa. NCBI lineage: Eukaryota > Viridiplantae > Streptophyta > Magnoliopsida > Lamiales > Linderniaceae > Vandellia > Vandellia subracemosa. The sequence continues at coordinate 207,939 of JAQPCC010000073.1, forward strand.
CACATCTAGATGCAAGTGGCTCTATAATTCTAGAGAAAATCAACCATACATCAGTCAATCATCAAAAAGTAAAATCTAGAAAACATTTCTATGAAATTAAACATAAGCGTAACAAGCATTTCAAAATGAAAAACTTAAGAAGTTACATAAAAATTGCAAATCACAAAGCTCTAAGCTGACGATTCATTAACTATGACATAAATATATATCAATTGGTCTACCTGCTTATGTAATTGCAAATAAAGAAAAACCTCGTCACTTTTGAATAGGTTTCCATGGTGCGTCGCAGAGCATTCTGCGAGTAAACAATATTAAGTTCTGCTGCAACATTAGAGAAAAAAAAAGATCAATTCGTATAACAAAAATACTTGCCTGGGCATCTTCTGTCATTGAATCAGCCTCGTCAAGGATTATAATCTTATAAGGCGGACATGGATAACCACTAAAACGAGAGACAAAAACAACACATCCAAATTATTAAACCCGGAAAGTAACTAAAGCAAGTTGCACAAGGGAATTTGGAAGGCGTAATGATGAAATAAAATACCCCTTATGAATAGAACCAACAGCAACAGCCGCAAAGTTTTTAATCTTCGTACGAACAACATTAATCCCACGATCGTCACTAGCATTCAGCTCAAGCACTCTTGACTTGTATAGCTCGGGTCTATTAAACAAGAAGCAAAGCCCCATTCACCCCGAAAAGAAAAAGTAACATCAATTAATTTTTATATCAATAAACATCCACGCACCACTGTATACTCAACACATACAAAAAGAGCCGCACTCAATTGAAAAAAAAAAAAAAGGACCTTGCAAATGAAATTTACCCAAAAAGCTGATGAGCAATAGCCAAAGCAGTAGTCGTTTTTCCTGTACCTGGAGGCCCATAGAACAGCATATGCGGACACTGCCTCAAACAAATACAATCAACAAAAATGAAAACCTAAAAGCAACAAAAGAAAAAAAAACACAAATCACAAGAAAGAATCAATGAAGCAAGAGCTAATACATTTGTCGTCTCGAGAGTATTGGTGAGGACTCGAACAACCTCGTCTTGGTGAGCAACGTCCTTCACTTGCTTAGGTCGACTGTCAATTTCATTACACGAAACAAACAGAAATAAACAGAACGAAAATTGAAAAAAAAAAAGCCCGATTCTGCATAGAAAGAATGATGGGTAAGCTAGTAAATTTACTATTTCTCGACCCATGGCTGAGAGCTCTGCACCAATGGCGCCATTAACAGCAAGGGTTTTCTTCGCCTACTGAACAAAGCCTTCTATTTTTCCCGCTACTCAGTAAATATATGATAAAAAAACTTATTTAGCTTCGACCCGATTCGAAATCTGATTTCAGTTCTTGGTTTGACCCGATTCGAACCCATTCAATTTTTGGTGTGTCATTTATAATTATCATTTTACCGTTTACCTATTTTTATTCTAATAATATCCTAATAAATTAGCTAATTTAAATTATGTTTTCATAGATTAAACATTTTAAATTAAAAATAACATGTTAACATAAAATAATATTATATATATTTATATACTAAAGCACATGCATCGAATCGAATGCGTTGTAAATACTAGTAAATCATTAATGTATATAGATTTCAAAATTATTTTCAAATTTTCGAGTGGCTAGTTATTTTTTTCATACGTATTAGGGGTGATGACGTTACATGGCTTGAATACCTAAATTAAACGGCTGAAATTTTAGGACAATAAATTTTAAAATTGAAACAATATGATGATATCTAAATTCAATGTTGTAATTTGAGTACTGTACGTTTCAAAATTGAAATTATTCGATGACATTAGATGCCAAAATTTTAAAATTATTATTCTCAAATTGCTTTAATTTTAAAACTTATAATTCTAAAATTATAATATTTAATTTGAACGTACTTATAACGCCAAAATCCCCACGAGACCAAAAAGAAAATAAATTAAGCTTTTTTTGAATAAAACAAATAAAGTCGTCGTTTTCTATGAGCTAACATTCAAAAAACGATACACAATTTCACTTTTGAAATTCGAATCGCACAAAGAGAGGTCACATGCGTGTCAGCCAATCGAATGTCGCCACGTTGACCGAAGACAAAAAATATACAATTCAAAATACGCGACAGTGGGCCCCACATCACAGCCCGCTCCCTAACGTATACTTTGCAGAACCCAAATCCAAAACGAGTCCATATATTGATATATAGTAGTGATCAGTGAGCTGAGAGCTGAGCTTACAGTTTATCGTTTTATTTTTTATAACTTCCCAGCTTAACAATGGCGAGCGTGGGGAGGTCGACGGCGTCGTCTCTAGCGAAGCGGCAGTCGTCGGAGAATAGCGGTAAGGCGGTCACGGCGTCGTCAGGGGTGAAGAAAAGGCCGGCATTGGCCAACATCACGAACCAGAGGAACATGAACGGGCCGGGCCGGGCCGCCGCGCCTGAACCGTCTAAAATGGTACGAACAAGCTGTGCGGTTTTCGTTGCACCTTTCTTCTACATGCTGAAGATTTGATTGTTTCTGAGCTGTTGGGCATTTGTTATTCTCAGAGTTCGTTAGGAAACCGTTTCTTGAACTTCTTGAATCTCTACAACGAATCTTCGCAGGTACCATGTTTGGCAAAAGCTTCTGGCCCGAAAAGGAGTACGACTACTTCCACAAATGGGAGCTTCTCAAATGCTGCCATGCCCTCGAAATCCTCCGCAGAGCAGGCCACAGTTGCTTCAAGTAGATCTTCTTCTGTTCCAAGAAATGGAGCCACGAAAAGCCCTTGCAAGGTGGAGTCTTCCCCCGATCGATCTGATACGACTTCTATGGACGAGTCCATGTCCGCTTGTGATTCTCTGAAGAGCCCAAATGTTGAGTACATGGATAGTAGTGACATAGCTGCCGTCGATTCGATTGAGAGGAAGGCGTCGAACGCTCTCTGCATCTCCGAGCTAATGGATATGGCAGGTTTGTGACTTTTGATCCATGTGGTGTTATTTTCAGTTTGTTATTGCATTTGATGTTGAGGCATTTCGGAAATCTGCAGGAAACATATGCAAGCGAGACGTAATAATGGCAACGATGGAATCTGCTGTCGACGTCATGGATGTTGATGGCAATCTTGATGATCCTCAGCTATGTGCGGCTATTGCTTGTGATATTTACAGGCATTTGAGAGCCTCAGAGGTATGAATTCATTTCATTACAGCTCCACGATTTCTTAGAATACAGCTTTTCGGGTCTTCCTGATTGCGGGCTTTCGTTGGATAGGCGAAGAAAAGGCCGTCGACTAACTTCATGGAAAAGATTCAGACAGACATCAATCCTAGCATGAGATCTATTCTAGTTGATTGGCTCATCGAGGTAAATGCCATCTGTAATAAATTTGCCTGCTTCGATTGGCATTAGAAAAATGACGGCTGATGTTTCGTCCTAGGAAACCATTTTGTAACATATGTTATCTCATCAACAGGTTGCTGAGGAGTACAGGCTTGTTCCCGACACATTGTACTTGACAGTTAACTATATCGATCGTTACCTTTCTGGGAATGCCATGGACAGGCAAAGGTTGCAATTGCTCGGAGTCGCCTGTATGATGATTGCATCGTAAGAAATATGAATTATTCTTGTGTTATTTTTACTCATCTTCTTCAGATAGTTTCATGAAATATGCGATTACTGCAGAAAATACGAAGAGATTTGTGCACCTCAGGTGGAGGAATTCTGCTACATTACTGATAATACATATTTTAAGGATGAGGTACTCTCTATTTTTTCCTTTCTTTCCAACTTTCTGTAATAACGTAAAAACCCGAGATTCATGTATAGCTCCACTGTCATTTTTTTCCTCAGGTTTTGCAAATGGAATCTGCTGTGTTGAATTACCTCAAATTCGAAATGACTGCGCCAACAGCCAAATGTTTCTTGAGGTAGTAATACTTACACTTCCGTTCGCCTGTTAGAATCCATGCTAAGAATGTCCTTCTTATTCTAATCGGAACGTAACAATGTAGGCGGTTCATCCGAGTTGCACAAAGTCTAGACGAGGAGGTATAAGCTATTTTACCAATGATCTTACAAATTTTTTTTTTCTTACTATCATAATTTTTTCTTTTACAGTACCTAACAAGCAATCATACTTACTATGACAGGCTTCATTACTACAATTAGAATGTATGGCCAATTACGTCGCAGAGGTGTCTCTAATAGAATACAGTATGCTTCGTTTCGCCCCGTCTATGATTGCAGCTTCGGCAGTGTTCTTAGCCAGATTCATTCTCATCCCTTCCAAGAGCCCTTGGGTAAGTAAAGTTTCAGTTTTTTTCTTTTTTTTGCACAATCTATGAGTCTTTTGATGTAATAAGCAACTCTCTAAATCTTGCCTCTCTCTAATGAATGCACAGAACAAGACACTGCAACATTACACGCTTTACCAGCCGCACGAGTTAGACGACTGTGTTGTGGCGTTGCATGGACTCTGCTGCAATAACAACAACTCTAGTCTACCGGCCATTAGGGAGAAGTACAGTCAGCATAAGGTGAGCAAAAAGTTACATATACGCCCCATATATTTAAATTCATTACAACATATGTGTTGTGTAACTTGGATAAAAATCAACTGTTGTTAGTGGTAAGTACCTTTATGAACACATTACTTGGATTCCAATAGCATACTCAAGCTCTAATGCTTTCCCTTTTTTGGATGGAATCAGTATAAGTTTGTAGCGAAGAAATACTGCCCGCCATCAATTCCTCGAGAGTACTTTCATACACAAAACGGCACGACCTGCATCACTGATGAATGACCCTGACCTTTCTTTCCAATGCTTTGTTGGATGTAACGTGCATTTCATGCTCATCTCACTCTTACCAGCCGATTGAAAGAGTATGATAAGCTTTGAAGCTGTTGAACTATGTAGGAGAAGATCAGCTGTTGAATGTAGCATTAACTGTTTGTTTAGTTTATCATTCAAATCAGTTTTTTTAGTCCTCAGTAGCAGCTTACTTTGTATTCTCGTACGGATGATGATTATTTGCTATATAGGCCTTAATTCTCACATTGACACGAAGCATTTCATCATTTTCGTCCGCAGAACTCAATGAAAAGCAAAATATTCTATAGCAAATCCAACAAACACAAGCTAGCACAACAAATAAACATTAATAGAAACCATAAAAGATGATGCGATATTCAGAACCTGCCTGCATGCTCATACATACTAATGTCATTGAAGCAGTGTTCTAAGTTGCAGATTGCTGCACATTTGGTTAAGCATTTAAATCCTTGTGGTGTAACTTGAGCCTTTCTTCAGACGACGTATTCTCAAGGCGAAACTGAGAACGATCGCCTAACTCAATACTCGGCTTCTTCACTTTATTTTTCTGTAATAACTTTGCACTCGACCCAGCATCGACAGCACTGCCACTAGAGTTTGCCTTCATCTTTTTCTGCATTGTCTTATCAGTGTAGGGTACAGTTTGTAAGGAAAGAGGCCCTTTAATATCGGGTGGACATAGCGTGGCACTCAGCACTTGTTTGGTCCCTTGATTAGAGAATTGGTTGTGAGAATCTGATGTTTCTTTGTCACGAAAGTGGGATGTCTGAGAGGCACTAGCAGCTTCCCCCCGACTTGCTTTTGGTGTTGTAAGTTTCTTTTTCTTTTTGACATTTTCTGGATTCTGTGAAATATTAGAGAAACAGATATTGGTTGAGGGACAGTTAAAGAGAATATGCACATGCATGATGAATCAGTATATAGCACCAAACATATTGACAAACCTACACAAACTGCCTTGGCAAGTGTTCGATAAGTGAACAACATCTTGATTATGAGTTACAAATTCATCTGTAAGGGCCTAGAAAGAATATTTTTATTACCTTTTGTTGATTGGGTTGCAGCGTCTTCCTCTTTTTGGCTCTAAATATTGCGTGTTTGATCCCATAACTGTCCATTAGATCACTAGGCCACAATGCAGCAAGCTGTCTCAAAAAGGAATATAAATAAATTATATCATGTTAGTCACTAGAATAACCCTTCAATAGAAAAAAAATAGAACAGGCTATACTAGTGAAGTCTGTCTCATATGTCAACCTACCTCTTCGTATAGCCTTTTGACTGGTGGACCTGAATCTTCTTCTAATTTCTGGAATAGCAGGAAAATGAAGAACAGATTTCACATAGTGGTGTAAATTGATTGATACGAAACCATAGGTAGTAACATGTAAGATATATCACCTCAACATAAAGGTCATACAAATCGCAGATCTTGTTTTCGAGCGTGTCATCCATCATATGTTTCTTGATCGTAGCTTTTTTCTCATGCGGGCCAATTTCTTGAAAATCATCTGAATTTGTCGTTTGCTGTTTTTCAATCTACGGAAAGGTCAAATATCAGAAATATGATTTACAAGATGATTTCCACAGAGTACTACACAAAAAACCATTGTTACTCTCTGGTGGGGTTAGTGATGGTCAAGGTTTGGGCAATTCATTCGGACAAATAGTTAATCATAGAGAGCAAAAAACAATCGGTTAGTTTCTTTTATGTAGAGAACCACACTATGAAATGAGAAAATAACACTTATTACATACTTTGGATTTCATATTCGTAACCCGGTGGGAAACCATCTCTGCAATTTCTTGCTTCGTCTTTTGCAGTTTATCATCCTTCTCTCGTTTAGCCGACAGCCCCATGTTAGCCATGATTTTGATATTCCTCTGAAACCAAAAACAGGTATTAGAAGATATGTCTATTCTTAAGTGAATAATATGATATACGTAGTGGAAAAGATGCGAGCATATGATAATCTCAACCAGACATCACAGTCGTAACTCAGTTTCCATAATAAAAAAGGAGCCCTCGTCAACTTAACTATCCATCTCAGAGTTCTTCAAGTATTATAAAATCACTAAAGATAACTTAGAATTCTTTAGACTAAGAAAGTCGCAAATGGCTTAGGACTTAATTCAAACTAAATGATGTAGCAATTTGAAATAGAAGAAAGGACCATTGCCACGTCTTTTCCTGATGTAGTAGTGCAAGATACCTTCAGAGTCTGTAGTTGCATTAGATGTCCTACAATGCTCATCAGACGATTTAGGACATCCTTTGGTATTTTTCCAAAACCAGCATACTGCAAGCACCCAAAGTACCAAAAGATATAGCCTATTGAATATACAAGCTAAAGGGATAATACATATGTGGGCTAGTGAAATTCAAAACCATATTGAGTACCGATAATCTAGAAACTTTTGCCAGCTTCTGCTTTATCTCAGGTGGCAACCTTCTTTTGACTGCTTGAGAAGAACTGTCAGGTATATGAACTTCAGTAGAAGGTGGCCGTGCTGTAACCGTAACAATGCAAACCAGTGAAACAATGAGGCAAAAGTCACACTGAGAGAAGAGGGAAGAATCATGCATTGGAAAGTAGCGTACATTTACTAACTATCATCTCTAGCTCTCTAATGGCTTTTTCAAGCATTGCGCTTCTCTGTTTCATGCTAGACCCATATTTTCTCGGCACGGGAGAACCTTTCTGGACACAATGGCACACAGAAACATCATTAGAGACAGAAACAGTTAATTGATACGAAATGTTCAGAGAAGAGTCAGCGTCGTATATGCATACTAAGTGGATATCTTCTTTCCCACAAAGTTGTATACACTGACACTAAAGTCATGATTTTCTTTCTTTTTTTTTTCAGTTTCTTGGTGAAAGTTCAAACATTTATAGCTGAAAGAATATTCTACGTTTTCATAGATCATTCAAGGTTCCAGAAAGAAAGCTCTCAAGAAAAGGAGAGACAAAATCCATAGGCATCATATTCATTCAACAAATTACCAACCTAACTAAGAAATTACCAAAACTACTTCTGCATGCAAACATGATCTTGAAATTTTGGGGCAATGAAGAGACAAGCATGCAATAACCATTACAAAGACACAAAAAACCCACCAAAGTTTCCAGGGAGTTCCTGCTTGCAGTAGCAGGAGGTACATTAAGGTCAAATCTTCCAACAAGTGCACCCTTATCTTTCCGCTGAATGCGTAGATTTTTCTCATCAATATTATTTGATTTTGTTCCTTGATCAGATTTGCTTAGAGTTGAAGTTTTCTCAATCGACTTCTGAGTAGAGGTATCTTGAAGTTCACCACCCTCTTTCACTTTGCTACTATTATTCTTCAAAAGGGGAATGATCTGCTTGTCAGCATCTTTTTTATGTCTGGCCTGATCACGACTCGAAGTCGCTGAAGGATATACTGTAGCTTTGGCTTCAACTTTTTCCTTCTTCATTGAAATTTCAGAAACATTCATTGCAGAAGAACCATGTGGCACATCAACAGTTGACACAGGCGTCAGATGCAGATGATTAGTCAAGTTTCTTTCAATTGAGGATGATGATTTTCGACTTATATTCCCATTTTTAACTTTGGGAGGATTATTTGCATCACCATTGCCACCATTTTCCTTCATTACCACTTTACGTCTTCTCTTTTTTGCCTGCTGACTTGTGGATGTGGGAAATTCTCTGAAAATTGAAACCTTTAGTTCATAGATCACAGGCAGGACATCATCTTGCCCAAAAATGAAACGTCCCAGAGGAAGACTATGCCACAAGCTACACTATGGTACTCCAGGCTATAAACTAGGTTAAGAATTTGAGCAAGTAAAAGGGCCTCCATGAAGAGATGAAGTAAATTGCAGGCAAGACCATTATTGGCTATATATATAGCACGTTACAAATACACTATAACGAAGAGAAACAACAGATATACACAACAGCAAACTCACATGCGCTCCAACTTCCCACGATTAATGAAAAACCCATCATGTTTTAGCTTTGATTTGTCAACCTGAAAGTAGTCATCCTGCGCAAATGGATAACTCATTTTAACTATATATGCATGATTGCATGAACATTGCAGACAAAGACAAATATTTAGTGGTGTAGCTCACAAATGAAAGAGGAATACCCACCAACTCAGTGTCATCAATGAAGGAATCCTCTGTATCATACTCGTCATCATCAGGCACATCATCTAGAACAACATCTTCTTCATCACTACTTCCATTACCCTAGAAGGTCCATCAATAACAACGTAATAACGAAAATGCTGTTACATAAGACAGAAGTAGAAAAGCTACATCAACGCCCAATACAACATTGATCGAATTACACTAAAAATTGTTCATCACCCAGAAAAACTCATGCATAGGGCAGCAACGAAATCCAACTACTAAAAGAGAAACGTCACCGACCCGTACGCCAAACAATTCGACCCAATCGGCAAAGTCATCAATCATAAACATCTAAACACGTACCGCATACATATGCTCAATCCTCTCTATAACAGAACTCAATCTGTTCGTCGCCGCCACATCCTGAGCTGAACCGTCCGTGAGCTGCGTCTTTGAACTAGGGAGCTGAGGTGGAACCTCCTGCTGCTGGTTCTGGGCCTCGACTGGGTCCGCCCCACTTGACCCGTAGTTTGAGCTGTCGTTGGTGATGTTTGCTTCTCTGAGAAGCTTCTTCCACGACACGATTGTCGTCTCGCCTGGTCGGAGCTCGACAGTGAATCGGAATCGATCGCCGCATGATTCAAAATGGGACGACGGTTTCGACCCGGTACCCGCTTCGGGTTCGGTGGATTCCGGCATGGAGTGGCCTGCTGATTGGGAATTAGGGGTTCGCGGATGATTTTGGGGAAGAATGGTAAAAATTAGCCCTTTTCGTCAAAGAATCTTTTTTTATCCATTATCATATTTCAAAACATAAAAAAGAAAAAAAAAGAAAAAAAAACGAATTACTGCCCCTTGGCTTCGATTGTATATCATGTGTGTTTAAATCATCATCATCAATCTAATGCTACTCTTGACTAAGGAATTTTATGGTGTTCATTGCATGATACTTGTTGATCTGACAATGATTCGTACCACATCAATATGTCATCTCAACGCAACGCAAAGCCGTCAAAAAAGCCTAAAGCCCGTGGGCCGGCCCGCCCCATCCCGTTAAAGGGGCAGATTGGGCCTCCTTTTTTAGGCCCGCCAGGAAGCGGGCCTAAGCGGGGCGAACTAGCTCGCGGGCCGGCCCACCTAATATTAAAAATATATTTATTAAATATTTTAATTATATTAAATTAATTAAATATTTTATTGTGATTTCTGGGCTTTATTTTTCAATAGATACATCATATTAATTATTGTGTTGGGCCTTGGGATTTATTTTTTTATTGGCATAAAAACTTTCATTATTAATTTTTTTTTTTCAATACGGGCGGGCCGGCCCGCTGGCAGGGCGAGATGGGCCTCTATTTATTGGGCTCGAACCCGCCCCGCCGGCCCGTTTTGACTGCTCTAGGTGTCATGATCGATATGCTGCTGATGTGGCATGCTGACATAGTACATATCATTGTTACACACCAGGTGCCATATAAGACGTCACATGCCACATCAGCATCATAAATATCAATCATGACACCCAAAAGGTGCCCACGCAAGGTGCTTACATAAAGTGACACATCAACATGTCACGATTGAGGATTTGAAGCATTCAAATTATTTTTGTAACTACTTACGATTTTTCCATTGAGAGTATCCAAAAAATATTAAATTGTGAATTCGGCAATTTAAAATAAAATCTCGAAGGCTGTGAGATATTACGAAATTGCCCTTGAGCCCCCGAATTATTAGGCTCCCCCAAGTAGATTGAGTCAACTCAATGCGCGTTCGAAGACAAATCAATTCGATCTACGGTGGTGTTGTCACCGCCTTCCCTCCACGTGGCCATCCTATCTCGCAGAGATCTCGGAGGTTCGAAAGATTGCGTAGGTACGGAGTTGATTCACATAGAAGACGTTGTTTGGATCGAAATCTACTTGCATCGCATCCGCCGCCGCCCCAACCTCCACCAATTTACTGAGAAGAATTATTTCCTGTGCAGCATCTGTGTTATAATCTTCTGAGCCAAACCCTAATCTCAGGTATAAAAGATTCAGTCGTGATTTGTTGAATCCTTGGACGGACAAGGGGTCTAATGATAGCATGGTTCACGGTGATCGCGAACGCTGATGCGGACACGAGCAATTCAGGTATGTTGTATTATCGCGAAAGGGCGATAGGAATATTTTATCAAAATAAAATTGTAAAATGTATATATGCAAATTAGATTACAAATTATAATACTATATTATGTTATTATACTCTTTATTTGACATTATGATATATTTATCTTAAATAACAATTTTTTTCCCGAAGATCTTAAATAACAATTAATAAATTGAAAATAGATTTTTAATTTAAATTGATCGGCCCAATTAAAAAGTCCATTACAAAAAATACCCAAGGTAAAACTAGAGCTTTTTACCATTAAAAAAAAAAAACCCCAAAAAAAAATATAAAAAATCCAAATAAAAAATCCATACACGCCTTCTCTATTGCGAGATGCTCAAGCCGCCATCACGACCTTCAACCCACGCGTTATAGATCGAAAATCCGATATTCCGGCCGGTAAGCCAATAAATCGTCCGCTTCATTCCGACCCAGCCGAGATCTCGCCGCGACGCCGATGAATCGCCCGCGACAGAACCGTAACCGCACCAACCCGTATCTCCGGCCCGGTGAGGGCCGATCCCGCTCCGGTACGGCCGCGACGGCCGAGATATCTCCGCGACGGCGAACCATGAATGATAGGTTTCTTGATGTAGGGACTGGTGTGGGGTACCGCGATGGCTACTATCGTGGTCGTGAGTTCTATGAAGATTTGGATTGCAGAGTGGCCGACAGGCTAACTCATAGGGGCGGTTTCCCATACCATGGGAGGCATAGTTATGAGTGTAGATTGGATACTGATGTGAATGATCGGGCATTTGGGTTGTATGATAGGAGAGGTAATCATGAGCTCAGACTGAGTGGTGGTATTGTTAGTGAGGGGTTTACTTCGTATTCGGAGGGAAATGATTTTGAGAGGAGGTTGATTAATGACATAAATGAAAGGAGATTGGGCCCTGGTATAGATCACAGGGTTCAGGATTTGTACATGAATAGGGATGATGTAGGGACAAGATTGGATTACGGCAATTACAATCGAGTTTGGGAACATGGCATTGGGAGGTTGGGTTATGGTATGGATGATCCTGTTCGTGATTTGCACATGAAGAGGGATTGTAGAAATCAGATGTCGGACTGTAATATTAATGGCAATGTTAACGTATTTTATGACAAGATGGGTGATGGCTCCATGAGGGAGGGAAATTATAGTCGTTTGCGAGGCCATGAGCTATACAAAGATGTACATGATGATGTGAGAGGATTAGATGGTGTTGACTGTTGTCATGATGGTTATGGTGGGAGATTATTTTTTCAAGATAGATATGGTAAGAGATTGAGAAGTTGCGATGGTGATGGAGTTTCATTGGAACTGGCAAATGCACGACAAACGGTTTTGGATAGTGACCCGCCTTTTAGGTGGGGTTTATGGAGTGGGTACAGAAAGCGAGAGAATACTGGGTTTTACAAGAAGGATATGCAACACAAGACAGCTTTTCATAGAGCCCAATTTGGTAAACCTTACAGCCGCAGCCGAGCACGTCTGGGTAAACATGTTCCACAGAAGTTGACTTGTAGTTCTCGTGGCAAGGGTATTTTGATGTCTTCTGATCAAGTCGTTAAATCAGGTATAAATTCAGCCACAGAGAAGAACAATATTTTCAGCGATGAGAAAAAATGTATGCCTGGTTCTCCACCGTCCCAATCCAAAGATGTTATAGGAATAAATGCTGTTTCGACATTTGCATCCAATAGTGAAAGCTTGACCACAGGTTGCGGAAATCATGTAGGTGTAGACGCAAGGGGTTATGAACTTTCAGAAGATATGAATTTAGAGGGTTCTGGTGATGATACATCAGGGAGAATATGGGAAATAAGTTTATTGGAGAAAAGGGATGAAGCACAACATGTGGATGTGACCATTCTTAAAAAGGAACATTATGGTAATGAGAGCATAAATGTTGAAATGTTCACCAACGACGAATCTCGAGATCCACACTTAAATTCAGGTGCAAAAATGCTGAATTGTGGTATGTCTTCTGCATTTACTGGTGCGACTGACAGTGACATTGTTTTGCTACCTGCAGAACCTGCAGAAGTTCCAATTTTTAATGAAGATTGCGAGTCCGTCAGGTTGTCAATACCTCAGGAAATCACAGATGCTTCTGAGATTCGGGAAAATAAATGCTATTTAGATATCGAAATGGATCGATCAATTTGTGAGCCTAACGTAGAAGTGCAGGAAAAGTCTGATATTGGGGTCATTTCTGATGTGGGCTTGGAAAATCTCAATGCTAAGGGGTTTGATTCTGCTCAATCAAGTAGACTTACGGTCGGGGTTAGTACTAACGAATCAGGGAGTCTCAAAAGCGCCGCTATCATCGGCTGTTCTGGCATTACTTTTGGTGCCACAAGCTCTGATGTTCTTCCTGATGATCATAAGGGAATCCCGGATAGTTTTCTAGGGGCAATTAGTGACACAGTTCCTCCCTTACCTTTTCAGTGTTCTGCAGGCGTTAAGAGGAAGAGGAAGGCTGAAGCTACTCAGGTTTATGGCCCGGATGTTGATGCAATTACTGGTATGATCGGAACTGCAGATGGTGCAATTACAGATTTGTCAAAGGACATTTCCACTGCGTTGGAAGTTGACTTTCCTGTTGATAATGGAATCTCTAAAGAAAATTCCGCTGTGAATGAAGATTCTCGTGTCGTGAAGGATTCTGATGTTGATTTTGAAACTGATTGTTCCTCCTCCGAGCGTAAGAAGAAAAGAAAAGTTCTCATCTCTGAGTTGACTTCCTCCTTACTGTCAGAAGATGATTTGGACGCAGAAGGCAATAGCCCTAAATTTGATAGCATGTCTGAATGTGACACCATTGAATCAGAAAGCACCAGTGGATGTTATACTACTTATGTTAAAGGAAAAGTCAGCGAGGAGAATGTCGCTCAAGTTGATACGATAGCTGATGGAAGCAAACATTACAAACGTGATGATTGGGCTTTCATTAGCAACACTTTATCTTTGTCTGGTGATGTGAATGATGTCTCTACTTCCAATTCTGTTGATGAAATGGATACGGATCACTGCCCAAGTTCTCCTGAGGATCTGCTTTCTCATACCGATTTTTCAATTTCACCTAATCGCACAACTCCGGCTTTCCAACCCAAAGGACATATTATACTTCGAAGAGATAAAGTACTTGAGGGGAATACTTATACTGCTCATGCCAAGAAAGCACCTACCTTATACCCTCGAACTACTACTCAGATTTCGACATTGGAGGGTAAAACTAAGCTCACTCCAAAATTTAATGCTGCAGGAAGGAATTTTAACTGGAAAAAGAGCCAGCTGATCTCACCTGTTCCTAGTGTTTTTCTTGGTCATCATCCTCCATTTAACAGTTCAAGAAAATTTCAACCCAGTCATGTTACAAAGTCAAGGACATGGCATCGAAGCGACAACTCCACTGCTGCAGTTACAGGAGTGAAGCAACAACCTTCTATTATTCCTCAGAGTCAAAAAACAAAGGTTGTTGGGGCATTTGGCAGTTCATATATCCGTAAGGGTAATAGCCTAGTGAGAAATCCTTCACAATCAGTTCTCCCTCCATCTAAATTAGACAATTTAGCTCCTATTAATAGGTCTAGTCCTTCTACGGAGAATGTGAGAAAGAACCAAGCTTCTGACAGCGAGATTCGGAAATACGGTTCCCTTCCTCGGCTGGGAATCGAGAAACGTATTTCTTCTGATTCAACCAAAGAAATAGTCCAGCACGGTTGCGGAAAACCACCAAATCGTCGTGCTTATAACTTGAGGGAGTCTGTCCAGGGGTCAGTTATTCACAGCAGTGGGAGTCCTGCTTTAGATTCTTCACAGGAGACTGCTAAGGCTTCTATAGTTGCTGATTGTCGAACAAGTTCATTAAACAGAGTAATATATATTAGGAAGAAATCAAATCAACTGATTGCAGCCTCTGATACTGAAGATTCATCTGTACAACAGGTAAATAGTACGCAAGGGCCTTCATCTACTGGCTACTACAAGAAGAGGAGAAATCAACTTGTAAGAGCATCAGTTCAAAATCACTCAAGGAAAGAGAATGTGAGTTTGAATGTGGACTCTGTGAGACATGGAACCCCTGCAATATCCATTAGAAGTTCAATCAAGAGGCGAAGCTATTTTAAGATCAACAGGCAGTCTAAATTCTCTTTAGTTTGGAAACTACATGATACCAAGTCTTCAGAGAAACCTAACAATTTGGTTCGACCAAAGATGGTTTTGCAACATCCGATTCCATGGAAAAGAGCCACTTACCGAAAAAGTTTTTTTGATGCTTTAATTTCCAAGCCAAGCAAAACTCCATCTTCTGTCTTCAGGTATGAGTGATTGTTGCATTTTCTTTTTCCGGAACGTACGTGTACCTCATCTTTCCTTTCATTTCCTTTGTCTTGTCACTTTGTACTTGTTATATGTAGCCATAAAATTCTGCTTTCAAGAAAGAGAGGTGCAGTTTACACAAGATCGAGGCACGGATATTCCCTGAGGATGTCTAAAGTTTTAAGCATTGGTGGTTCCAGCTTGAAGTGGTCAAAGTCATTGGAAAAGAATTCGAAGAAAGTCAAAGAGGTTTGCCTTACACACCCTCGAGGATCCGTAGAACCTATTTGTTACTCATTGAGTTATTGGACTTTGTAGGATGCTGCGAGATCAGTCGCTGCTGCTGCAAAGACAAGAAAAGAAGAAAAGACTGCTCTGGCTGCTCTCTTAAAGAGCAGAAACGTTTCTCATAAGTTGCTTCCTGGTGTAAAGCGTCATCCAGGTACGCTGCCTGTAATCCTGGTGTGGCATACCCAACTATTTTGCGTTTGATAATTAAAATAAGATTCAATTTTTATTGTATGTCAGGACATGTCAAAGATGGATCTTATATTATCTTTAGTATTTCTTGGGCTTGCTTGCATACTTATTCTCTGTGTAGATGACAAATACTGTTATGTGTACGTACTTTAATTAGCAGGAGAAAGGACATTCCCTGTTGGCTGTGAACGATATAAAATGGATTCGAGTGGGAGAAGCCTTCTTAGGATTACTGGCGGTCAGCCCTCCTCCTTGATTTTCATGCCCTTTCATTTTGGTCATCTTGCTTTCGATAATATAGAATGAGTTATATAATCTTTTTGGACCTGATACAACGTAATTTTACCACGCAGCACGCGTTTGAATTCTTCATCTGTTAGTGCGGGCCATAAATATTTATTGATGTGGCATCTAGTAGGATATGCTTTGTGTTGGAATATTCCTGGCTAAACTAAGCCATATCTTCGCATGTGAAAAAATCTTTGTTCTCCTTCAAATCTATATAATTTGGCTTGTGAATATCTGCGCAGTCCGTATCTATTTGATTTATATTATAATTTGGCAAGTGGAGTCTTCTATCTGTGACGAAGTTATTGTTTTGATAGAATTGTTCTGCTGATATCTTTACTTTCTCTTTGTTGCTGCAACAGAAGAACCATCGTCACTACATAAAACTGCCAAGGACGTTAAAAAATCTTTTATTCCCAGTAGACATTTATTTGGCAGTGAGGAGTAAGTTCTTTTACGCGCTGTTCTAAGACCTTTGTTTCTGTTGGCTAATAATACTGCTCTAAATATGTATGATCACGTTGTGACCGGAATAAATTGTCTTCACTAGTGAACGATAAACCCCTTCTTGTTTTTCCATTTCGGAATATTAAATTGTATAAATAAATGCGCGCAGATATGTCCGGACTGGCAACGGGAACCAGCTTATCAGAGATCCAAAGCGACGAACTCGCATATTGGCGGGCGAGAGAGTCAGATGGAGTTTGCGCACGGCAAGGCTGCGATTGGCGAGAAAGAAAACATATTGCCAGTTCTTCACCAGATTTGGTAAGTGCAATAAGGAAGATGGCAAGTGTCCGTACATACACGATGTATCTAAAATCGCCGTCTGCACCAAATTTCTGACCGGCACATGCTCCAATGCTGACTGCAAATTAACTCACAAGGTATTTCTGTTTTTTTTAAACAGTGCGCAATATATGACGTTATACTACTGCGTTATTTACACCGTTTTGCAGGTTATCCCTGAGAGGATGCAAGATTGCTCATATTTTATGAAAGGTATAGTATTAGTGCATAACGAAATACAGATAACATTCACGAAGGTGAAAGCCACTGATTCTAATTTTACTTTTTTGCAGGGTCGTGCTCAAACGAAAATTGTCCTTATCGACATGTGATTGTGGATCCCGACGCAGCAGTTTGTGAAAGTTTTCTCCGAGGCTATTGTGCCGATGGTAATGAGGTAAAGCTATTTACATTAGTGCTCAAATATTATCTTTCTATTGAAAGTGCTCAATTTATGTCCGCTTACAACTCCCCGAGCACCACTAGCGCAGAGTAGATCGGTGTAAGATAATACCTTTGAGACTTAAAAAACGATGCATTAGATGAACATTTATATCATGATCATCGATGAAGGGTCTCACTTTCACACTACCTCACGCATCTTACTCCTCGTGAATGGATCATTATCCCCTAACTTGCAGTGTCGGAAGAAGCACACCTATGTGTGCCCTGCTTTCGAAGAGACGGGAGTATGCCCTCAAATCTCCACGTGCAAGCTCCATCACCCCAAGAAGAAGACAGAAAGGAAAGCTTTGGGCGAGCAAAAGAAGAGTGTACGAGGGCGATACTTCGACGGAGGGCTAACTCCATTCCGCGCGGAGACTACTACGGAGGATCTTTCTCTTAAAGGTAAGGACGATTTATTATCTGACGATGGAAAATACCCTGATTATATTAGTTTAGGCATCGGCGACGAGGAACGTGAGCATACTACAGCTCGACTAGAAGATGCGCATGACGATGTTGTTATGCGAGATGTAGACCATAGGTTAGGTTCCCCGTTGGCTTTTGATGTTTCATATTGATATGAACAGCGTACTTAGAGTAGTGAATATGGTTTTAGGACAGACTGGATCCTAGTTAGGACATAGGTTTAGTTCTAGGATTTCGTTGTTTCTTTTTTTGTACAAATGCTTCAACAATGTCAAATTTGCGACTTGCTAATTTCTTATTATTAAGTGCAAACCAAGGGCAAAACCATCCATCAAGGTTTTTTATTTTTTTCGCCTCAACGTATACTGCGCTAGTCCGTAATCGATTGAATGGGGATATCTCGGGTTGTAAAAATAAATAAATAAATAAATAAATAAAAATTGTTTTAGTACAACTCTACAAAGCATGGGTCACAATTGAGCCTTTTCAAAATGTTAAAACAATAAATTGTAATTAATATTGTTGGGGCTTAAAAGTAAATTATACAAATTTAAGGTCTCCCGAATAATTTAATTCCAAGAAAAAAGATAAATTAAATTATTAATTAATAAATAAATGGAGCTGGAATAAGTAGTACGCAGTAAGGAAAGACGCGGTGGTGAGTGGCGGTGACGGCGACGGCAGCGGTGAGTACTCGCGCGTAATCGGAAACGATGAAGCTGTCTTTTAATAAAAAGCTAAGCGACGGCAGAAACAGAGCTAAGAAACGTCCAGCTTTGCTTAATCCAAATCTTCCCTTCGAAGATTCTTATCCATCTTCGACTGATATAAAAGAATCTTCTGAAACGGTGTTAAACGGTGATGTTGGGTCAAGAGAAGAAACAGTTTCTATTGACGAAGATGAGAAGAAGAAGAAGGTTGCCGACGAATATCAAGCTCAAGGAACCAAACTCGCGGAGGTACCTGCAAATATCTTCTTATTTTTTTTGTGCTTTTTCTTGTGTTTAAGCCCTAATTTTCTGTATGTGCTGAATCTGTTTGGGAGTTGGTTTAGTTGAGCCTTGATTTGATAGTGGCATTTGTATCAATGATATTCTGAAATTTTATGTTTTTATTTTTCTTCTCTAATGAAGGATGGGAAATATCGTGAAGCACTAGGGAAATGGGAGACTGCTATTACATTGATGCCTGAAAGAGCTATTCTCCACGAACAGAAAGCTCAGGTCTTACTCGAACTCGGAGAGGCATGGAACGCTTTGAAAGCTGCCACTCGTATTTGTTCTCCCTACTCTTTGCTATCATGAGAAGTAGTAATGCAATTCTTGAATTTTCTTGTTAACATTGTTTCCATCCATGGTTTATAGGAGCCACGGAGTTGGATCCCACATGGGGCGAGGTATTAGATTCGCATGCTTCGTTTTGGTTTGGCAACTGTGTATAAATCAGTAACCAATGCATCATAAATATTTGCTGTCTTTGGTTTCGTTTATCGTTGTTATGAATTAGGCGTGGATAACCCTCGGAAGAGCCCAGTTAAATTTCGGAGAGCCAGACTCTGCCATCGAAAGCTTCGACAAAGCGTTGGCTTTGAAGGTACCGAATGTTCTTCGATACACCTCTGACTGAACCATCTTCTTCCTTATGAATGATGATTAGATCAGATGATAAAGTCAAACTTCACTCTCATTACAGAACTATCCCAAGCATGAACTCAATAAATGTTATAATGTAATACTGTGTTTGTTTGTCTACTGGGCTGTGCTTAATTTGTGTATCTAAAATCTTTAAACTTTGGAACTTTTATTGCAGCCTGAATCCGAGGAGGCCAAAGAAGATAGAAAAACAGCATCTAACCTGATCAAAAGGAGGAAACAGCTTCACACTACTGAGGGTCGTTTCCTTGTTGGAGATCAGAGCTAGCTAGCTCTCTCTCTCTCTCTCTCTCTCTCTCTCTCTCTCTCTCAATGTAATATAATCTCTAGGCCAGAACTTCTCTTTGGACATGGGTTATCATTAGTTGGGCCCTATACATGATTTTGTATTATTTATGCCCAAGACAAGACTGATGTATCTTATAATAATAATTTTAATCATCATCATCGTCATCATCCATGAGTAAGAGAGTTAAGACAAAGCTAACTAGAGTAAATTGGGAAAAGTATTTTACTAGCTAGTCAACCGTCGCTTGTCAACGTTGCTTTGCATAAATACAACTGTAATGCACCAACTAACTAGTCTCATCTCAAGTGTGAACGCCCAAGAAAAGAAAATTATGTAAGAGATTCAGTGTGAATGCATAGTTCCCATTGAAATCCACGAGAATATTTTTTTTATGCAATTTTAAATTGTTTCTTTTACTTTGTGGAGGGTACACTTGGCCAGTCTACATAAAATCTTCTAGAAAGACTTCCTTACCAAGTTTTGCTCGCGGACAACACTGTTAAACTTCTTCACTTGACCATTGACACTAACTCTACTCTATTTAAAGTGTCTTAACTCACTCAACTCGACGTCACTGCAAACAACAAGAAAGAGAGAGAGAGAGAGAGAGAGAGTAATGACAATGGCTATGGAAGAATCTTGCCGGCGTTTTCAGGCCAAGCAAGGAGGAAGCGTATTCCCATTGAAGAAGAGGAAGAGTGTGAAGAGAATGATGTTTGAGTTGATCGTTCAATCTCTCTTCTCTTGTTTCAACAACGCGACGGATCCAAACGCGGCCTTACTTACGAAGACAGAAGACTGTGGTTGTAAGAACTCAGCCAACCGTCGTGTTGCTCCTACCCCTTCACTTCCTCCGTAGGCTTCGTTTGGCTGAGGAGAAAATAATGAAATTGCAAGAAGGATTATCTAAGTGTTTGTGTATGAACTATGATCTACGACGGCTACGCATACCACTGTTAAATGGATTGATCTTCTTATATATGTATATATATTTTTAATCCCATTTTTTGTTGTAGTTGTCTAGAGTATTGATGATATATTCCATGTTTGGATAATTATAAAATCTCTTCTGTTATAAACCTTTGATTATTAGGTTTATTGTATAAAAGAATTCAAATATGTATTGATATTTATACAGTTTAATTATCTTGAAATTCTGTTTTTGACTGGTCATGCATGTTTCCATTGAGATGTCAAATTCCTTTTTGCTTCCCTTGAATATCGTCATAATCACAAATGGCTACAAAATTAATTAATTAAATATATACCTAAGTTTATTGATTAGTGTCGCAAACTCGCAAGCACTTGCGTATATGTTAAGTCAAATAAACCTCTTCTAATCGCCTCATTAATTCGCCCACTAGGCATTAAAATATACAAATAACTAGCACTTCATTTCTTGTTCGATAGCAGGTGATTTTCTAGAATAATTCTTCATTCGCACGTGAATGGCAATTTATCTATTTATTTTTAATAGATTCCCTTTTTTTTTGTATAATGTAAAATTTATATATTTATCTAACGCCAGCTGTCACACAAAAGTTAGATGGTGGCAAACTGTAATTAAGGAAAAAAAGAACAAAGCCAAGCTATATGCATCATGAAAATAAGTAACCTGCAAATCCTCTAAGGCAAAGGCATGGGAGGTTTCCATTTGCTGAACCCTACCAAATCTCTGTTCACCACAGTACCATTGTGCAGCCAAAATGTTTCTGATGATTGATGAAACAATCTCACCTTCCTCTGAAGCTCCCTTAAGATCCCTCGGAAAGCAGAGCAAGGCTCGGATTCGGGGGCGTAAACCCATAAACAGCGAACTTTTCTTCCCCTCGCGATCATTTCTTCGATCTTTGCATCTGTTGATTAGTGGGGGGAAGAAAAAAAGCAGATGTCAGAATCTAGTTAGAGCCCTTTAGTTTTTTCGATTTGAAGTTAGAATGTAACGAAAATTGAATACGATGTTACGACAGCACCTGGGATGGATTCCAAGTAATCCAAGAGTTCAGTTCCTATATGAGTCGATGGCCATTTGATCGATACTTTGGAATAGTCGACAACGTCTTGGAAAGGAAACTCGGCGTTATCTGATAAGATGACTGGAACACACTCCTAATCAATCACACAAGTGTAGGAGAATGAGTGTGATAAATATTGTTTTCTATGTAATTCTGATAGCTCTAGACAGAGAATGAAGGTCAAAGGTGTAAATAATAAACACTAACCACGAAGAATGACTCAAAAAAACGAAGCGTCCAAGATGACTCCCCACGCGGGGCCAGGCAAAATCTTGCATTCCGAAGATGCTGAAAGTATTCCGACCTCCCGAGCTTGTCTGGACCACTGAGTTTCAACTCTGGACACTCCAACTGTTCACAAAGTCAATATCGTGGGTCCCATTGGAGAATTATATTGAATGATCATAGCAAGCTAACTGAGATGTAAAAAACTTAACAGAATGAAAGTATTTCTTTTTGTACTCTAAATTGCTTGCTCTGTGATTTGTAGCAGTTATGAAAAGTATGCTATAATTTTTTCGGGATGTTGCTTTGAGAGCTCTATCAATAAGGTATTTTTTTTGTTTGTTAAATTGTTTGATCTGAGATTTGCAGCAGTAATAATAACGGTGTGCTATCTATACCTTTTCAGGAAATTGCTTCGAGAGTTCTATCAACTGCAAACGGCCAGTCTTTCCTTGCGCTCGGCCTAAATAATTTGCCAAATACTTCCTCTTTGATAAGGGGAGAGGGTCGACCAACCTAGCCTCGTGCCTAGTCATCCCATCATCAACGTTTCCAGGTATGATAATGTCTTTCCATGTGTTGAAGGCGCTTGTGTCTCGTTTATCAGTTCTGTCTCCCTGTACTTTAAAAAATGAAAAGACGATTCTATGTCTTAAAAAAATTCAATTTTTGAAAGCCCACAGCCATTGATAAATTTAGCATGAGAAGACCATATATGAGTGTCCGAAAAAATATAATATGATTTTCTGTTGATATCTCATGAATAAAACAATCAAATGCATTAATTACCTCTGGGGTGAGAATTATGGAACGATTTATATATGTTGCCCAAGACTTGAACAAGTGAGCTCCAGCACCACTGAGACCAAGTGATTTCTCCAAGATCAGTACTTGGTTCATTGATGTCTCACACTACCGAAACATATCAGGAAACTACACAGACGCCTTTTAATCATTTCATGGTTTTAGATTATTCTTAGCATATTCCTAAAGTGGGGAAAGAAGGGTTGAACCCAAGAAACCTATAAGATTACACGCACTCAATAAAAAGGAAGTAGTTTAAACAAAACAGATATTCAATATGAAAACGTGAAGGAAGGATAAATAAACCCATAAACAAGAAAGACAATCTGGCATGAACTAGTGCTTTCAAAATTAGATATGTTTATTTCTTTTAAAGAAAAAGAGGAAAATCAATCACTTCATGTGATCCATCCAACTGCATAAACAAAACAAGATGAATATTCTGATGAAAATTCTAATGAGATTTCCATCCGCAAAGAGCATTGTACCTTGGAAATACAAAGATATGATTACGACCACCAGATAACCTGAAATATGGCATTTGACTTAAAACCTGAAACCAAAAAGGAGTTAGTATAAGTGTCAATTTCAAAAACATTATCTCCTACAAAACTACAAGAATAGTTAAAAAAAACATACAATACCTTGACATAAGTTTGGCTGATCTCTTTATCGTTGAGGCCACCCATCATTCGAAGGCATTTAACATATGAGGGAACAAAGAACAGATCTGCTTCCTCTTTCTTTCTAGTACGGAATGTCGATTGTAAAAGCAACCTATGAATTTTAACCTAAGATGAATTAAAATAATATATCAAATCTATATGGGTTGCTATATTAGTATGCGGTGATAATATCATGGATAATTCACGTAAAGTTCACAATCAAACAATGATTGAGAATGCCTAAGGTGCTAGCTTTCGGATACAAAGTTGAGCCATCCAAACAAAAGAATTCAAAATTTTGCCAAATTTACATGGATCTCCAAGATCAGACCTAAGACACTCTTAGTATGAATTCCAGTCTAATGGTTATTCCGCTCTAACTACATTACATGCTTTCACTTCACGGCATCTACGGTAGTCGAAGATTATTCCTAGATCCTACTAGAATAGTAAATTAACCAAACAACGATCGATAAGCTCTCATAAACTGTCTCAACATTACTCAATGCAATATCAATCAAATTAGTCTATCACTAAATACAAAGACATCAAAGAGTATTATTTACTTTGCTAAAGCAGAAACACCACTTAACAGTACTTCCAAAAATTACCTACAACTATACACAAGCCTACCTGAGTGCCCCACTGCCCCTTCAAGCACGCATCAGCTGAAATCTTCCCATCTCGTCCAGACAACAGCAGCTTCAGTCCATCGATCTCGTCCTCTTCGTACACATAGATCCTTAAATTAATGTCGGAGCCATACTCCGAAAATCTATCCACGTAATTCTCTGCCGTGTAAGGAGTTACAGAGAGCGAGGTACCGTGCGATGTAGAGCACGGGCCTAGGCTGTGATAAAAAAGCCTGGTGAAGAAGAAAGTGGAGATTATTACCAAGCCGAGGGCGGCGATATGGTGCATGCGCGTGCAGGGAACGTAATGGTGAGGGTGCGAGGAGAATATTCGCGCGGGCTTGTTTGTTGAGTTTGTGCTCGCCATTTTTGAGAGAGAGTCGCCGGAGAAGTATGAGTACTTGGCCCTTCGCCGTCGATGACGATGTTTTGAGAGGGATAATTACACTTTGGGACTACTTTATTCTAATTTCACAATTAAGGACTTTTAAGAGGGATAATTACACTTTGGGACTATTCTTTAATTCTAATTTCACAATTAAGGAGTGTGTTAGTGTAATTATGATTTTTAATGGGCTCTGCACGTTATTGAGCGATAGTGTATGGGCCTTTTGTGAAATTCAAACCCAAAAACTTTCAAGCCCAAGCCGTAATCGAGTTTCCTCGAATGAATGCCAAGTCATTTCTCTCACCTCTTCTCAGACCAGAAACGCACGCCGAAATCGAGTTTTACCATCTCTTCGATAAACAGACGCCGGAAGAACTGATCCAAAGCGATGGCGAGAGGAGACGACGAGTACGAGGATGACGAGGTTGAGGACGAAGAAGACTACGAAGCGAACGTAGACGACGAAGAGGAAGAGGAGGATTACGACGACGGAGGAAAATCGAAGCGAAAGAGGGGCAGATCGGAGTTTATCGATGACTACGCCGAGGAAGATGAAGATGAAGAAGAGGACGACGATGATGAAGATTACGGTGGTGGTGGTGGTGGTGGTGGTGGAAGAGGTGGTAAGAGACACCGTAAGGCAGGGTCTGAGTTTTTTGACGAGGAGGCGGCGGTGGACAGCGACGATGAAGAGGAAGAAGAGGAAGGCGAAGACGGTTAGGGCTTTAATTTTTCTTATGTGATAGTTGCACTTGTGTGTTTTGATCGTCATTCTATGCTGTTTTTGCCATTATCTTCACCTCTAGCATCGGTGAGAGTTGCAAGAGCCTTATAGGATATTCTGGCAGGGGAAATGCAAATTTTGATGTCGTTAGCCTAGCTGCTTATTCTAGTGCTGATTACTTTTTTCTACTTTCATTAATTAACTAAATGAAAACCCCTTATCAGTTGGGGTAATGAGATGTAGTGTGGTTGATAGTGAAATAGAAACTGTTGGAGTATTATTACGTTGTTGCTGTTAAATTTGAGTATGGCTACATTGTCTTTGGATTCATACTGATTGAATGATGGTATTTTTTACCCGGACTTCTGTAACGTGCAGATTATTGATATATGAGAAGATATTTATATTTCTTTAGTGAGATTTTTATTTTCTTTGCTTTCTGTCCAAACCGAGTTGCTTGCACTTTATTTTTATATCTTTTATGGTGTCACTAATTGGAACTTCATGTATAGATTTCATTGATACTGGCAATGACTTGCCTGACGAGGACGACAGGCGGATGCACCGTCGTCCGTTGCCGTTACGGGAGGATGAACAAGAGGATGTTGAAGAGATTGAAAGAAGGATTCAGGAGAGATATGCAAGGAGCATGAACGTGGAGTACGATGACGAGGCCACTGAAGTTGAACAGCAAGCGCTGCTTCCCTCTGTCCGGGATCCTAAGCTATGGATGGTCAAATGCGCGGTATGGTGATGGATGTTTTAATCTGCTGGATTTTTGTGAAGCTGGATTTTTGTGAAAATTATTTGAGTTGAAAGACTCTTTACCTAATTCCTTTGATTTCAATTCTTTAATGTGTTTGATATTATGCTTGGCAGATTGGTCGTGAAAGGGAGGTTGCAGTGTGCCTTATGCAGAAATTCATTGATAAGGGATCTGAAGTTCAAATTAGGTCCGCCATTGCTCTTGACCATCTTAAAAATTACATATATATAGAGGCTGATAAAGAGGCGCATGTGAGGGAGGTACGAAGTGGTTAATTGATTGTTGCTTTCCTGGTTGAATTGGGAACTAAAAATGTTGAGATGTAAACCGTTTTACTTTGTTTTTTATGCAGGCTGTAAAGGGGATGCGCAATATATACCCTTCGAAAATAATGCTTGTTCCTATCAAGGAGATGACGGATGTTCTCTCAGTTGAAAGTAAAGCAATTGATATCTCTAGGGACACATGGGTGCGGATGAAGATTGGTACATATAAAGGGGATCTTGCTAAGGTATAGGCAATAACTGAACGTTGGTTTTTTTTACTTGATTCTTTCCCATACTTTGGTTATTTGAACAATTTAAATTCACATCTGAATTCCAGGTTGTTGACGTTGACGATGTGCGGCAGCGAGCAACAGTGAAGTTGATTCCAAGGGTTGACCTGCAAGCATTAGCGAACAAATTGGTTCGTATCTCGTGGATGTCTCTGGCTTGTTACTTATGCTTTTCTGTGTTGATATTTTTGTCAAATACCTCAGTTGTGAACCAAATACAGGAGATATATTTAGTCAATTTCTTGATTTTAAGGGTAAGGGAGAGAGATAAATACACAGGCTCGTGGATTTTTGAGATCACCTTCTGCTGTTCTTTCCAGTGTGAGGATGGATAAATATGATTCTGATAAACTTGTATGTTCTTTTATGCTTCAGGAAGGGAGAGAAGTACCAAAGAAAAAGGCATTTACGCCTCCTGCAAGATTATTGAATATTGATGAAGCAAGGTAACATTGTTGGCTCTGCACCTCAAAATGTCCACTT
Source organism: Lindernia subracemosa (assembly GCA_028392965.1). NCBI lineage: Eukaryota > Viridiplantae > Streptophyta > Magnoliopsida > Lamiales > Linderniaceae > Vandellia > Vandellia subracemosa. The sequence goes on from JAQPCC010000073.1 coordinate 234,991, forward strand.
TGTGGCTCTCCACTTTCTGATATGGTTCCATTTTCTACTGAATTCAGAGAGCTTAATATTCGTGTGGAGCGTAGACGAGACCAGGCCACTGGTGACTACTATGAAAAAATTGAGGGAATGTTGTTCAAGGATGGTTTCTTGTATAAAAATGTATCTATAAAGTCGTTAAGCACCAAGAATATACAGCCAACATTTGATGAACTTGAAAAATTTAGACAACCTGGTGAATCAGGGGAAGGTGATATGTCGAGTTTAGCGACACTCTTTGCAAACAGGAAAAAGGGTCATTTCATGAAAGGTGACCGGGTTATAGTTGTAAAAGGTGATCTTAGAAACTTGAAAGGGTGGGTGGAGAAAGTTGAGGAAGATACTGTGCATATCAAACCAAATGAAAAAGGCCTACCTGTGAGTGATTTAATATGCATCTGAACCAACTGATATGAATATTTGATTTATATTATGTCAAACATCATAAGTTAATGATATTAATTTCAGAAAACTCTGGCTATCGGTGATAAAGAACTCTGCAAATATTTCGAACCTGGAAATCATGTGAAGGTTGTGGCTGGTGCTGCGGAAGGTGCCACTGGTATGGTTGTCTCAGTTGAAAGCCACATAGTGAACATCGTATCTGACACAACCAAGGAACTCGTATGATGCCATTAATTTTTATTTCTGATTAACTTTTTTTTTGTTTGGGCAAGTTTGAACACAAGCATTTTGTTTTATTCAGCTCCGGGTATTTGCTGACAATGTCGTGGAGAGCTCTGAAGTAACATCCGGTATTACTCGAATCGGTGATTATGAGCTTCATGACCTCGTTCTACTTGAGTAAGTTGTGTGCTTCCTTGGCCAATTGTTCCCAATTAATGTCTTGTATTCTTATATGTTGTAATTATGCTATGCAGTGATAATAGCTTTGGGGTGATAATACGTGTGGAAAGTGAAGCTTTTCAGGTTATTTTAAAAAAAGAATGACTGTAAAATTGTGTTTATTTTCAATTCTGATTTTAATTATGATTAATTAGGTACTCAAGGGAATCCCAGAGAGGCCTGATGTTGCACTTGTCAGGCTAAGGGAGATTAAGTACAAGATTGACAAGAAGATTTTTGCTAAAGATCGTTACAAGAACACAATATCTCCAAAAGATGTTGTGAAGATTCTTGAGGGACCATGCAAGGTGGGAACATTAACTTAGCGCTTAGCTTTCTGTCATTTCATCTAGATGACTCTTCTTGTTCCGTTTGTATGGTTGGGTTTAATTACATTTTCCATTCATCAGGGAAAGCAAGGCCCTGTGGAGCATATATATAAAGGAGTTCTGTTTATTTATGATCGACATCATCTCGAGCATGCTGGTTTTATTTGTGTTAAAGCTGACTCTTGCATGATGGTTGGTGGATCACGAGCAAATGGTGATAATAACGTATGGGTCTCAGTGTTACATTGTTGTCTTCTCTTAGAACTTTTATCCATCAATATTGCTTAGTTTTATTCATCTACTTATTTTGTAGGGAAATGCATTGGCATCAAGATTTTCCCATCTCAGAACTCCGCCTCGTGTTCCACAATCTCCCGCGAGACTACCGAGAGGCGGTCCAGCGAATTGTAAGTCAATTTTGTTGAAGGTTTTACTTGACTCGTTTGTCATCTTTTCGTATATATGTGATCTTTGTTTGGGTATGAAGTTTATGTCACTTGACTGGATCCTCATAATTGTTTTAAGTGCCCCGTGTATTCTTTGATTACATTGTAGTGAGTGAGTTAATTTGTCGTTTCTGCTATTTTGCTTTTCTCTTTTTCCGGAAAAAAAAAACTCTTATACAACTGGAACTGGACAGTTGGAGGAAGGCATGGGGGTAGAAGAGGTCATGATGCTTTAGTTGGTGCAAATGTGAAAATTCGTTTGGGCCATTTTAAGGGATGTAAGGGACGTGTTGTAGGCATAAAAGGTACCATGGTGCGGGTTGAGCTTGAGTCCCAAATGAAGGTTGTCACAGGCAAGTGATGTTTTTTTATGCAAATATTTCTACTGTATTTATGTCCACTAACTATTGCATTACCACCTCTTTGCAGTTGAACGTAGTCATATTTCTGACAATGTTACTGTTTCTACGCCGTTTAGGTAGACACTTGACTGACTCCTAGTTATATTATTTTGGCCCCTTTTCCTTGTGTTTCCATGCACCTTTATACGCTCTTCGTAACAGGGAATCCAGTAGGTATGGTATGGGTAGTGAGACCCCAATGCATCCGTCTCGTACTCCACTTCATCCATACATGACTCCTATGAGAGACTCCGGAGGTATATTTTTCATTTTGTGGATTTGTTATTTCACTGAAAAATTGTTTCTGAACCTCGTTTGCACAAATTAATTTTGACCGGATGCTCATTATTGTGTACAGCAACACCTATTCATGATGGAATGCGGACACCCATGCGTGATAGGGCATGGAATCCCTATGCACCAATGAGTCCTCCAAGGTACCACATTTTTTAGGAGATATTCTTTTTTACTGGTAATCAGGATGGATAATATTGTGTGACCATTAGGTTGAATAGTAAATATAAAGAATCGGTCTCTTTTGGTCTTTGTATCTAATTGAACCAAATAGGTATATATAATCACATGGCTGTGTTCTTATTTTCATATGGCATTCAGGGAACTAGTGCTCTCGTGCTATTTTAATTTTGAAAGTTTAAGTTATAATCATTTGACTTTGATCCGGGGACCTATGCTTAATAACGATTGGAATTCTCGTTTCTAATATATGACTGTTAAATAAACTCCAATGATGAGTAAATGCAGGGATAATTGGGAAGATGGCAATCCTGGTTCTTGGGGGACAAGTCCGCAATATCAGGTGAGTTTTCTAGTTATTTCAATGCGATTTTTTAACCCGTCCTTATTCTCACTTTTTTAAAGCCATCGAGTACCCCTTCACGAGCTTATGAAGCTCCTACACCTGGTTCTGGTTGGACTCCTCCGAGTGGGAATTACAATGAAGCTAGCACGCCTAAAGATAATGCTCCTGCCTATGGTAATCAAAGATTACTCTTAATGCCTTTATTCAACACTCAATCTTATAAATGTCACTGTGTACTGTGTAACTCTGGTTTAATCAAAATGTTACTACTGCCTTCTTTTTTTTTTTTTTTACTGAAACCTTTTCTTTTTCAGCCAATGCACCGAGCCCATACTTGCCTTCTACCCCTGGAGGACAACCACCTATGACACCTAGCTCAGCATATTTGCCAGGGACACCTGGTGGGCAACCAATGACACCTGGTGGTGGTTTAGATATGATGTCACCTGTAGCAGGTATGCCATCATCCTATCTGTACTCTAGTTTATAATGTTTCAATTAATGTTGCCCAAAAATTGGATGTATGGTGTTTCTATTCTTATATTAGCGTTTGCGCGAAGATTGAAACGTTGTTCTGGCTTTATGGTTCAGATAATGAAGGCCAATGGTTGCATACAGATATTCTAGTGAATGTTCGTAGGTCCGGCGAGGGCACTTCTTTGGGGGTCGTAAAGGAGGTGCTTTTGGTGCGTAATCTTGTATTTTTGTTGTTTATGAATATCTACTTCTCTTAGATATCATTGTTTTTAAGTTACCATCTATGTTTATATTATTATCTCCGAACATTACTCTTTCGCTGATCATATTGAGTCCACGTTTGCTGCTAACACTTTGGAATAGTTGCATTGAGTTCAGAACTGACTGATGATTGAAATTTGAAACTTTGCTATTCTCCTTAGGATGGATCGTGTAAGGTGTCTCTCGGTTCGAGCGGCAATGGCGAAACAATCACCGTTCTTCCCAGTGATATCGAAATTGTTCCTCCGAGAAAGAACGAGAAGGTCAAAATTGTGGGCGGTGGTGCCCTCCGTGGCTCGACGGGGAAACTCATAGGTATCGATGGTAGCGACGGTATTGTCAAAGTAGACGATACTTTCGATGTTAAGATATTAGACATGGTTTATTTGGCTAAGGTCGTCCAAACTTAGACCATTAACGAACATATAATCCATACTTCCTATGAATAATGATGTTGGTGAATTGAAGGATAAGCTTTTTTTTGTTCATGTATTTATTGGTTTAAAACCAATAATGATGTTAAGGTCGCACTTTTAAGTTTCTTTGAATACTTTTTCTTTCCTCAGTTGCAAATTGCAATGAACCTCTTTAACACAGAATCAGAATGTCGAAATAATTCATTCAACAATGGATGGGCGGGTGTCGTTAGGTAGCCTACGGCCCCGCACGAACGAAGTGAAGAGGTGAAGAGCCCTCGACGGCTGCGAGTAAGGTACCATATGAGCAGCGCCACGCACCGTTGCAAAAGTCAGCAACTTCCCATACTCAGTTGCCCAACCTCCGACCTGCCTTTTGTGGAACCAAGCTCCATACGGGACGGTGATCTTGAGCCCGAGGTCGTGAGCTAGTTCCCTTACGAGCGTTCTTGACCCGAGTAGAGGCACGACCGAATCTTGATCCCCGCTGAAAAAACCCAAAAAAAAAGAGTACATTTTAATTGATGGCTTAGGACGATGATTCGAAGAGATTAATCTTAATTTGACCTGAAAATCCAGACGGGAATGTTGTTCTTAACAATCCTCTTCAGCAAGGGAAGAATGTCGATGTTGCCATCCGTCTCGTTGTAATTAAGAACACTGCCCACAAAAGGGGAAAAAGTTTGAATATTACTATGCGACAATATGTGTGTGAGTGAGTGTGTGTGTTCTCGAGCTAATTATACCCGCTGCACATAGACCAGCGATAGGGCAGCTTGGTCCGATTCGCATGGAGGGCCTTTTGAACTTCGGGAAGGTTAAAGTAGAAACGTCTCTCATAGCTCATGCAAACATCTACTCCGACGCTAATCTTCGTAGCCTGCGAAAAATAAAATCAGATTGTATGGTGCTATGTCGATTATGTCAACTCTTTTTTTTTTTTTTTTATCTATAATAATAATGATGATTACCATTTTACGTAGTCTTAGTTCCTGCTCGACAATGGACGGGTAACAGACGTCAAGAATCACGTCGTAGTTGTTTATATATTCGCCCACGATCTTATTCGCCTCAGATATCGCGTTATTACACGAATCAGACACATTGTGTGGACTAGGAAATGTGTAGTCGTCGAAGTTACAATCGTTCATGATGGTAAGTCCAATTTCATCTGAGATCATCCCATGCGACCAGAAGTATTCGTACGTAGCGGGAGCATCGCGGTCGAGCCTCAGAAGTGGATTCCCAATCTAGTCCCGACATATACTTTCAACATCAGCAATCGAAAGTTTTAAAAGTGTGTATGTCTTAAAAATCGAATCTTTAGTATCTATCTGAAGCCAATGTTATATGTACTTACAGCAACTCCTTTGATGTTAAACTTGAAATCTGAGGAATGCTCATTGTGGTCCAAAAGAGCAACAGCTAATTGTGGGATGTAATGTCCTGCGATTAAAACAATCCAATGACTAGAAAAAAAGAACTGATTTTTTTTTTTGCTTGAGCAACAGAGAGACATTGTGAAAAAAAGAAAAAAAAACAAGTGATTTGTTTGTTGTTATTACCAGCATAACTCTCCCCGGTAAGAAACAAATCTCTCGTTCTGAACGACGGGAATTTCTCGAACCATTCCATCAAGAAAATATGCATATCCATTGCTGCATAATGAAAACATGATTTCAGTTATCACTACTACTACACACACACACACATGCGGGCGATCGAGTCGCTTTACTTACCAGTGGATGCATCTCCGCTAGTGTAATCCGAGCTTGTGTTCGAATAAGACCATCCAACACCAGCTGGAGACTCGACAAAAAGAATATTCGATGCTACACGAAATAGAAAGAAGCTATATCATTTTTATCTGATGAAGATTACGTTTGAAAAAGAGTGGACATTCTTACAAGGACAGCTAATGTCTGTACCTTTGTTCCAAGATTTCGAATTGATTCTGAGCCCCCGGCCATCGCCTGTAGGGAAGAAGGGACCTAACTCGGTGAAGGCGCCTCCTCCTATCGACGAACAACCTGGGCCTAAATCGAATAGGCCATGAACACACACAGAGAGCTCAGATTACTCTGCAACCTTAATCCTATATACATACTTATTGTGTATAATGTTCAAACAGCCCAACATCTCAATCCTAGAATCTACTTTCAAAGTTCAGTTCTTGGACAATTATGTAGTAAAGATATATCAGGTAAGAATATTACCATAAATTCTCATCCTATATACATACATATCATATATGTATACTATGGTATGGCCCAGCATCTTAATCGTATAATCAGCTTCCAAAGTTCAATTCTTGCACATAATCCCACTTGAAAGAAACATAAGCTAAGGCAACATCATGAATTAGAATGGATAATAAATTGCTACCTCCATTAAGCCACAAGGTTAAAGGTTTGTGATGGGGATCCTCAGCAGCTTCCACGAAGTAATAAAACAGACTTCTCCCATGTTTCAGATCAACATCTACATAACCTGAATATTGTCTGAACTTAACAAATGGCTGACCAGGCAATCTCACCACTAAATCCTCTTCTGGAAAACCATAACCAACAGTAACCACCAAAACCAAAAGCAGATCCAAAACAAGCAAACTCCTTAGCAGCAAGTTCATCTTTTTTTTCCTTCGCAAGGGCTAAGGATAAGCTTATTTAACAATGTGTATGTCCGTGCACGACAGCTGTGCAATATTTATAACATGTAAGAAGCGTTTGGTGTGGAAAGGTGCTTAGTTTAAAATTAGAAGAAAAGCTATAAATATAATGAATGCTGTGGCAAAGGAGCACGTGAATTCTGGAATTATATCAGAAGATATAAATAAATCAACCGAACTCTAAGGATCTTCAAGTGACGAGAGAGAGCCCTTTATTCAAAATAGTGTGAGCAAGCACAAGCAAGTTTGTTCCTTTTACACTTTTTTCTTGAATAAGCACGATTTTTATTTTGTTCTTTATGTGTTTTACATCAAGAAAGAACGTTTTGTTGTGGAAAGGGTCAGAGAGATCAGAGTCAGAGAGACGTTGGAAAGCCTAATAGAAGCAGAAAGTGGCAAAAAATACTAATTTTTTCAAACTTCTTTTCCTTACAGAACATAATTCAAAGATATATCTATCTCATGCAATCAATCAAACCCCACGATACCAATTTTTTTTAAATTATTCATTTGATTTTGCAGATTTTCAAGATTGGATTTTTATTCTAAAGAAGGAAGAAGAAGATGCGTGTGTGATAATTATAACAAGAAGACCAGTCAAAAGGTATCTTCTTTCCTCCGCAAAATGCAAACTATTTCAATCATCACATAGGTGGTCCACATGGACTTTTGGGGAAACCAAATCATATGATATCTTAATTTCCTTTTTTTTATGTGATTTATTTCTTGTGGATAACTACACTGGCCACTCATGCAACTGTTAACATTCAGCAATCTTCATGCATTCAAATAATTGAGATAAGGGCCATCAAAGAATCACAACATGTATTGAATCTTGAAGCTGCTGCATAAAGTTCAGTTTTTTTTTTCTTTTTTGAAGTCAAGCACTAAAAAACAGAAACCATCCCAAATTTAGCATTAATCACAGTACTACTTCGTAACTCCAGTTGTTTCAGCCTTGTGACACCGTTCTACATATGCCTGAAGAAACAAATATGAGTTTGGACATTAGGAGAAAGTTGGAAGAAAAGCAATGAAGCTATAATCTTTGTCTTGTTTCAGCTATACAATTGCTTTGCTAGTTATCCTTAAACACGAGAGGGAGATATATTATTACCTGAGCAAGTTTTGTAATCTTGGACTTTGAACTCGACAGATAATGCTCGATTTTATCCTGTGTCTTGGGAACGTGCCCGGCTTGAATCGAGCTCGAAACTTTATCGACCACCTTTTTCACGACGGTTTTGTGGGCATCTCGACTCATTCGCCCTTCTTTCCACATGGGCTTCAGTATATCCTTTACAAACACTATAAGGGCATTCTTGAACATTTTCATTCCTTTGTCGTCCTTTTCGGCGGCACCACCCTCTTCGATTTTTCCACGATTCTCTAGAATTTTAGCATCCTTGGTTTCCTTTCCAATAACACTACTGTCCTGGGGGACTTCAGAATTTGCAACGACGACCTTAGCTTCTTGCCTCAGTTTCGGACTTCCTTGAAGATTCATAATTGATGTATCACGTACAAGAGGCGTTGGACTGTTAAGTTCTAGGTCAAGTTTCGTTCTGGGATCAATGTGATCGATATTATCAGCTACATTTCTCGTGGAACTCGAAAGATCAAGGGACGGTGGAAGTGAATAGAGTTGAGAATCCATGTTCAACACGGTCAAGGACCCTTTAGTATCAGTGAAAGAATGGATCTTTTCCATAGAACTCAGAGTTTCTACTTGATCAGCACTTGTGAGAGGATATTTAGTCACTCGAGCGGTCTGTGACTCTCCAGGTAATGAATCTGTTAAAATCTGTGGGGACTTTGGCTCTAAGATTCCAGCTAGCTGATCTTCTTTCTGAGATTGCAATTCCAAAGGAACCCAGCTCTGTTGGGTGTTCGCACCATTGCTTGATTTGTCGAAAGAAAAAGAGGTCTGCTCCGTATAACATCCGTTCAAGATGGACCCAGGCTCAGAAGACACATTTCCCCCGCTTCGATTAAGGTAATGATCAGACACATCAACTTTCGATACAGTCGGATTTGTCAAGTTGATCACTAACCTTCGAGGCTGATGTGGAACCTCAGAAACACTTTGACTACCCTGCAATGCATTGTATTCATAAGCATTTGCAGGTCCCTTTTGATTTGGAAACTGCGAACTACCTAATAAATGCTGTTCTTCGTTTGCCATATCATTTGCAGAGATAGTTTCATTGCTTCTGCTATGAGGTTGTTTCTCAACATTTAAAGCTCCATCTGAGCTGTATGGAATTTCCCAACTTTTCCTCTCATTACACAAAGTATGTCCCCATTTACCATCATCTTTCTCTCCAATGTTCGATTCATCTCTGCCATTCCAGTTAGTATGAGTAGTTTCACCCCAACCACTGATCCTTACAGGCTCTGAGACTTTATCCACATTGTCCCACGAGGGACCATCCCATTTTCGAAGGTCATGAGTATTGCGCTTGTCATCATTTAAGAAGCCTTCTCGGTCACTCAGACTTTGTTCCGTATGAGAAAACTTATTATTTTCCCTATCAGACATCGCAGCAGAAAAAGATTTATGATGAGGTCTCCAACTTTGGAGTTCATTAACCCTATCAAAGTTTTCGTTTTTATTGCCTCTGCCGAAATCATCAGACTCGATATGGTGAGAGAATCTGCAACTATCACCCCAACGACACTTTCCTCTCAAATAGTCTTTGCAGGGTACATCTCTTCTACAACTTGTGCTACGGTAAGATTCAGACAACAGGTCATCACCCCGTGATACTAAACCAAAACTCCTATCATAATCTTGTCTGTTAACACGACTATGATCCGCCCTATGCCTCCAGGTTTCAGCAGAATCATCATCATATTCCATACTAAAACCATCCCTTCGACTTATTTTGTCGCTAGAATGAGAAAACCAGCATTGACTTCCTCTATTGCACTTACCCAAAGAGAAATTCCTACATGGTTGGGAAGACTTGTCATGAGCACTTCTTTTGTCAGTCCAAGTATGAGATGAGTGCCTTTGGTACCGTATTGGACTGTCACCCTTCAAAGAGTCCTGAGTATTTCCCCAACTTCTACTTCTACTTCTACTTCGAGCACGTACGGGACTATCACCCCTCATGCGCTTACTTGTATTTCTTTGACTCATGCTTCTACTTCTACTCCTACTTCTGCTTCGGCCTCTTACAGGGTACCTTTACGAAAAGACAATTAGGAAGAAAAGTGAACATCACATTGCAAGGGTGAAAAGAGATACTAAAGCTTTTTATTATAAAAACTGTTGTTCAATAAGATGTACACGTGAACGCGTTGAAATGTAAAATTAAGATTAAAAGGAAAATATTACTAAAAACATGTGCATAAATCTCCAAGTCCAACCAAATATAAATAAACTAATCTAGATTACGACTTATTTGATATCAATACAATTTAAGAAAGCAAATAAAATTTTTCGTAAAAGACAAATTTAGCCAGCCAGTGCCCAGTAGAAAAGGAAAACAGCATTGAAACAACAACAACAATGAACAGTAGGCCATCAAGGTAAACAGAATAACTAAAGGCTTTTAAAAGAATGACGTGCCCCTCAAGCAACAATTTTTTAACGCTGATGATGTGTAATGAAACAAGACAAGCGCACAAACCTTTGAGCATTACGACGATCATGGTCATACCCCCGAGTCCGATTGTAGAAACGAGGTTCTACATCGATTTTTCGAGGAGAAATGATGTCGCTATACCTTTTCCCTCCGTTTAGCTCCTTTCCTTCAAAGACTTCATGTCTGCCTCCCTTATAGCTTTCATCGAGTGCAAAACGGTTCCTACCTTTTATCGAATCCCAACGGTCAGTAGATGCAAATCCAGGAGAGTTCCGTGATGCAGAAAAATCTAGATGATTCTTACTATTAACAGGCAAATGATCGGTCTCTTCTCCCGTGTTCCATATGGATCTATGCCTACTCCTTTCCCGCATGGTAAAAGTCCTGCAAACATAGCGCTATTATGTTTACGAAAACACAAACAAATACATTGAATTTTCAGAGTTGATCTTAGCTTTCATACTCAATTTAACCGCGACTCCATAATCCACTTGACTTTTTAAGAAGGAAAAAAAAAGAGCATCAAATCTCAGCTCCATTTACTAAAATTTCAAAAAGAATACTAAGAGCAAAAGATTCAAAAATAACTGAGACCGCCATTGATGAATTCTGAACCTTCCCTACAAATTTCAACGCTTTTCCACTCCTTTAACTCACAGCAACACTTGCTCATAGCTGAAACTAATAGACTTCTTGAAGATGTATAAAAAGCAAACAAGCAGAAAGTTAAAACCAATTAAACTTAAAATTCAACAAACCCAATGTCGCATAGGAGTTGAGGATTGAGAAGGAACAACAAAAATCGAACCTTTCCGCGTCAGTGACAAACAGTCGCCTCACCACTCCGATCTGAGAGTGAAAGTGAAAGAGAGAGAGTAGCTGAGCTAGCTAGGGCTTTTTTTCTCCAATTGAGTGCGTGAAATTCAATTTCAAGGTTCTGAGTTTTTATATTTAAAATATATGTATTATAAATAAACTTATTGATAAATTATTCAATATACTCGCCATATTTATTATTAATTTTTTTTTTTTAAATGTCAATATGGTATACAATACAAATTACAAATTATGGATAGGCTTTGTGCTATACAGAAAGCGAAGCGCTCATCCATTCTTCAAATGCCATACAATACAATAGCTAATATCTCAAAATCCCAATTCCTACAAGAACATATATCTCTTGTCTTAAATTTCACTCTTCTAAGTCAAAAAAGTACATCATTCACAAAATCTAAAGAACACTATAATCATCATCATCATCATTTGAGTAGAGATTCGAGAATGGCTGCTGCATCATTTTTGGTAGATCTTCATGATGGTGTCATTCAAGAATGCCTTCTTTCTTATAATTATATTGAAAAATAAATTATTATTATTTTTTTAAATTATAGTACGGACAAACTAGGCTGCTAAAGAAGGGTTGCCGTGGTTGACCGTTGGCTGCTAAAGACTTGAATGTGTTTGTTGGACTAATCATATTTTTGTTGTTGTTGTGCTCATCTCCATTGTAACATTTTTTGTTATAAATAGGAGACCAAGGCAAACCCATCTTCTTCATTCTCAAATATCAAACATATATATTACACAAATTGGAAAAAAGAAAAAAAAAATGACAAGTGAGGGAGACAAGTACAGATCTTATCTAACTCCTGAGGATGTCAAGAACACAAAATGGGTATCTGCCCCTCCCAATTACGACGTCGTTAATAAGCTCTTTGAAGAAGGCAGAACCAAGGTATACATACCATACGCATGCCAACATATATATATATAAACTATATTACATTTAAATTTATGATATATATATTATATATTATATAATATATTGGTTAGATATGGGCTGCTGGTTCATTAGAGGAGCAAGTGCAGAAGCTTGTGAAAACATGGGAGATGGAGATAGTGCACAAAGCTGATCACAAAGAATTCAAAACCCTCGATGCAGATAAATTTGTTCTTGGCATCAATGGTATGTATATATATACATGAGGAATAGTTTATTAGATTTTTAGAAGATATCGCCATTTATGATTTAATCAGTGTTTTAGCGCGCTACGTTTTTTTTCTTCTCAAAAATGCGCTAAACCGCATGGAATATAACGATTATCTCCAAAAGGGTACGATATATATGACGTGGCATGCTATTTGCGCGATTTAGCGCGCTATTTGTGACATTGAAACTGTTGAACTGTAAATTTCAAATAACAAACTGCTTTCATTGGATTGGATTTGGAGACGTATTTAATACCATTTGGAAACCAGGGGAGTCTAGCTTCTAACAAAAATAACGGCATTAAAAGATATTAAGTATGCGGAAAGTTATGATTGTTTGACTGCGAACTAACAAAATGGATTAAGTGGCACGAATTTGGGAAGTTAATCAAACATTTGGTCTCTTTTGCATCAAAATTCGTAGCGAATCAACCCATGGATGGCATTCCTCGTTTAATATTTGTTGATTTTTTTAGTTTATAACTCTCGTCAATAAAAGACATCGTTGTAATTAATAAAAGAGATCAAAAAATATATTGTTTTTCAGCTTTAAGCTTGTTTCGTAGATGATTTTATTTTCTAGTCGCGATCTGAACTCTCAGTGAATTCCTAAAGTGGATTTTATATTCTTTCATGGTTGAAGACCATTTCAAATTAGTTTGTTCGCTCGTATGTCTTATAAAATATTTTATTTTTTTGTGGCATTATAAGTAACTTGCTCGAAAAGTTCAAGAAATACTATGCTACGCTACTTACGCTATGCAACATCCGATTCCGAACTAAAATGCGATGCATCGCGCAAATACGCATTTTAAAACATTGGCTTTAATACAAACAACAACACCATGTAGGAAAGAAGTATTTTACATTGAAAGAAGTTGGAGAAGTAGGAGGGAGCTATCAGGTCTTCCTACAGACCTCATTGCCTCGAGGCATGAGGCTGTACGATCCCGACGAGGAGACGTACGATTCGTCTCAGACGGCGTTTAAGAAGGTTTTCCCACGAGGGTTCGCCGTCGAGATCCTGCAGGTTTACTCGGGACCTCCCGCCATTGCATACAAGTTCAGGCATTGGGGTTACTTCGAGGGCTCTTACAAGGACTATCCCGCCACCCGAGAGTTGATCGAAATGTTCGGAATAGGGATCTTCGAGGTAAGTGCATATAGACCGCTTATATTTGAACTCAAAAGTAAAATAAATATCTCAAAATTTATGTCATTTTTTGATGTAGTTGGACGAAAACTCAAAGGTTGTCAAGGTTGAGTTCTTCTTTGATCGTGGAGAGTTATTAGCAGGTTTGATCAAAGGGAAGGAGGAAGAAGAAGGCCAAGTTATTACTACCACAACCTCAAGCTTAGGCTGTCCTTTCATGGCTTAAATGAAGATCTATGGAGATAATGTAACTGTTTACGTTGTAATTTTTATTTATGTTCGTCTTTACTCAAACTTCTATTGTCGTCTTATGTCACATTTTTCCAAGAACAACAAAATAAAAAGGAATGGGATCTTATCTTAATACGTAATCATTGAGATTTTTTTAAAGTTAATTTTTTTTTTCCAAGATTTATTGTTAAATAATAAAAAGAAAGCCCAGAAAATCGAATAAACATTTTAACCTTGAAATTCTAAGTATACGGAAGCAAAGGTTTAGCCGATATTAATGCAATGAAAGGTGGAATATCATAAATACTCATCTGTAACAAAATTGGCATAATTTTCTTGGATTGTGTGCCTGAAGCAGCTGAGCTGAACTGACTGTCCACCTTCTTCGATCACCTCAAGGCCCAAGACTCAGTCGCAGTTCCTTAATCACTGTTGCTCGATTGTCAGTATAAGCATCAAAGAATTTTGTCGATAAACCATGGCTCGATTGTGGGCTCTGAAGCAGTTAAAGGGGAATCATACTTCGCTGGGATGTTTCAGTGTTTTCAATTCGTTGAGGTATCCCAAGACAGCTCCTTGTACTTTTCTAACACAAACAGATTGGTTATGAATTGCTGGGAAGTGGAAAGAAGTTTCAATTTTCATAATTTATTACAGTTTTGGGATGAAGTTCATGTTTTCTCTACTTGTTTGGTATGATTTGGGGACCTCAATGATGTTTGTAATTCATTTTCTGTTAATCAAATCAACTGTAGAGTTCTCAATCCTATGTTTACCTTATACGGTTCTAAGTGAAATTGTGAGTATGTTTTGATTGAATCAAAGTTCGTTGTAGTTCTTTTCATTACATTTTGTATGTCTGAAAATGCAGACTGTTCTCTTCTTTACCTTTTGCTACTGTTAAAGCCGAAGAAATATCGGGGTCTCGTCCAGCTGAAGTGCTCAATTTAGGTATATATCCATTCTAGGATCAAGTTTTCTACTACTCATGTCTTAATTTAGATTAAACAAACGAAAATATACTGTTCTCTTTTTTACTTTAGTTCAGGGAAGCTGGACTCGATCTTCGAATTGGAATACTATTCCCGATCCTTTAAACGGTGAGCCATTTATCAAAGTTGCTGAAGTTATTGAGAAAGAAACACAGGTGTGTAATAACTTGGGGCAAAATTGTCGTATTATGTGTTTTATGTCCCGCCTTTGCAAAACCGTTGAAGTTATAGTATTCTCTCGCAGCCTTATGTGGAGAGCTTGTCCCGTTGCCCAAAACATGGCTTACATAATCCCTTCAAATCACCAGAAAGGTTTATGTGTAGCCTTTTCTTGCATAATCCCTTCTTGCAGATGTTAGAATGTTATGTTCGTTCTTATATGCTCAGGTACCTCATGCTTGGTGATGTAACAACTAAAGCAGCTCACAAACTCTCTGCGCCTGAGGTAATACAGCAGTGTGTAAGAACAATACTGTTACCATTCTGCCCTAATCTCTTACAAGGCTTATTTGTCAACTTTCTCATGCTTGAAGGTTTCCGACTTCTTTGCCAAATTGATACAAAGGGTATCTCCAAAGAGTTATCAGCAGGCTTACGGTGAAGTTTATGTCACGCAAAAGTTTCTTGAAAATTTTTGCGGTGATCAGGTAAATAAGGAGCTAAGTAGAGTTCTAAGCAGTACCTAAAGAATTTTTCACAATTTTTGTTGTATTTCTTGCCATTCTGATCAAGTGTGTGATATGCTGTCATAAAATTAAACGGCAGGTTCGTTTCTTAGCAAGATCATTTGGGGTCCCTGGAAATCATCTTGGTCAGCAAAGCCATGGTTTTAGATGGCCTTATGGCCCGGTAAAGCTAATACTTCCTATTAATTGTATGGCAAAAATATTTGAGCTTCATCAAGCTTACCTATCTCGTGCATATTATAAATTAGTCGAAAATTGATCCTTTTTTTATACCCTTTTCCGTGGTTTTTAGGTTGCTATAATTGCTCCATTCAATTTCCCTCTCGAGATTCCACTGCTTCAGTTGATGGGCTCCCTTTACATGGGCAACAAACCTCTCCTTAAGGTCGATAGCAAAGTAAGACACCGTACAATCTGACATGGTTGTAATATGAATCCTTTACTAATGCAAAGAAGGGACTTCAATTGTGATTGACATTGAGGTATTTTTGTTTTAATTTTTTTCTAGGTGTCGATTGTAATGGAACAGATGCTTCGACTACTCCATGATTGTGGCTTGCCTATGGAGGATGTTGATTTCATAAACTCTGACGGGAAAGTCATGAACAAGCTTCTCTTGGAGGTCATTTACTAACTTAATATGGATGACATTTTATTCTCAAAATTATATTTCTTAATAAATAAATCTCTCTTACAGCGTTTTTTTATCATCAGGCACAACCACGGATGACACTCTTCACAGGCAGTTCGAGGGTGGCAGAAAAATTGGCTCACGACTTGAACGGACGTATTAAATCAGAAGATGCTGGTTTCGACTGGAAAATTCTCGGACCAGATGTCCAAGAGGTGGTCAAGATTTTACTTCCGTTGTTTATTTATGTTTTCAACGTTCATTTCCTATCGAACAAGTGCTGAAAGAAAATGCTCTTGTAGGAAGATTACGTCGCTTGGGTGTGTGATCAAGACGCATATGCATGTAGTGGTCAGAAGTGCTCGGCACAGTCGATACTTTTCATGCATGAGGTGATTATAGCTTCATTTAACCTCTTTCGATTCAGCACTCATCGATTAACCCTTGGATTAGTTTTATTTATTTTAAATTTTTTTTCCATATTTTCGGCGATTTAAAGAACTGGAGCAAAAGCTCTCTTGTCCAAAAATTAACCGATCTTGCTGCTAGAAGAAAGCTCGACGACTTGACTGTTGGCCCTGTCCTTACTGTAAGTTATTATCGAATTTTTGCCTTCTCATGTTTTCGGGTTGTATATATATTTACATTATTGCGTTAAATTTGACTGTCGAATCATAAAATCGGTTAGAGATTGAAAGAATAGCTATCATCCGCCCATCAACTCAACCAAAGTATTATTACCAATCTATATATGATTCTTCTTTCTGCAAATTAGAGTATCCATACGTTTGTATATGTAAGGAATCACCGTGTCTTTGTTTTGTTGTTCGGCGGCTCACAGTGTACGACGGAAGCAATGCTTCATCACACGAACGAACTACTAAAAATCCAAGGATCAAAACTATTATTCGGCGGCAAAGCGTTAGAAGATCACTCCATTCCCTCCATATACGGCGCAATCAAACCCACTGCAGTCTTCATTCCCCTCGAAGAAATACTGAAGAACGACAACTTTCACCTCGTAACTAAAGAAATCTTCGGCCCATTCCAGGTATGCCCGCGTTTTTTATTACATAATTATAACTACATATTGTTGATATGTGCCATTTTTTTTATCAGATCATCACAGAATACAAACACGAACAACTTCCGTTCGTCTTGAATGCACTTGAAAGAATGCATGCTCATTTAACAGCTGCTGTTGTTTCAAATGATCCTTTGTTCATACAAGTAAGATCATTTTTTATTATAATAATATATATATATATATATATATATCTAAATTCGTACACACTGATATATGACATTCATATTCAGGAAGTAGTAGGAAACTCAGTTAATGGAACCACTTATGTCGGATTAAGAGCAAGAACAACAGGAGCTCCACAAAACCATTGGTAAGTACACACACACATATATATATATATATATATATATATTCACACATGCTTACAAAATTAGATAATTGACAAATAATTTTTTTTATCATAAAACAAAAAAAGAAAAGAAAACGATGAACTCTTTGTATAGGTTTGGCCCTTGTGGAGATCCTAGAGGAGCAGGCATAGGTACGCCAGACGCAATAAAACTCGTATGGTCGTGCCATAGAGAACTCATACAAGACTTTGGCCCGATCCCGCAAACTTGGACAACTCCACGACCGACATGATCAAGAAGGTTCGCATCTATGTTACGTTTCACGGAGGCCCACCTCGTTTTTTTATGTAATAAGACAAACCCTATCTCGTCGAAAATCATTTCAACTTGTACATAGGATCAAACTTTGCTTTCTTTCAATATCTACATATATATTCTACCATCGAAATATATCGATTGTTGAAACGTATTAGAATCGCCCGGTCGGAAAACTAATTGAGTAACACGATTTCTACGCCAAAAATCTTATTATTTAGGACATTAAAGTATGTTAGATCAAGATATTTATCGATGTATCGTACGTTGGTCCCTATTGATTAGATGTCTACAAGGATTATTAAAAGCCATCCTAACTATAATAGGACGTGACATAATATTAACAAACTAGCTACAAATTTGGTCTTCATTTAATAACAAAGTCCCACAAGTAGATGCAACTTGCAAGAATATTAATTAATACATCGACCCCCTAAAACTTAGGAAGCAACGATATACTCGAGGATATGTGGCCCTTGATGACTGTTATAATCAGACATTCCATCTTCTTGCATTTACGACATTAAATAGTAATCCTACATTTAGACTTGAGAGTACACAAAGCACTTTGTTTTATTATATATCTAGATGATATTTTTACTCTTATTATTTGTTCCCTTATCATATATATGTAAACCCTAAATTTGATATTTTTATTGAATTGCTAATATTTAATTTTTCAAGAATGAAATATTTTTTTTTATGATATGACAATTTTATGTATAGAGCCATCTCGTCGCAACTCAATAGTATGTCTAAAAAGATATTGGTTGAAGTGAATATTGATATTGTGATACTACAATAAGTAAAATATCGATATCACAACTCACATCAACGTCTTAATAAATGTCGAAGTGATTAATTAATTATGTCCAGCTAATATTTAACCCCACTTCATTAATAATCCTCCTACGTACGTTCGTAATGTCATCATTATTTTACTCTAAACGCTATGAAAACTTAGAGACGTACTTGACATTAATCGCAATAACTCCCCCTCCATGTGACACACTATGGAATAATGAGTTTACAATTATAAATGAATTTCGAAATAATAATAATAATAATTTAAATAGGGTCTTCATATAATGATGTAATAGACAACGAGATCTCATTATTTTGCCTCGTTTATGAATTATGTATAAAATATAGACTTCCAATCACAATACATAATATATCTATATATATTTATATTTACCACAAGCCCCTTGACATAACATATAACTTCCAAGAATTAATATATCCCACGCCCACTCCCCAGGAAAAAAAAAAAAGAAAAAGAAAGTCAAAATTATATAAAAATAAAATCAAAATTAAAAGTTTCTTGAGAAAATATCGTACGAAGAAATATCATCCGAACCCCAATTATCGCATGCTAGATTTGTCGATGTTCCCCCAAACTGATCATTATTTGCAGAAAACACCCCAAAATCTTGCAGTTCAGTCCCTGGCCACAACGTATCTAAGCCAAGTTCTTGATCACCGCCGCCGCCGCCGCCGAGGAGCTCAAACACATCATTAGAATCTCCGGCCATCATGAAATCATTGCCTTGCACGCCACCATTCATATCTTGATCGACGAACATATTGGGAATCATCGTATCAAAGTTATCATAATTATCGTACTGATCCAACATATCTGTAATAACATTATTATTACTATCCTCCAACGGGCTGTGATCGTCGACCTCCGACGAGACACTTGCCTGAACGTTGCAAGAAGACGACGACCCACTTCCATTTTCGGGACTATAAGACTCCTCGTTATTACCATCGTCGGCGTTGTTAGGATTCACATACTTGGCGTAAACCGCGGCAAGATCTATTTCACTGGACGACCCCATAGAACCAGCAGTCGGATTATACGCCGGGCCCACATGATCCCTTCCACCACCACCGCCCGTTTGCCTCCTGGCCCGGCGGCTCTTGCGGCACCCACCGCCGACCGGCACGTTCCGCAGCGAGCCGCCTTTGGTCCAGTACCGTCTGCACCCTTTGCAGAAGTATCGTGGCTGAGACAGACTGTAGTTGTTGTAATAGCAGAACTTGGTGTTAGAAGAGGCGCATCTAGGGCAGTTCGGCGCCAGCTCGACGCCGTTGCAAGGCCACTTCGACGGTTGCTGTGCGCCGTCTATCATGAGCAGCGGCCTGCTCATCGGCGGGCATTGGTTGGAGATTTGATGGTGGTTAGTGTTTGTGAACATCCCAAGAAGATTTTGAAGTGATGCTATGATGATTAGTATGGTGTGATTCATAAATGATTTATTTTAGTGTGTGATGAGAGTGTGTAAGCATATATATATACACACACAAGAGGTTGGTGGTGTGTGGCTTGTTTGTACTAAGTTTTTATTTATTTATGGGAGAAAACCTAAAGTAGTCTCCAATGTTGACCAATTTAGTCATCGATGTTTCGCCTGAACTAATTTAATCCCCGATGTTGTCGATTTTGAACCAATTTAGTCCTTCCGTCATTATTAACGCCAATTTTAGCGGGAATCTAGCAGCCCCACACTAAATCATGTCTGGATCAAATTTTGGAACATTTGCAGGGTTTGGAGGTTCGTACTGTTTTCTTATACTGTCAATGAAGCTTGACGAGACAGACGATCTAGAGCTCATGTTCGATATTTTGGAGAACAAATTTTTAGTTTTGTGCCTTGATTTCAGCAATCCTTTCAATTTTATCATGAGACATGCGTGAAATTTTCGTTAAAATTGACACTTATCGTAACAGAATATGACCAAATTGATCCAAAATCGACAACATTAGGAACTAAACTGGTTCAGACGAAACATCAGGAACTAAATTGGTCCAAAGGGTAAACATTAAAAACCATTTTGAGTTTTATCCCTTTATTTATTTATTTATTTTATTTGATTTTCGGCTTGTAATAATAATGATTAATTTTATTTCTTAGTTATATTTGATAAATTGTGCGTGTGGAACCATACGTGGGCGGTTAGCGAGCCGTTAGGAACAAGAAATAAATCACATGAGATGTCAAGAAATTATTATATAAATAAATAAATAAATAGGGTGAAGAAGCATACAATATCATTATTACAAGTGGGTTTTACGTTTAGGTAAGGTGGAATATCTTGATTGGTGCTTATGAGCGTGATTGATGATTATTGGTCAATGATTTCATATTGTCCATATGCCTATAATTAATCTTGCAACCTCAAATTACCCACAAAAATTAAACTTTTTTCTTTTTTTAATATGGGGATATATTAAAATGAAGTATGTCTTAATATAAGTAGGTTATTAAAGTTTGTTTATTTCTAATATTATATGCAAATACCAAGTTTATGTGGGATATAAGTGCTTAAATTATATTATATATATATGGACTAAATACAGAGTATTTGACTCATCTAGGGATCACCAAAATTATATATAAAAAAATGTGATTAATTAAAATAAATATTGGATTAGATTATCTTAACAAGAAGCAGTCTTTCCGCATGCCAAGTGCCAACTATGTGCTCATCATGGTTTCCCCTAATTTCGTTTTCTTACAATTTCAGTAAATATATATTCAAATAATATATTTCTACTATAGAACTAACTAATAAAGATGAATTAACTAAGACTAAACTACTATTTCGTGGATCTAAGTGCATGGCTAAGTTGCAACTCACGTCATTCCCTTGGACTGAGCTTGATTAAATTCGAATTAATCAAAGTCAACCTATTTCATTCGAAAAAGTTATCTAAAGTCAAACTTCATGCCTCTCTAATCTCTTAGCTTAATGATACATGATCCCTCCTTTCAGGGTCAACCAACAGCCCTTCTAACTTAAACTCATCTAATTTTATTTTTTTCATTTTAAATTTACTATATTTATTTAATTTGATTAAGTCAATCACTTTCGAGTTGTTTATAGTTGATGCGTACGGTACTTGTGGAAGAACATGGAGTCCATGTTTGACTGGGAACTTATTGATGAGATGAAAACATACTTATATAGCATTTCAATATTCTCTGAAAACTGAAAGTTACAATTCATGTGGGTGTTGCAAGTCATTTTCTATCAATAATAATGATAATATGAAGATACTAGAAGCAAATCGGTTACATTAAGAGACAACAAAAAGAGGGAAAACATATAAAAAACGATGTAATAAAAGACCTAATGTTGAAAGAAATGTCACCACCACCAGCACCCAAGATGAAATATCAGTATAACACGTTCTTCAACAAGTGAAAAAGAAAAAGAAGCCAAAAATAGAAGAAATTTCCAAATTTTTGTCTGCAAGAAACAAAACATAATCTGCTAAGAAAGCATAGAAGCTAAATGAGTTGGATTAAAGTGTTCATAACATCCCACTCTTCTCATTTAGTAATCTCTTAAGACTTCCTTTGAGGCTCGTGTTTCTGATCTCATCGAGCGTTTCTTGAAGAACGTGATGCCGCTTTTCGACCCATTGACCTTCGTTTACAGTCCTCTCAGCCTCTTCGACAAAACACGGGATGGATTAACAGAAGATTATCGAGATAATTATTACTAAAAATGATACCGTCAACTGCTCTGTTTATAGTAATCATGGCCTATCTTTGATTGTGTGGATCGATTTCTTACCTTGAAATGCTTGTCCGAAGGTATCCACTTGGACTCCCTTCAACTTTTTCTTGGGCTTCTTAACTCCTCCAGAAATAATAACATTTCGAACTTCGGGAGGCATTCTAGGACATTCTCTGGTTAAATGAGTCATCATCCTCTCGATTCCTCCGTGTTCAGAGACATAGCCACAGTACCTGCACTTGATGCGCTGTCCCATTTCGTCTAATGGGATAGCGTGTTCCAACATATCATGTAACTTCCTCGCCTTTTTAGAAGGTTTTGGCGTGCCCGTATATCCTTTTAGAAAAAAAAAAATTAAGATTAGATACCAAGAATTACTCTAAAATAACATGAAAGCACTAGGTAAAATCATTAGGTTTTTACCACTGCATTTTCGAACCCAGACAGCATTTGAGGTGATTGACCACTCACTGAACCACTGTGCCATCACGGTTTTAACCTCATGTGGTACTTTAGGGCAACCTTGGAGTTGAATTTCTGAGGACCCACCACCTAAATGAGCCTTTAGACGTGAGATTCCTCCATACATTGATATGAAACCACAGTGTGCACACTGTGTTTTTTGTCTGGCTTCATCCAACGCTCTAGCATGTTTCCATGCATCATCTAGAGGCCGGCCTTTCTTATCCCCTTGTGTACCAGCTGTTTCAACATATAATACAGAACCCCATCACATAATTATAACAAGAAGAAGAGTGTAGGAGTTTTTCTTTTATTTTTTAGTATATGATAAATCTCCAGTCCTAACATGAGCAAACTAATCCAGATATGATATACCTTGATATGTAATCAAAACATATTTAAGCATTGATGTGTTTCTGCTAGAACGGTATCTTAAACTCAAGAGATAATACAAACCAATGGCAACACAGAGCTAAATTTAGATGAAATGAAAACAGAAAAAGCAAAATCTTTGTTTACCAAGAGATTTCTTCTTCGATTTAGATGATGATGAAATATCGCAATTTCCCGACTTCACTTCTTCCATATTATAGGGTATAGGAGACATCATATTTCCTACCCATTTCGGTCCAACTGCTTTGGTCTCATGCATCTTCCCAGGGGACGAGTCGACGTGCATTTTCAGTTCTTGCCCACCCAAATGTACCCTAAATTGAGGAATTCCTGAATGCGAAGGACCAAAACTTGATGACTCATTCTCCATCTTCTGACCACTTGCATCAAACGGCATCATATCTTCTGCAAAAATATATATATAAGGATGCAAGAATGTAAGGATGTGTACCATCAGAAACATAAATATGATGCCACTGAATGTTATCACAGTTAAAGCCATAACACACCTCTGATCTCCTTAGTCCAAACAGCTTTGGTGGTCTTTAGCCAGTCATTGAACCAATTACTCATGGCCCTTTTAACTTGTGGGGGAACATCATCGCACCCTGGTAAGTGAATCCTAGGATGCCCACCACCCAAATGTGCCTTGAGACGCGAAATCCCTCCATGCCAGGAAACGAAACCACAGTACTTGCATTCCGCTTTTTGTCTCAGTTCATCCAATGGTTTAGCGTGTTCCCAGGCATCATCTAAACGTCTCCCTCGTCTATCTGATCTAGCTGCACTTGACACTGACTTGCACCAAAGAAAAAAAAAAGGATGGAAAAAAGCAAAAAAGAAAACACATTAGACTATATGCAGGGGCAATGAAGTCGTCATGCTTATTAAAGTTGGCAATTCTATCCTAAATCAATTTATACCAGATGGAGTAGCATGTTGCATGTATAACATGAGCCCGGTCGATATAATTTCTCAATGCGAGACAACTCATTTTACCAATCTCTATAGTGATTTACTTTAATTTAACAAATATATAAATCAAACACTATAAAAGCCTCTTCAGTTTAGATGGATTTTGCTATATAAGAAAGTGAATAATGAGGAGATAGATATGTTATATAAAAAAATTTGTAATGAGAAAATCAAACAAGATTGTTCACAACCTTATAAATGACTTAACAGAAATCCTCTAATTTCAAGTGAAACATATAACCTATCATCACCAATGATTGCTCGAAAATGATAATGAAGCAAAGTCCGTCTCCCTATTCATATCTGAAATTAAGAACTCATTCAACATTTTAAAATTACTTTTCAGCTTATGAACAGCCCGATGACATCAACATAAAATGAAACAAAATAGAAAAATAAAAGAATCAGGGATGGTGTTATTGTTTCAAAAGGAGTTACACTGATCATGATTGATGGAGATGCTCAATGGACTCTCTTGCCCTTCAAACCTCATTTGATTGCCCGTATTTGAAGATAAGTCTTGTTCCAATTCACGTTTTTGTGCAAGACTCTCTGATTGACGAGATGAAGCAGTTCCTTGATCCTTAAAAACTCCCCAAAAATACGGTTTGCCTTGAAATCCTTCATAGCACATTAAAAAATACATATTAATTTGGTTGAGCAAAGCCTCCTTCTTCTATAGACACAAGTATAAACTCACTGTGAAGCCTCTCTGGCAATAGAAAAGAAGTAAACACCAAGAGCTCGGATTTTCCAAGCACAGCTCGAAGCCCAGACTTGACATAGACTGCATCATTGAGCAGCATTTCAAGAGCTTTTTTATCTCTGTGAAATCAAAAGTATGTTAAAAATCATACAATGAAATGATTTCTTTTCAGGAGATATTAACAAAAAATAAAAAATAAAAAATCAAAGTACGCAATTTTGTATCCCACCTCTCTTCTGGAAAGAAGAAGAGTGCGATAGTCTGCTCCGGTGGCGAACTCCAAAATGTCGACGGCCATAAATCAAGCAGAGGATACATTTCCAAATACAACAGCTCTGGCAATTTACTAGTCACATCCCAAATTTGTGAGCTCGCTTTGTCCGAGACATGCGCAGAGATGCGTAAATCCATATTTCGACTGGGAATGTTAAATCTTCCCCTGAATCGTACGAACAAATCATTTGAATTTCATTTATAATCCGTTATTTTTATTTCAATTAAGCATAAATAACACGAAGATCCAGTCAGAGATGGATGTAATAGTACCTCCATGCTGCAACAACGATTGGCTGTGCAGATACACCATCATCGTACGGACGCTCACGTTTTATTACATGATCCATTGATGCACTCACAATATTCCCTTGTAATAAAAACCAACTGTTTAGAAGTGATCGCAATAAAGCTGTAACTAGCTAATTTTTTCCCTTTCTCTCAACAATCATCCATTATCATAAGTAAAAGTAGTACAGGGCTGAGAGTTAACACATCCTCAACAAAAAATAACGCAGCAACGCAATAGTCTTCTTCTTCTTCTTTTTTTTTTTTTAACAGTTTAACGACATAAAAACATAAGATCATAATAGATTGAGATATAAAACTAACACATTCAGCAGTAGAAGTGAAACTAGGTATTCAAACCCGCTATTTCCCTACAGAAAAATTTAACATTTAGGGTAAACAAAGAGAAGTCGGGTCAAATTCCACACCCACAAAAAAAAAGGGAAACTTGACAAGAAAATCTGATAAGAAAATAACCACACCCTCCCAAACCTCAAGCACCGCACCAAACCCTCGGTGGACCCTTTATAAACCCCTCAAAATTTACAGAAGTTGAATCTTCCAACTTGTCGAAAGTTACGAGGGAAAACACAGATCGCAAGCTAATATAAGTGAAAAAAATTACGCATTACCTTGGAAGATTCAGATATTGCGCTCGTTCTCAATCGGTCGAGGGAGAAATCATCGCAATATTACACTTTCCCAAATTTTCACTTTTCGCGGAGCTGAGGAATAATAATTGAGCTGTAAGCAGAAGTGAATTTCGTCTAGAACCCAATGGTTTGCAAGTATTCCATTTCGCACCCTTAGCTTTCAATAATTATTAAACGCAACTCAAACTTTGCAAATTGCCAAAAGATTAGTATTTAAAATTAATATATTTATCAATATTATTAATTTGATATTTGTAATAGACAAACATAGCTTGAATTACACTAACTCTCCATATACACATACGTATATATATATATATATATTACAATTGTTATTATATTGATTTTCATTCAAGAAATATCACTTTTTTTTCTACTTATTTTTTTTTCAATTATTTGTAGTAGTGCTGCAGCTCCACCACATAGCTGTTCATTCTTTTTCTTAATAAAAAAGAATTCAAAATGTATTCCACAATCTTCTTTCAACTTTTAGAAGTAACCTAAACTAAAATGGTTTACCTCTCTTTATTATTTTAAACAAAGAATTATTAACATCTTTTTCATTTCTTTAGCATATTTCTTCATAATATTTGGTGCCTGGTGAAGAGATCTATCTATTCATCCAAGTTTAATTTCAACTACGAATAAAGATACATGAAATATCATATTTGTGAGGATAAGTAATGAAAATGGTTTGATGAAATATCATGAGCCACTATAGACGAACCATATTTGTTGTTATATTGAAGTTTAATTAAACAATATAAGACGTTAATGGGAATTTGTGGTAGGCCATGTAATTCACAAATTTATCGAAATATGCACGTTTATATTTTATCTGAATTTATAAAGATACATTACATTATATACAGGACAGTGCATGCCACAACATCCTTATAACACGATGACAACTATTGATTCAAATAGTTATTTAATTTCTAACATGGCCTACCTTGTCCATTTAATTATGAGAATGTTTCTATAAATCAAGCATGAAACATTATTCGACTAACATCTAAAACTATATAGTCTTGCTAAATCTTACATCATCATTCCATTTTGACACTACTAATAAAAATCTCCTTTTCCTGTTTAAATTGGATAATTATACATACGCTAGCTCAGTTGCTATATTACTGTTCAAGAATTATCCACGTGTTGAAATAGAACAATAACGCACATAAAAAAAAGGCAATTCTTTTTTTTGTTTTGTTTTCAGAAATTAAATAATAACGTAGTACATGTAATAATATAGTTTATCCTAAATCATAGTTGAGATGCATTACATATTCAACAAGATTGGCAAGCAATGAAGCTGTTCAAAACGAGGGTTTTTTGCTGTATTATGTATCCTAGAAATCTGATAAAAATGAAATCTTTTTTTTTTTTTTTGCCATTTAAATCATTTAAGGAAGAATAATTCGAAAACTGAGTGGAACATATATTGATCCCTACATCAGCTAATGGTCAAGTAGTCATGATACAGTGCTAAAGTGGAGGGGACTGTGAAGTCGAAAACACTACAAAAAACTAGAAGATAATGCAAGAGTGTATATATGTGTAATGCCCTTTGTGTATGTATTTAACTATATATATGTGTGCTTCTCTATACATATAAGCCATATCCAAATCTGCAGTTTGAACGATTTATATTTATATAGCAAAACAGAAGCATTAAGAAATAAATATGGCATTCATCAAGAACATTTTAGATAAATACACACCTTACATGGCAATAATCTTCGTGCAGTTGGCATATACAGGGATGTCACTCTTGTCGAAAGCAGCAGTAAACAAAGGAATGAATCCTTACGTATTCGTTGTATATCGCCAGGCTTTTGCGACCGTCGCCTTGGCTCCATTTGCTTTCTTTCTCGACAGGTTCTTCATTTGTGCTTAACGTTATTATTGTAGTAATGTGTATATTGTCGTCGTTGATTTGTTGTATACTGATTTTTCCAGGAAGAAAGCTACTCCTATGTCGTACGGCCTTGTCTGGAGGATTTTCTTTGTCTCTCTATTTGGGTATAATATTTATATAACTAAACTTCATAGGCAGATGCATTATGTTTCAACTAAACTTAGTTTTGCTTACCATATATCCAGGATAACTTTGAGCTTGAATCTCTTCACATACTCGATGAAATACGTGGCTGCTACTTTCGCCTCGGCTAGCATGAATACAATCCCGGCGAGTACTTTCTTGATCGCAATTCTGTTAAGGTACATTAATGCAATAATATATCCTTTAATGTATGCTTATATATATGTACGTCGTCGAGATAAGATTTACGATTTCTTATTCAGGGTCGAGCATTTTTCGATAAAAGAATTTTCGGGGTTCGCCAAGCTGGCGGGATCTGTCCTTAGTCTCTCCGGCGCAATGGTATTCGCTTTTGTTAAAGGCCCTCAAGTTAACTTATTCACGAACTGGTCTGATGAATCTCTCCACAAGATGAGTTCAGACCACACTAATCATATGACTACAAGCAAAGCTCAGATGATTCGAGGTTGTCTCCTTATGATCACATCTAGCACTACTTGGTCTTCATGGCTTGTACAGCAGGTAGCACAAGCAATATATATATATAGTTCACTGCTCTTAATGATGTTACTTTTTAACACTTTGTTCATCAACTTAGGCCCCTCTGGTCAAGCAATATCCAGCGAAGTTTCGACTAGCCATGCTTCAGTGTTTCTTTAGCTCGATGCAGTCGATGGTCTGGGCAGTGGTCAAAGAGAGGGACGCATCGTCGTGGAGAATCCAATGGGATTTGAATCTTCTTTCTGTGGCTTACTGCGTATGTTTCAGTTGTTTCAACTATGCCTGCCTCTATAGATACATACATATTTATGAAATATTAGTTTAAATTGCTAATTAATTACTATATATAATTATGTGTGATTTGCAGGGTATAATGGTGACTGGAATATCATATTGGTTACAAATATGGGTGGTGGAGAGAAAAGGCCCTTCATTCACAGCCTCATTTACTCCATTAGTATTGATTTTCACAGCTATTTTCTCTGGATTTTTGTGGAAGGAGAGGCTTTATTTAGGCAGGTTGGAAAGTGAATATTATTATTATTATTATTACTATTATCATGAAATCATAAATAACATATTAGTGTATAATTTCTGTAACTTGTTTGTGCAGTATTTGTGGAGCTTTACTGCTGGTTGGAGGCTTGTACTGCATCATATGGGGCAAGAACAGAGAGTCAAGACAAGAAGCAGATAAAAATGCAATAAATAATAATGATAATAATTGCAATAACCAAGATTCTAAAGACGAAAGCTTTGTTTAGTGGCTTTATATCACTTTTAATTATCTTGAATAGTTTGCATGTATGTGTGTATAGCCATAAATAGTATTCCATAATACGAAATAACTACAGAAGCATCTCTTTCACAGCATGATTATAAGACAGATGATGGTAGGTAGTAAAAAACGAGAGTTTAAATTCCGAAATCGTCTCAATCCTTGCATAGATCGTTTTTTTCGATTTACTTATTAGTCGCTTGTTCATTCCTTAGCTCCAAGTCCTTACGATCGATTTCGAGCCTCATTCCCTCGATATCCTCCTTCGCCCTTTCGAGTTCTTTATTCTTCATCCTGCAAAAGCTCAGATATTTGGACACCTCCCTTTCGTACTCTAACATCTTTGTTCCTATTTGCAGGCTTAATTCTTCTAACTCAATGCTTCTCCGAAGGATCTGCTGCTTCCGTGCCTCATCTGGGCTCGAACCACCCTTTTCGTGCGCATGGCAATGCTTCGTTCTCTTCGACCCCGTCGGTGCAATAATTTGAACCTGATGGTCCTCAGATTCATCGGGCTCGTCTTCTTGACCGTTCCCGCCGTGATCATCTCCGTTACTCAGTGCAAGCCTCAGGGACCGTTGCAGTTCAGGGTCGGGCGGGAGGTGTCGTCTGTTGCCGTTATGGTAAGAACACATCTCCTTGTAAAACAAGTGCTTTGAGCTGAGAATCTTTCTTACTTCTTCCTTGGATTCCTCAGAAAGATGTCCCATCGAGTCTAAAAGCCAGGGATTTTCAACTACATGGCATGAGGTTCCCGTCCCTAGAATCTCTTCGAGTCTCTTGTACCTTTTGTTCAAACCATGGAACTTATCTTCGCACTGCTGAGGCGAAACAGAGTGCCCCCTCTCGGCCATGACTTCTGAGATCGTTTTCCACTTGCCCTTTTTCTGCAGATTTGAGCATTTTCTTTTCGTGCTAGATTCAGAGCCCGCCTCTTCGTTGATGTAGGAAACTGCGGTGATCAAGAGAAGAACCATAACATCGGTCCACTTCACACGCTGCTGCCGTGGAGAAGCTTTCTTACCAGGTTCTTCCACGAAACTGAGCTCTTCTTCATCGTCATCATCATCGCTGGTTGATTTGGCTCGATCTGCCTCGTTGTGGTCTGACAGAGATAGGCCCGGGAAGTTCTCCTGGATCATGGGTTGATGAGGGTTCGAACTAAAAGGTAACGGTCCTTGCATGTCGTCGTAAGGATTGTCTCTTAGTGCCGTGTTTCCTGACGGTAGGTTTAAACTCCCTTCCATTCGACCGTTGCGATGACGTAATCTCCCGGGATGGCGCGAAGAAACCAACTTTCGAATTTATGAATCAGTTCAGTTCAGTTCAGTTCAGCCAAAAACCTTTCATGAAGATGATAAAAGAAATGGCTTGTTCATTACAGCCTAGATAAAACATAAATTTGCAGATACCCCATTTATTATTTTAACAAAATGATAAACTAGAAGCACTTAGTTCGATTATATACACCAACCAGATCAAGAAGCTCGATAAAATTAGCATTTTACAAAATGAAAATATCAACAAAATCCATCAGCTAGAGAAACCCAATAAAGAAGCAATCTTTATTACAAACTGAGGAAAATATTACCTTCAAGGGCCAAGAACTTACGTTGAAAACGATGAAAGTGCCCGCACTAAGACAGTACTGCCCCAGCTGCCAACCCTCGAATTAAAACTCAAAATCGTGGATTTCTTGGCGTAGCTCTAACAAGGGCACAAATGAAAGTTAGTGAAATCACGCAAGAAAATGTGGAAAAACTATGATTTAAGGCCAATGAACACAGAAAGCTTACGGAACCCAAAGGCTGGCTGAAGGGCTCTTCGAGATGCAATCTTTTGTGCTATGGTGCTTCTGCAAATACTGTAAGTGTAGTACAATGTCCCATAAACTGCAAAAAAGACGCAAATATCCTTCTAGTACAAGGGTGCAGTGCAAATATCGTGACTTGTCGAATGAGGACAGATTTTTCAAGCGGCCCAACTGAGGATTCTTCATTGTTTTCGTCGTCGCATGATGATGTTGATGAAGTTGAAGTCATTTTTTTCTTTTCTTTTAGACAACGTTGAGCAACTTGTGAATCCAAGGCGTGTCTTTTCTTCATGCTGTCTTTGTTCATAAAATAAAAGTAGCGTTTAGACAGAGATTAGAAGCAAACGACACAAAGTAAAGTATAGCATTAGACCAAGATTAAGAGTCAAATCGCATTTAACAAGCGAAAGCCAATCTAAGCTTCTACCAAATCCAAACTAGAAAACAAAACACCAACAAACTACAAAAAGACGGATAGAGAGACAACACACACAACTCTTACAAACATTTTCAACAATGAGAAACTACCATCACTTGTGAAGCTTGCAAGAACAGTTCTCTGCTCCAATGTCGGCCGCGAGGCACGGAGGCTCAGCATTTCCACCTTCATACCAAGCCGATCTCCCCTTGACCAACTCGCTCAAGAAATAATCCAGCTTCTCGACGGTGACATTAGGCATCACTATCACGTGGGCCATGTTACCCTCGCAGGCCAACTGCCACCTTCTTACAAACTCTTCGTCGCGGGGTCGTTCGAACACCACGGTGCTGCTGAGTTCGTTGAGCATGGCGCTGATACCCGATTCTCTGAGCTGGTCCTTCAAGTAGTGTGCGTTCCTGAGGCATTTTTGGACCTCCTTTTGGAACCCTTTGTAACCCTTTCGGTTGAGAGTGTACCAGAGGAAGACAGGGGCGTGCCCGTTTCGGCTGCCCATTATCGTCGCGTCTCTCGAGGCCAGATACTCCACGTTGCTCGAGAGGGCATTGATGTGCCTGAGCCTCGTGAGTTGCACACCACATGGCATGGGGCAGCCAACGAACTTGTGCCCCGAGACGCTAACGCTGCCGATAGGTTTCTTGAAGGTCACTTTTGGAGCCTGGATTTGATGAAATGGAGTTTATGAAAGAGTTGATTGGAGTAATTTGAGCAACCAAGGGCAGTGGTAATTGGTTTTACGATGAAACTCTAAAATTTAACAGTAAGAAGATGGATAAAGTTGTAAGGCTTAACAACATTCGCTAACTATAATAATAGGCATAATATGAAGGAGGAAGATATAAAATTGAAGGCTTACTTTTTTGACAAACGGCATCATGAGGCCAAAGAGTGCACCATCACAATGGATATAGAACTTGTCGTGTGAATAACCACAATCCTCAAGGGTCTTTATAACAAGATCGAGGTCATCGACGGCACCTTTGACAGTAGTTCCTGTTAAATTGAGGTAATACGACGCACCAGCTTTTAGAAACCGTTAAACAGATTATGTCAAGTCTATAGATAGTCATGGATTAAGGATGTACAGTTCTTGAATGCAAATGTAAGAGGTAAAGAAGAGGATCAACTAATTACATTACCTATGTTGACATTGATTATTGCTGGTTTATCTTTGTTTGGTAGCAACTTGGTCTTAAAATCTGCACAGTCGATCTCTCCGGTCAACAAAGTTCCAATTTTTCTGCACTCCATTCTGTACATTCTTGCTGCTTTAAACACAGAGTAATGAGACTCCTTTGATGCGTACAGAATTCCATCAGGAAACACTTCTCTCCTTTACAAATCAAAAGAATAATGAAATATAAACATCAGAAAAATGAAGACACAGCTAAATTTTACAAAAATATGCAACATTTGCAAAGCAATGAATGCGACACATCATACCCAACTAAGATCCCATGGAGGTTACCCTCAGTACCGCAGTTTGTCATGTAACCCCAGTAGTCATCCTTTTCAATCTCCCAAAGGTGGGCAAACCAATCCAAAACGCCCACTTCAAACTGCCTTGAGTGGACACCGTAATTGCTCTCAATAAACGGATCCCCGAGGTTGTTTATCGAGAAATGCTGCAGCTGCGAAAGTGCTCCGTAGTCGAAATCGAGATTATACGGATACCCTGAGGTGAAAAATGAAACATGTTAACTCCAATTATCATCTTCTTATTACTGTGGATAGAACTACTCCGATTGGAAAAAGAATACCAGCGATTCACTCAATGAAACGAAACAACGCAGCTAGACCCATAAAAAAAAAATCAACACATACGCATACTAATCAGTCGTTTGCCCCAAACAAATCGCAGAAAACAGTAAAAGAAAAAAAAAATTCCAGCTATTTTAATACCTAAATGGTGCTTGGTCCTCTCAATTAGCGTTTTCCTGTACCTAGCCAAAATACCAGCCATATACGCCTCTTTATCGCCAGTAGCATCGTCATCA
This sequence comes from Lindernia subracemosa, assembly GCA_028392965.1. Taxonomy (NCBI): domain Eukaryota; kingdom Viridiplantae; phylum Streptophyta; class Magnoliopsida; order Lamiales; family Linderniaceae; genus Vandellia; species Vandellia subracemosa. The sequence continues at coordinate 268,504 of JAQPCC010000073.1, forward strand.
GCGTCAGGCTCCGTCACCTCCAAGCTCATCGTATGGACGTTCCTCCCCAGAACTATCTCTCGCTTCTTCTCATCGCCGCAGCCGTTGGATTCGACAACTGGGGGCAGGGGCTCCGCAGCCACCAGGGTCGGATCGAGAGACTCTGACCCATTAGAAGGCTTCACATTCGCTACAGATCCGTTAAACGACATCGTTGTGTCTAACCACTAACTCCTACTAATTCAGTTAAAGCGAGGAAGATAAAGAGCGCAGGCAGATAAATATAGTTAAAAACTTGTTAGAGAACGGAAAATTAGGGATGAAGAGAGGAATCTGTGAGTGAAGCTTGCGAATGGTATGCTTCTGCGTTGATGATAATCAGTGATGGCGAGAAACATCAGCTAAGGCGATGCATTTATTTATGGAGATTGACGACGGTTTGGTTTGGTCTCTTTATTTAGAAACTATAATTAATTAATTATAATTAATGGTTTCAGTTTGGGCAAGTGGGCCCACCTGCCACGTGACTCGACCAATGGGAGATTGAATATTCAGACAACAGACAAGGCAGCCAGCGTGTCCGTGATTCTTATGGGCCCCACAAAATAAAGAAATATTTTTTTTTAAAACATGGGCTTGAACATCATAGTTTAGGGCCTCATATTTCTCTTACATAGGCCATAGAATAAACTAACTTTTACGCTTGTTGGGGCTCAGTGTTATATATCTATATATATATATAATATATATATATATATATATATTTCAACAATTCTTGATTAAATTATACAATTGAGTACATACTTGTATGAAAATGGATTTCGATCATAATAGAAAGAATTCAAGAAAATTTAGTTATTGGTTGAGAAAAGAGCATTCTTTTAAGCCAAGCATAAAGCCACTTATTAAAAGCCCTTTTACTTACACTATTATGATCATATGCTTTAGGGGGGAATTATCATTGCTAATCAATTCTAACATGGAGCATGTTTTAGGGTTATTGTCACGCTTTTATCTATATATTAGTTGGTATTCATGGCTTCAAATAATTTAATTTATATTATAGGTAATGTCGTGTCAAGAAGGCCCATTCGATCTTTTGAAACTTGGCTTCTTCCCCACCAAAGTTTAGTCTTTGTCTCATATTATATTCCCCTTTCATTTTGTAATCATTGGTGTTATCTGTCACTAATGGTTAATTTTTTTTTTTCAATTTTAACATTAATTAATCAAATATGTCAACTGTGACGATGATGATATTAGCAAGGCGGCCTTCAAGTCTCATGATATCTCTCATTTTAATTAAAGCATATATATTATTGTTTTTCTAGACAAGGTTGATTTTTTTAATTACTACGTAAGTTTATATCTTCGAAGATAAAAGTATCTTTCGTGGTTAGAACGTCGACTATAGAAAATTCTGAAATTCAAAAGGGATTAATTCAATTTATATTTATTTATTTATTAAACAAGCATTTGTAAAATCTAAGTGAAATTATTACACTAATAACATAATAAATAAACAAATGGCATTGGCACTTGTAGGTTGATCTTCCTCGTTCATTGCATATTTTTATTTTGTGGGACATCTTCAACTAACAATGTTTGCTCACCTACACAAATCTCAAAAAATAAAATTAAATAAAAAAGTATGGCTCGTGCTACCAAATATATACATATATATTATAGACATTTAAATATGCATTATGCCCGTAATCATAATAAATATTTATAAATTAACAAAGAAAGAAAGCACTTACTAGTAAAATCTAAAGAAAAAAACGCCTCATTGAATTTGACAAAGAAATAAGTCAATTAATGCTCAACCATAACAGTTATGGTTAGTCTTATAGGATGGACCATTTATTTTCTTGAGGGGATATTAAATTTAAAAAAAAAAAAGAAGCTTAACTATGTAATTATTCTCCCTAAACTAAACTTCGTACATTTTCTCTTCAGACAAGAAAACATTATTTGTTAAGCTAATTACTAAAATAAATTGTCAAGAAGACAACACAGATCCGCATGGTAAGAAAAGGTACACGTTCCCCCATCTAATAACAGCTCAACTTTTTCTTTTCTAGGAAACGCTGAAGCTTAAAAACTATTCCTTTTTCCTCATCTTTGACTAGTGCAAAACAAACTAGTCTTTGATTTTCTCTCATTTCATCTCCCCTACGAGCTCACCACTTCTTCCTCACGCAGGCAAGAACTCGCCCAATCTCTCTCTCTTTTTTCTTTTTTCCTCTTTGATCTTCTTCGAAAGCTTCAGATCTGTCAGGAGGCGAAGGTGCTCTATTAGAAAAGATTTTGTGTGTTGTTTGAAATCTCTGAGGGGTTTCTTTTTTAAAGGGTGTGTGTGTGTGTGCGTGTTTGTGTGTGTGTGGATGTTTGGCTGATAATGAGCGGCGGGACATGGTGGTGGTGGTGTGGAGTCGGTGAGTGTTTTCTCATGGAATGGCAGATCTTGTTAGCTATGGTAATGCAGACCGTGACATTGAACAGGTAATAATCCCTACTTTATCTGTCCTTTTTTTTTTGGTGGGGTTTTGGATTTAGGCTTGATGGGTGGCAAAGATTGCATCTTTTTTGTATTTTTGTTGATGATTTTACTTGGGATTATCTATGTGTGTGTGTGTGTGTTGAAATATTTGATGAATGGGATTATACTTCAATGAATGTTTCTTGGAGTCAAATTGAGGTCTTCTGTGTAATTTCTTTATTATATACCATTTTTAGCATTCTTGATCATCTATGGTTTTACACCTTAAGGGCTTCTTTGATTAGACAGACTGAATCTCAAAGACAGGGGAGTTTCAGACACAAACATGTTCGTTGGAAATGAAAATTTACGTAATCAGTCCGATGATCATTTGCTGTCATCATATATATATTAAAAATGGATTCTTTTTCTTCTTTTAAGCTTCAAAGCTTCAAGTAGTGGTAATGGAAATATTGCTTGTAGTGTGTGTTGGATTTGCTTTGTGCTTCTCTGTTACAAAGATAAACATGTAAGAATTGAGAGTAAGTCATCTTAGAGAATCTTGGACAAACTGATATGGTTGCATTTATTGCGTCTAGCTGATGAATTTCTTTCGATATAATTGAGGGTTCGATCATAGTCAGATAAATAATCTCAACACACAGCAAACTCAAATTGGGTGATTAACGTATATCGCTTTGATGCTATGCTCATTTTGAGAGTTTCATTCTCAAACCAATCCGTATAGGTGTGAAGTTTGTTTTTTTCGGGCGTGGAGATAAACATGTAATAACTGAGAGAATCCATTTAGGAGAATCTCGAACAAACTGATACGTATGCATTTATTGCGTGGAGCTGATGGATTTCTTTAGATAGAAATTAAGTCGACGTAATCGAATCTTGTCGATAGCAGGCTAGCATTTATGTTAAATAAAAAATCAACTAGGAACCTTTTCATTTCACTTCTTTGCAGGCATTGATTGCTCTGAAAAAGGGAGCACAGCTACTGAAATATGGTCGTAAGGGAAAGCCCAAATTTTATCCGTTCAGACTTTCTAGTGTAAGTCGGACAACCATAAACTCCATTGTCATAAGGATAATCGCTTGCTATTACCATGAAATGAATGACTTGATAAAATTATCTTATTCTGATCTTTCGTTAGGACGAAACATCTTTGCTTTGGATTTCTAGTAGTGGCGAGAGAAGCTTGAAGTTATCTTCAGTCCTGAGGCTTATCCCTGGACAAAGAACCGTGGGACGTCAAATTTTTAATTTTATCTTTTTTCGTATTCTTTACTTTTCATAGTCTTTTGATTCTTCTTACTCGGAAACCTCTTTCTTTACAAGGCTGTCTTTCAACGTTACCTCCGCCCCGATAAGGAGTATTTATCCTTCTCTCTGATTTATAACAACGGGAAAAGATCCCTCGACCTGGTCAGTGGAACAAGACCCTTCAACTTTCGGATAATTACGTCTAAATTGAAAAAAAAAAAACTGACATATTTCTTATTACCTGAAGATCTGTAAGGATAGAGTCGAAGCTGAAATCTGGATAGGTGGCCTTAAGACATTGATATCTTCTGGACAAGGCGGCCGCTCGAAGATCGATGGTTGGAACGATGGCGGCCTATGTTTCGATGTACTCTTTTTCTATTACATCATCGAATAAGCATTTTTTTGTTGCATTTAGTAAGAAATGTTTGCTTGTTACAATTTCTCAGGACAACAGAGATCTGACGTCAAACAGCCCTAGTAATAGTTCAGCAAGCGCCGCAAGGGACCTCGGCTCACCCGAGGCTTCTTCAGTCTTTTCAAGCATAACATCGTCAGCTTCTCCGAGGAGTTACCACCACCACGGAGGCAACCTTATCATCCCTCCTTCGGACACAAGCAGATCTCATGCATCTTTGGACCAAACATCGAACACCACCATGCATGTAAAAGCCGCATCCAACTCAGACGCCCTTCGGGTCAGCGTGTCTAGCGCCCCGAGCACTTCGAGCCATGGCTCCCAACCCGACGACTGTGATGCCCTGGGGGACGTTTACATATGGGGCGAGGTCATATGCGAGAACGGACCGCCCGAGAAGAATCTTACGAGCCCCATCACTACAAGGACCGACGTTCTTGTCCCAAAGCCATTGGAGTGTAATTTTGTGTTAGATGTCCACCACGTGGCCTGTGGGGTGAGGCACGCTGCCCTAGTCACGAGGCGCGGGGAAGTCTTCTCCTGGGGCGAAGAGTCGGGCGGGCGGCTCGGGCACGGAATAGGGAAAGACATAGTGCAGCCTCATTTGGTTGAGTCGTTAACCTCTTGCAGCGTTGATTTCGCCGCCTGCGGAGAGTTCCACAGCTGCGCGGTCACCATGTCCGGCGAGCTATACACGTGGGGGGACGGGACCCACCACGCGGGCCTTTTGGGTCACGGGACGGACATTAGCCACTGGATACCCAAGCGGGTTTCGGGCCCGCTCGATGGGCTGCAGGTGGCTTCGATCTCGTGTGGGCCCTGGCACACGGCGCTGGTCACGTCGGGGGGTCAGCTCTTCACTTTCGGGGACGGGACATTCGGCGTTTTGGGGCACGGCGACAGAGCCAGTGTTTCGTACCCTCGGGAGGTCGGCTCTCTCTCCGGGCTCAGGACGGTGGCCGTCGCGTGCGGCGTGTGGCACACCGCCGCCGTGGTTGAGGTCATCGTGGCCCAGTCAGGTTCCAGCTCGGGAAAACTGTTCACCTGGGGCGACGGGGACAAGAACCGGCTAGGGCACGGAGACCGTGACCCTCGGCTCGAGCCCACTTGCGTCCCCGCTCTGATCGACTACGACTTCCACAAGATTGCGTGCGGGCATAGCTTGACCGTCGGGCTGACCACGTCAGGCCGGGTCTTTACCATGGGAAGCACCGTCTACGGGCAGCTCGGAAACCCCAAATCCGACGGGAAACTACCCTGTCTGGTTGAAGACAGGCTTGCAACCGAATCTGTCGAGGAAATCGCATGCGGGGCCTACCATGTCACCGTTCTGACATCGAAGAACGAGGTTTATACTTGGGGTAAAGGCGCAAACGGAAGATTAGGTCACGGAGACGTAGAAGATAAGAAAACGCCCACGCTAGTCGAATCGTTGAAGGACCGACACGTCAAGTTCATTGCGTGCGGTTCGAACTACACAGCCGCAATATGCCTGCACAAGTGGGTCTCGGGCGCCGAACAGTCTCAGTGCTCTGCGTGCAGACAAGCCTTCGGTTTTACAAGGAAGAGACACAACTGCTACAACTGCGGGCTGGTTCATTGCCACTCATGTACTTCGAGAAAGGCTTTAAGGGCAGCTTTGGCGCCTAACCCGGGCAAACCCTATCGGGTCTGCGAAATATGCTACGCAAAGCTGAGTAAAGTATCTGAATCGTCGGGAATCAGCAACAACAGGCGAAGCAGCACTGGTCCGAGGTTGTCTGGCGAGAACAAGGACAAGCTCGATAAGTCCGATCTGAAGCTGGCCAGGTCTGCCATGTCAGCTAACTACGATATGATCAGGCAATTAGATAGCAAAGCGGCCAAACAGGGGAAGAAGAGCGAGGGGTTCTCTTTGGCTCGATCTTCTCAGTCGCTGTCTCAGATCAAAGACGCCGTTCGGACGGTCCCAAGACCGATTCTTACGCCTTCGAGCGTCAGTTCGAGGTCGGTCTCGCCGTTCTCGAGAAGGTCGAGCCCTCCCCGATCGGCCACTCCTGTCCCTACAACCTCGGGACTTTCGTTTTCGAAGAGCATTGCTGATGGCTTGAAGAAGACTAACGAGATTTTGAATCAAGAAGTCCATAAGCTACGGATGCAGGTAAGTAACATATATATATCTATATATATTATGGAACGACACCAAGTGCATAAGTTCTTGAATTTTTCCATTTTTCGAATTTAAAGTTTGGATTTTTTTTAAGGTTGAAAGCCTTAAGAACCGATGCGATCTGCAAGAATTAGAGATTCAAAGATCGGCAAAGAAGGCTCAGGAAGCTATGGCTTTGGCTTCGGAGGAGTCGATGAAGTGCAAAGCCGCTAAGGAAGTGATAAAGTCTCTCACTGCGCAGGTTTAAGCTCAGTCTCGTTGTAATTTCCGTAGTTCGACTGTCATTTTCTTACATCAAGGAAAAGTTTTCGATAAATGCTTTTTTTTTTTCTCTTTTTAGGTGAAAGACATGGCCGAGAGGCTGCCACCTGGCGCCTACGACCCCGAGAGCCTCAAGCTGGTGTACATGCCTAACGGGCTCGAACCAAACGTCACGACCCACGACGGATCGAACGGACAAAGCTTCTCAAAATCTGAGACCATCAACAACAGTTCTTACACAGCTTCTTCTCATCTTCAAACAGAATCGTCCAATGCATCCGATCTATTGCAAGAACCAACCGATTCGCTCGTTGTCAGCAACCAAAGAAGCATATCGGCCCATAAAAACGGGCACGATACAACCAATCGTTCAGACACGAAGCAGCTTCACGACGGTCTTGGAAGTGCATCTTTGCAGTCTTACAGAAGCAGCTTGTCTGAAAGTGTAGAAGGTGGCGAAAATAGCTTAAAATCCAAAATTTCTTCTCCTATTCCCGGCGGGTCGGGCCAGATTGAATCCGAGTGGAGCGAACAGTACGAGCCCGGCGTGTACATAACTCTGATAGCTTTGCGAGATGGGACTAGAGATCTCAAGCGCGTGAGATTCAGGTATGTTTAAGCTTCCCAACATTTGGAAAAAATGAAGTTTTCAGATTTAAAAATGTGATCTTTTATTTGAATATTCAGTCGAAGGAGGTTCGGAGAACACCAGGCGGAGACATGGTGGTCGGAGAATCGAGAGAAGGTTTATGAGAAGTACAACGTAAGAGGTTCAGACAAGTCAACGACGGCTTCTATGCCAAGTGCTAGGAGATCTGAAGGGCCTTTCTCACCTTCTTCACAAGTTTAGGTTTAAAAAAAAACAAATGATAATAGGATTATTAAATTAACCAAACCAAAACAAATATTATGTTCTTGAGCATGTAATTATCCCTATTTTTTTTTTATTTTTTTGTCTTTTTCGCTTTGACTATTTTTCTTTTTCTATTAAATTTTTGGGGTTCTCTCTATTTGTTCTTTCCTACAAATAATAACTAATATGTGGGAATCTGTTAAAATTAATTTTTCTTAGAATATGATTATTGAACACGTAAATGAAAATCAAAATATATGTGGAAATATTCCTTCTTGGAAGTCTAAAGCAAACCCATATTGAAATTTTCGAAGTCAGAGGGTTCAAATTTCAATTTATCATCTAGAAGATATATTATCATGTTGCCATAAAATAAATATTATATTCAAATGTTTTTCTTGCCTTGCCTATATAGAGTTGGTCAAACGTCGAGATCGATTATAACCTTATCTTTGGAAAATCGATAAAACCCTTATAAGAAAGCCCGCCATGGCTATATTATATTAAACAATACAATCAAGACTAAATATAGATCAATTTTATCATTGAGATTCTGAAAAAAAAAAAATTCCAAAAAGAAGGTTCTCTTCTTGCATTAAAAATAGCTTAAAGAAAAATACATCTCTCGTTGATGACGATGGATTCATGCTACTTTGACCAATGGCATGTCCTAGTTCTTTTTCAATCTAGAATAATATTGAGAGATATGTACACAAAAGTCAAAACCCTATTAGCCTTCATTTTCATAGTTTGATCTCATGCAATCGTTACATTGTTACATTTATAATATATGTTCATTTAACGACAAATAATTACATTGATGTAGATATTTTTCATTGACATTTTCAAGTTTTGTTTTCATTATATATATATATATATATATATATATTTGAAAATAATCATACTTGCTGGCGTGACGTGACCATTACTTTGGAAATACTTCAAGATTACATCGTCATTAATTAATGAATACTTGAAATATATTTTCTTGGACTTTGCTTTGGGAGATGTTTAGACACTAAAACCTCAACGGGGCAGGCATATAAAGTCCTCGTGGGTAGATTCATTCAATAAACAAATTACTATATATGGTAAGGAAAGTTTAATTAGTTCTAACACTATTTAACTAAGCAATTTAAGAACTAATTAGAGAGAATATATAAATTATGTAGTCTTAATTTAATCAACGGAATGGAAGCCATTGTTTGAACATCAAACTAAATGGACCTTTTCTCGAAACATTAGCACAACGTTTGACCCCACTCAGATGGTAATAAAGCTAAGGCGCGTAGAGTGCGTGTTTGCAGCGCGTAAACAAAGTCCTCAAAACTAAACTGAGTGTTACAAACTAAACTAAACTCCCTATGTAGTTAAACATTAGGACACCCTTAATTATTCCACCTTTCACTTTTTTTTTTTTTTTTATGTGAATATTAATCTATTTTATTACTTTTTTACACGCGGTCCAAATCAATCCCAATATAAGGCCTCAGATTGCAGAAATGGCTTCGAACACACCTCAGTCTTCTTTCTTGAATCTGTTTCTTCCCTTTCTTACACTCCACACCTCAGCATCAACTCGTCATCATCTCCTTGATAAAGAAATAATTTAAAAAAAATATCAAACTGTTCCTCGGATTTTGCTTCTCTTTGTTCCGAGCATAGGGATTGGTGTGTTTTCTATGACGAAGCTATAAAAATTGAATCTTTATGTGTTTCTTAGTAAGCTGATTTTTTTTTTGTTTTTCTCACGAGTTCGATCTTATTAGAGCTGTTTTACATTGTGGGTTGTCTTTTTTGAACGATTTTTATGGTTCTTGGAGAAAAGGACAAAGAAAAAGTTGGGTTTCCTTTCAGTTATTACCGACGTATTTTGTTGTAATATTAATTTGGCATTTGATTGGGTTTCCTTTCATCCTCATCTCTCCTGATCCTACTGAGCTTTATCAAGCTGAGTGGTGTGTTCGTTCATCTTTTTTCAGTTCTTGGAAAAGAAAGCTTAGTCTTTTGTCTGTGTTTTCTCTGTAATAAGGTTTTGATTCTTCCTCGTGAAGTTGAGAAATGCTATCAACAGATATCCAATCATCATCATCATCATCATCATCTTCACCACCAAGCTTTGGATTCTCCACTATGATCAGACGCAGAGATCAAATTCACTCCATGGAATCTACGCAAAGCCAAGAGATCGAATCGATCTCATTCCAAAAGCACGTGGCGGAGCGTTTTCACCGCTTATCCTCGGATTCGAACGAGGCTCTTCTCTCAATCCCATGGATACAAAAACTGCTAGACACATTCCTATGTTGTCAAGAAGAATTCAGAATGATCATGTTTAACAACCAGAGCCACCTCAGCAAGCCGCCGATGGACCGATACATGTCTGAATACTTCGAAAGAACCCTCAAGGCCTTAGACCTCTGCAATGCCATTCGAGATGGGATAGAGCAGATCAGACAGTGGCATAAACTGTTAGAGATTGTTCACTGTGCACTCAACAACAGCCAGCACAGAACGATCGGCGAAGGGCAGTTTCGTCGTGCGAAGAAGGGTATGATCGATTTAGCCATATCTATGCTCGATGAGAAGGACTCGAACAATAGCACCGTTGCTGCTCATCGAAACAGATCCTTCGGCCGTATTAGTAATAACAACACGGCTATAAAGGTGAGGTCTTTAAGACATTTCAGGTCGTTGTCTTGGAGCGTGTCGAGGAATTGGTCAGCTGCCAAACAACTGCAGGCGATAAGCAGCAACTTAGTAGCACCAAGAGTCAATGAAATTGCTTCAACCAATGGGCTCAATGCTGCTGTATTCACCATGAACTACGTGCTCGTGTTTGTTATGTGGGCGCTCGTAGCTGCGATTCCATGCCAAGACCGTGGGCTTCAGACGCATTTTAATCTTACGAGGCAGTTCGTATGGGCCGGGCCCATGTTGTCTCTCCACGAGCGAATCTTGGAGGAGTCGAAGAGAAGGGATAGGAAGAATTCGTGCGGGCTGTTGAAGGAGATCCATGAGATTGAGATATGCGCTCGGCACGTGAATGAGTTGACCGATTCGGTTCAATTCCCGCTGACCGACGGTAAGGAGAGAGAAGTGAGGGAGATAGTTAGGGAAGTTGGGAAGGTGTGTGAGGCTTTAGGGCATGGTTTGGATCCATTGGAGAGGCAAGTTAGGGAGGTTTTTCATAGGATTGTAAGAAGCAGGGCACAGAGCCTTGATTCCATAGGAGGCTGAGGAAATAGTATGAGATTTATATATGAGGTTTTGAATTTTTGTTTTTGTAATTAAACTGTTTGACTGTGTCCTTTGTAAATTGGAATTTCTGAGGTAACTTTTCACTTTTCCAAAGGTTCAAACCAGAAGATGTTCTATATAAACATGTCCCATGTAATTTACAGACTATATCAGGAGGATAATCTCAACTCTTAATACAACATGAATACTACTACCACAATTCATTTTACAATAATGTAGGAAACACTTACTTTGCATCAATAAATTTGAGCAGATTGGTTCTCTTATCTCTACATCTCTTAAAAACGCATCCATGATTCTTGACATAGTTCATAGGAACAGAACTAGGATCCCACTTGTATTGAGTTATTACCTCCTTGGGTTGGGGGAAATAGAAAACGCAGATGCACGTTTGGTCTCACATGGAGTGAACTCTTCGAAGGCGTCGTGGTGGAGTGGGCCTTTGTTTCTCTACGACGGGAATTACATTCTCCATAAGCTGCATGAATAAGACAAGTACCCATAGAAGGTAAATTGTAGGCTAATGCATCAGCATATCCAAATTTCAGACTCATTTCATCTGACAGTTCTTTATGACAACATGAACACGAATGACGAATCTAACGCTTTTGTCCCGTAATAACAAAATAGCAATACCTGCTTAAGCCTCTTCTTTGTGCGCTCTGCCTGATAATGAAAAAAAGCATTCGAAATAGTTAGACTCTAGCTTGAGAATCAAAATCCTACCGATCAAACTCTTACAGATTCAAAAGCTCATACTCAGGCCGCACAATTATTTGATAAGCATTAAATCTTTTTACCTTCTCTTTCAGTAATCGCTCGTTCTCCTCCTCCAGCTTCATTGCCATCGCCTCCAACTCAACCTGATATGCCTGTCAACCAAAACCACGAGAAAGAGTGGAAAACTATCACATCACACCGCAAACGCTTTTAAAGCTTAACTTTACATATGGAAACGATTTCATTTTGGATGGATTAGCCACATGACTTGAGATAAAGAGGGGTTTGTCTTCACAGAACAGTACATGGAATCATCCAATTCAAGCACATGGATCAAATTCGATGAGAATGAGCTGAAGTCGCGCGATAACACGTGGATCAGATCGAGAAAAAACATATACAGGAATTAAGACTAGACAACCAACAAAGTAAGAATATTTCCACCTGTTTCCTCTCCCTAGATCTAGCGGCAGACTCCCTATTCTTGATCATCCTCCGTTGCCTCTGCATAGTCGCCTTATCCAAGGGCTCTAGCAAGCTCAAGCTCCTATTCCCTCTCATCTTACCATCAAACTCCATACTCGAATTACCCAAATTACCATCATAACTAAAAACCCGACCACCATCAACGGTCGGATCCTCCTGCTTCACAGTCAAAAAATCAATCTTCTCCTCGCCCTCAGAATCATCCACAGCACCCGCCTTCACCAAGAAATCCTCCAAAGTCATCATCTCCACCTTCGGCTGCTTCTCGATTTTCTTCCCTTCCACGATATCCCTCCACACATCATCCACCGTCCTCTTTTTCACGACGCGCGGCGGAGCCTCGACCTCAATCGCCGAATTCGATCCCACGTCGGAAAACTCGTACCGAGAACTGCCGAGCTTGAGGAAATCGGCTTTAGGCGGAGCCGAGAGCTGCCGATTAAGACCCGAATTACGCGACGAGGGCATCAGCTTGGACGAAGCCATCAATCTATGGATTGATCGTGGTAGTAATTTCGAAGTCGAAGTTCGATCGTCAGGGTTTTGATAGCTTGTGTGGTTATTGTATGATAGTTAACGGAGAAGAAAGAAGCTGATGAGTTACTGATACAGAGAAAGATCGCCACGTGCTAAACGGTGACACGGCGCAACGTTTTGCCAAAAAAATGTCGTTGCCAACAGCGGTTTATAAGGTTATTAATTTACATAAAGATGTAAGACTTTGGAAATAGGCTGTAGTTTAGTGATAAGAATTCCACGTTGTGGCCGTGGAGACCTGAGCTCGAATCTCAGGAGCCACATTGTAATTTTACCTTTTTGCCCTTTTTCTATTAAGCCGGTCAAAATTAATTTTGACTGCGATTGTAATAAAACTCATTAACTATACTAAACAATTTAATTAAATCTCATTTAAGTACTTAATTACTCCACTAATCGCAATTAACCTTTTTCACTTTCTTCAAAATCATCGGGACAACACAACAGAAGCCGAACCGATCCCAACCCAACCCAACAACTACGGTCGCTGATTTAATCACCCAATTCCATGGCCTAAAGCGACGCAGCTCACGGCGGATAGTGGCATACCGAGCGGAGGAGATTGATAATGGGTTTATTCAAGAAAATAGCTGGAATTCTAGGGTTAGGAGCGAAAGACGAAGAGCACGGCCATCGCAGCTACGGCGACGATGAGAATGTCGACAGCAGGGAGAACGACGACGCTTCAGCATCTGCTGCTGAAGCAATGTTTGCGTCAGCAGTGCCAAGTCAGAAGAGAAAAGGGTTTAGCGTGCCCGTTCAGGTTCAAGTGGATCGGGGTCCACCGCCTCCGCTTCTCATCCTCTGCGAAGCTGGCGATGGCGGCGTTCAGGTGGGGACGAGGGTTGTTGAATTTCTTTTATAATTTTTTTTTTCTGTTTTATTGTCGTTGATTTGTGTCCAAATTTGCGATCTTTATCTCAATTTGGGGATTTTTGCGTGGGCGTTGCAAAAGCATTATCTTGCTATGTTAGTCGGCAGTATGACTTTGTTATAGTCACTTTCTAACTTTTGTTGATCCCTAGCCTTCGTTAATGTTGAGCATATTCGTTTGTATTCTGATTCTACCATGTTTACATATGATATGATCTTGCTTTTTTGCCGATTTTCCTTTCTTTTTTGATTTATTACATTCCTAAGGGCTTGCGATGGTATGAGAGACGCCTCAGAATAGACGAAGATGGTGATGTAGCTGACGAGTTCCTCGAGGAAATCTCAGCAGATACATCAGCAAGCATGGAAGAGGGTGACAAACATTTGCCAAATTTTCAAGTGAAGTACAGCACTAGACCTGCGAAAGTGAAGAATCTGGACCTGCTACCTAATGGTATGATAAAACATCTTGTGGAGTATCAGGGCAGGCTCGAGTGGGTATAAATTATACTTTCAAGATTCAGCTAAGTATTTAGTTTTATTTGGAAAGCTCTATTTCTTGGAGTGATTGACATTAATGGTTGTTGAAATCTAAGTTATGCTTCCGTATTGGTTGTCTGATAAAAGAACCACTTCTTACGACGAAGAACTATTGAAGAAGAAGCTCACTTCCACCAAAGAACAATTACCTTGCCTGAGATGCTCTTACACACCCTCATATTGTAACTGAACCTTTTGTTTAAAGTATATAGTGATCTTCCAATCTATATATATGTATTCTTGTTTCATATAAGTAGAAGGCATGGTCATTACTGTGTTTTCTTCTTCTTTCCAAGATAACCTGCTATATCGATCAATAGCCTCGCATGATTTCTAGCCTCGTTGTTGCTATAACGTATCTCACGTTGCTTGGAATTCCCCAATGCCCTAGCACAGAAATTGATGTTATCGGCAATAACCTGACCGTCCAAGCCAAGGGCGGCCGATTCTCGAGCAGCGTCGGTTATTACATTCGTGATGTATGCAGCCGTGTTCTCATAAGCTGATATGCATTCGTTTATCACCGGGCTGAAAGATGGCCTAGTGTTCTTGTTCTGAAGCAAGTCCTGCAACCTCGAAATGGTCTTACAGACGAAAATCGAGGTTGCGTTTATGGCAACGTTAAGGAGAGGCATGAAATCTTCAGGCTCTGCGTTTGCAGCGTAAGGCCTCTTGAGCACTCTGAGGCAGAATGCTCTCTCCACGCTGAGCTTTTTCAGGAGGCAGAAATTGTTAACTGTTTCGAAGGGGTAACTGTCGTCTGGTGAGTCTGCTTGTGCGTTTGCATGTGAAGTAACGGAGAAAGTGAGTGTAATTGTTAAGAAAATCAGTAATATTTTTGGAGAATTCATTTTTCTTTGGTGGCTTTTAGTGAAGGAAACTGCTATATTGCCACACAGAGGAGGAGACTGTTAAATGTTAATGCAATTTATAACATATTGACATATGTAACTGACCAATTTTATGACAAGTTTATGTGCTAAATGCGTCCGTTAAACTATTGATATGTTATGACTGCGTGAGTTAACTTTTAGTTGGCCTCCGAGACATAAAAGAACAGAACACATCCAAAAGATTCATTGTGTTGAGGGCTACAAAACTAACTTAGCATACATATAAATTCCAGCACTGAAACAGATTAACTTGACGAAGTTTATATGATTTGAAAGACCTTTTTTTTTTGTTTTTTTTGTGTACATACATAGAAGATGTGAAGAACGAAAAAAAGGGTTTTAACGTTCGCATTCATTCAAGATCGACGATTCCGAAATTAGAGAGGAGGATCTTGACTTGATCCACAAAGTCCGAGCCTGTTGCATACTCTGTTAACATTCCGACAGCAAATCCGAACATTGCCCATCTGCTCAAATTCATATCCCAAATATATGTTAAACTCACATGAGAAAGACAAAGACACATGTATGTAGGTAAAGTACTTTGTTTGGAAGAACTCAGCTTCTTTTACACAGGCTAACACTTGTAAGAACTCAGTTGAGACTTTCTCTTACATTCTCAACAGCTTAATTCAATCATGTAGATGTTAACCATCGGATTGCACTCTTCAATAACAGAGTTCAACCATAAATTAGTTGTTCTAGATAAAATTCTTCTTTCTTAGTACTGAAAATCCAATGATATACAAACTCTTAAAGGCAATCTATTCAAATGAGTGTTTCTATTACAGTCTCAGCAGTCAAATGATGAGTATATTATGAGACTGCAATCTTCAATCATGCAGTTCAACCATAAAATGGGCTCAAGTCAAGATAACACCAAAAAAAATAAAAATAAAAAAATGGTAAAGGCGTAATCTTTCCACATTAAGCACACGGACTAAAATTTCAAGAAAAAGGGGTTGAAATCTATATATGTACCTGCCGTTTGAAATCTCGTTCTTGCCGATAAAACCAAACACTGGGCCCTGATTAGCTTCGTCAAGCTTCTTCTGCTTGAAATACTCCTGAAGCTCCTTAGCTTTTTGCCTCTGAAACTCCAAAGTTATCACATTCTTGTCCTCCTTCCCCTCAACATCAGCCACCTTCGGGCTCGGCGGAGACGGCGGCGCCGGAGAATCCGTACTTGGTGGCACGGCGGGTTTAACCGGGGCAGTTGGAGCAACAGGTCTCCTCAAGGGTCCCTCCGCTTGAGAGCTCCTTATCACGGTGAACTTGAAAGTTGCAGCTGAAGAAGAAGATGGTGCATAAGAAGTACATGGCGTGGATGAATGAGGTGGGCATGGAAACGAATAGCTCGGAAGCTTGATGCGCGGTAATGAAGGCGCCGATGCAACTGACATGTTGTTGATGTCTTGATTTTGTTAAAGAGAGAAGGATTCGATGGTTTTGAGGCTGTAGGAAGATTGTGCTTTTGTGAACGTGATGACTTGTGAGTCGACACTTTGTGGATGAGCTATGGCCAATAATAATCGCTTGAAACAGCGACGATTTTCATATAATTCGGTATTTTTAGTTCCTAATCCAAAGGCCTGTCGTGGCAGCTTGGAATGGCAACTCTCATCCATCACCACCACTTCCGCCACCGTACTACGACCACCGCCGCCGCCACCACCGCCCAAAACCAATTAAGAATCACATCTTTTCTCTCACCGTCACAACCCTCGTTTCCACTCTCATCTCCGAAACCCCAGCTCTTATCACTCGCCAATAGTCAATCCTACAAACACACAGCTCAACCCAGACTATCGAGCCGTGAACTTTTGCAGCTACTCAAGCTTTCCAGCGACCACTCTGACCCTCAGCTCAGCAGAGTGGTCCACGCATGGATTCTCAAGGCTCAAGAACAGCAACATGTCCACTTGTTTAACTCCCTGATTACGACTTATCTAGAGAATGGCGAGTTAGACTACGCTTATAGAGTATTCGACTCGATTTCGACCCCTGATGTTGTTTCTTATACTGCTATGATATCGGGTTTGTCAAAATCTGGCCTTGAGAATGAGGCTATTGGGATTTTCTTTGAGATGATGAGGCTAGGAGTCGAGCCCAATGAGTATACTTTTGTCGCGTTGTTGACTGCTTGTATGCGTCTGTTTGATTCTGAGCTGGGGTCTCAAGTTCATGCATTCGTGGTTAAAACTGGCATCTTGAATTGCCTTTATGTCGCGAATGCGTTGATGGGATTGTATGGTAAGTGTGGAAGTTCCTATTCTATGATGAAGCTGTTCGATGATATGCCTGAAAAGGATGTTGCTTCTTGGAATACGGTGATTTCATGCACTGTGAAGGATGGTATGTTTGACAGAGCATTTGAGTTGTTTGGTGATATGCTGAGAGTGGAAGATTGTGGGGTGGATCATTATACACTTTCCAGCATCTTGGCCGCGTGTGCTAAGAATCTTGGAGCAAGAAAAGGCAGGTCTGTTCATGCATATGCTCTAAAAGTCGGTTATGAGAGCAATTTAAGTGTTAAGAACGCACTGATTGAGTTTTATTCCAAGTGTGGACTCGTGGAACAAGTTGAGACTCTGTTTAGTAAGACACATGCGAGAGATGTCTTTACTTGGACCGAAATGATTAACTGTTACATGCGAGTTAGGCTTGTTGATTCGGCTTTGGAGACTTTCGATAAAATGCCCGAGAAGAACAGCATCTCTTACAACTCTCTCTTGTCTGGATTTTGCGAAAATGGCATGGGCTTACGGGCATTGTCTTTCTTCTGCAGAATGGTGTCTGAAAACGTAGAACTGACTGACTTTGCATTGACCAGCGTTTTAAATGCTTGTGGATTGATTGGTGATCCGAGAACCAGCGAACAGATCCAAGCCTTTGTTCTCAAGGTTGATTTCGGTCACAACGATCATATCATCGCAGCTTTGCTGGACATGTGTACTAGGTGTGGTAGGATCGTTGATGCTGAAAAGATATTCCATCGTTCTTCGACGCGAGAAGATGGCTCTGATTCGATTATGCTGACAACAATGCTATGTGGATACGCTCGAAACTCCGAGCCCGTCAAAGCACTTTCTTTAATCAACCACTGGAAGCAGAAAGAGCATTGTTTCATGGATGAAGTTGCTTTGGCCTCAATGCTTGGCGTATGTGGTGATTTGGGATGTGAGAGGCTCGGCGAACAGTTCCATTCTTATGCTTTAAGACAAGGTTTCTTGCTCGATACTGGCTTAGGAAATGCCTTGATAAGCATGTACTCGAAATGCTGTGACATGGAAAAAGCTGATGAAGTATTCAATCGAATGCCAGCCCACAACATAGTCTCATGGAATAGTCTAATAAACGGTCACATCCTTAACAGACAAGGAGACAATGCCCTGCACGTGTGGTCGAAGATGCAGAAGCAAGAATTATTACCCGATGTGATAACGTGCGTCTTAATCATCTCAGCGTATAAGCACACGACTTCGAATTTAGTTGCTCACTGCAGAGACTTCTTTCGATCCATGAAATCTTCTTACCCCATCGAGCCCGATTCAGGCCATTACACAGCTTTCGTCAGCGTTTTAGGTCAGTGGGGTCTTCTCGAAGAAGCAGAGGAGCTGCTCATCAACAAGATCCCATTCGAGCCTTACATCTCCATGTGGAGGGCATTGCTAGATTGCTGTAGACTGCATCGAAACATCACAATAGGCACAAGGGTTGCAAAGAAGATACTAAGCTACGAGCCGCAAGATCCATCCACATACATACTGAAATCGAATCTTTACTCAGCATCAAATAGGTGGCAATGCTCCGAACTTGTTCGAGAGGAGATGAAACGAAAAGGGCTTCGTAAAATTCCCGCTCAAAGCTGGATTGTAGACGAATACAGCAGAGTTCATGTGTTCTTTGCCAGAGACAAGTCTCATTTTCAATCGAAAGATGTGTATAGCGCACTAGATATACTCTTCATGGAATGTCTAAAGACAGGCTATGTCCCAGATAAGAGCTTCGTCCTACACGACGTCGAGGAACATCAGAAGATTAATTTCCTGCTGTACCATAGCGGGAAATTAGCCGTGACTTACGGACTATTAACGACGAAGCCGGGGAAACCCGTCAAGGTTTTTAAGAACATACACCTATGCGGCGATTGCCATACGTTTTTCAGGCATGTTTCTCTTGTTACCAAACGGGAGATACGAGTTAGGGATGCATCAGGCTTTCACTGCTTCGCCAACGGTCTATGTTCTTGCAAAGGTATCATCAGGTGACAGTTGACATGATTCTTCTTTTGTATTAATCATGTTGTTATTACAAATTTTGTCTTGAGCAAACGATCCTTTTCTGAAATATTTGTTCACATAATGTCTTGGTTGTAGAATTTCTTTGTAAATTTATCCTTATAAACTGTTGTTGAAGGATGAGATTGTTACTGTTGAAGAAGTGACTTAAGGCTTATCCTTAGTGATTGATGACTTCCTGCCATAGTGTATCCTCGTTCAAAGACAGATCTCATCTCGAGTTGAAAGTCCACGTGGCACTCCTTCTCACCAAGAATGCCCAGTCACTGACAGCTGACACGTAAGCCTGCATAACATTTTCAACTTATCCAAGCAGTGTGTGTAGTGATTAGTAAGCTGACTCGTGGTGACGAAGGATCTTATTGAAAGAAACTGCGAGATCAAGGGCCTGAACTGCAATCTCAATAATATTGAGGACTCAATTGATAATAAGTTAACAATCCTAAGATGATATCTTTATTTATTTATTTTTTAAGGAATGAAATGGAATATCAAGGGAATGTGCTAATTATTTAATACAATCTGTTATGGGAGATTCTACTAGCTTTTGTGTCCCCACCCTTTATAAGTAGACAATAAATTCAACTTTTTGCATATAATTCTTTATTGTGTCCTAAAACTATCGAATATTTATTGTTCGTATTATAAAGTATTATAACTATTAAGTATTTTACTAACGACGATTATATAAATATTACAGAGATAACTAGAGAGATAAACAACTTCTTTATTCAATACTTTTCAATATATTTTTACACATCCCAAATCACCTATTTATACACAAATCTCTCAAATTACATTCACAAAATAAAATATTACATCAACCACACAAAAATCACATCTACCGTTCTAATCAATAAAATAATCAAATCTAACTTTTTCAACCTCCATTCTTAACTTAACAACCAATCCTTTTACTTAACCACCATTCTAAATAATATACATCCACATCTTTATTTTAATATTTATTAATATTTCATAATACTCCCCCTTGGATGTATATTAAGGAATATGCCTCATTAAAACCTTGCTAGGAAAAACCCAGTGGGATAAAAACCTAGTTAAGGAAAAAGAGTACATAATTCCATTGATACGCTTTTCTTGTTGCCTCATTAAAAACCTTACTAGGAAAACCCTATGGGAAAAACCATAGTGAAGGAAAAAAGAGTGCAACGCGTATCTATTCCCCCTGATGGGAATATCCTTTAAGATATCCAAGTTTTCGGACTCCAATTGAATATACTAACTTTTCAAAAATTCTCGGAGGAAGTGCCTTTGTGAATAGATCAGCGAGATTTTCACTTGATCGAACTTGTTGTACATCAATATCACCATTTTTCTGAAGTTCGTGTGTAAAGAAAAATTTAGGTGATATATGTTTTGTCCTATCACCTTTGATGTAACCTTCCTTTAGTTGAGCTATGCATGCTGTATTATCTTCAAATAATGTTGTGGGGAGTAATTTTTCAGAAGATAACCCGCAAGTCTCTTGAATATGTTGAATAATAGATCTTAGCTAAACACATTCTCGACTAGCTTCATGAATTGCCAATATTTCAGCATGATTTGAAGAAGTAGCTGTTAAACTTTGTTTGACCGATCGCCATGAAATAGCCGTACCTCCATATGTGAATAAATAACCCGTTTGTGATCGGCCATTATGCGGGTCAGATAAAAACCCTGCATCTGCATAGCCAATTAAATGAGATTGTGAATCATTAGAATAGAATAATCCCATATCCGTAGTTCCTTGAAGGTAACGGAATATTTGTTTGATTCCATTCCAATGTCGTTGGGTTGGTGCAAAACTACATCTCGCTAATAAATTTACAGCAAATGCTATATCTGGTCGAGTATGACTTATAAGATACATTAATGCGCCAATAGCACTAAGATATGGAACTTCGGCACCAAGTATTTCTTCGTTATTTTCGCATGGTCTAAATGGATCTTTAGTTACATCAAGGGACCGTACGATCATTGGTGTAGTTAATGGACGCGCTTTGTCCATATAAAATCTTTTCAAGATTTTTTTCGTATAAGTCTCTTGATGGACAAATATTCCATTATTTAAATATTCAATTTGTAGTCCGAGACAAAATTTCGTTTTTCCGAGATCTTTCATCTCAAATTCCCGTTTCAAACATGTAATAGTTTTAGTTAACTCTTGAGGAGTTCCTATAATATTTAAGTCATCAACATAAACAACAATGATGACGAACTCTTTTCCACTTCTTCTCAAGAAAATACATGGACATGTTTGATCATTTTTATATCCCTCACTCAGTAAATATTCACTTAGGTGATTATACCACATTCACCCCGATTGCTTTAAACCATACAATGATTTATTCAGTTTTACTGAGTACTCATTACGAGGTCCCGAATTTTCAGGCAAACGAAATCCCTCAGGAAGTTTCATATATATGTCACTATCGAGTGAGCCATATAAATAAGCAGTGACAACATCCATAAGATGCATATCGAGTCCTTCACGCACTGCCAGACTAATTAGATAACGAAAAGTAGTTGCATCCATCACAGGAGAGTATGTCTCCTCGTAATCAATACCGGGTCTTTGGAAAAACCCTTGTGCAACAAGTCGTGCTTTGTATCTAACAATTTCACATTTTTCATTTCTCTTTCTGATGAAAACCCATTTATATTCAACCGGCTTTACATTTTCTGGTATACGGACTACTGGGCCAAAAACTTTTCGTTTCTCAAGTGATTTTAATTCTGCCTCGATTGCATCATTTCATTTTGGCCAATCACTTCTCTGTCTACATTCATTTACAGAATTTGGTTCATGATCCTCATTTTCAATAATCTCATGCAGCGCTACATTAAATGAGAAAACATCGTCAACGTTGACTTTGTCTCGGTTCCATCGTATTCTATTTTGGGCATAATTTAACGAGATCTCTTCATTCTCAATATTTTCACAACTTTCAGGTACCTGATCAAGATTATTTACGCCCATTGACTCTCTTGGAGTCGATGTGTCCTCGATTTGGCCATTTACAATATTTGCTCCTTTTCTTTTTCGAGGATTCTTATCTTTGGATCCCGAGGGCCTACCACTTTTTAATTGCGGTTTCGGCTCAGTTTTGTTCGCAGCTCCAATAGAAGTATCAATTCTAATAGGAGCATTAACAGCTGTTATATATGATTTAGTCACTCTCTTTTGGTCAGTAAAATTGTCTGGCAATTGATTGGCTAAATTTTATAAATGAATTATCCTTTGAACTTCGAGTTCACATTCTTTTGCACGAGGATCAAAATGAGCCAATGATAATTCATTCCAAGTAATATCTTTAACCAGCTGTTTATTTTCTTTATCTCCCCTTAATGTTGGAAATTTAGATTCATCAAAGTGACAGTCGGCAAATCGAGCTGTAAATAAATCTCCTGTCGATGGTTCTAAATATTTTATTATCGACTTTGATTCAAATCCAACATATATTCTCATTCTCTTTTGAGGTCCCATTTTAGTGCGTTGCGGTGGAGCAATAGGAACATATACCGCACATCCAAAAACTCTCAAATGGAAAATATTTGGTTCCTGACCGAAAATCATTTGTAATGGGGAAACATTATGATAACTTGTTGGTCTAATGCGGATAAGTGATGCTGCATGTAAAATAGCATATCCCCAACATGATAAAGGAAGTTTCGACTTCATTAGTAATGGTCTTGCAATTAATTGTAATCTTTTTATCAATGATTCTGCAAGTCCATTTTGAGTATGAACATGTGCTACGGGATGTTCAATATCAATTCCAATAGACATACAATACTCATTAAATGCTTTAGAAGTGAACTCACCAGCGTTATCAAGGCGTATTTTCTTAATTGGAAAATCAGAAAAATGTGCTCGTAATCGAATTAATTGAGCAAGCAATCTAGCGAATGCAACATTGCGAGTTGATAATAATGATACATGCGACCATTTAGTTGATGCATCGATTAAAACCATAAAATATCTAAATGGACCGCATGGTGGATGTATTGGTCCACATATATCGCCTTGAATACGTTCCAAAAACGTAATAGACTCGGTCTTTAATTTCAATGGTGATGGTCTAACGATCAGTTTTCCTTTTGAGCAAGCATCACATGATAATTCATTGGACATAATAATCTTCTTATTTTTTAATGTGTGTCCACATGAATTCTCAATTATTCTCCGCATCATAGTTGAACCGGGATGGCCTAACCGGTCATGCCACACAATAAATAAGTCATCATTTATAGAATTTGCCTCAATTGTATTAATGTAAGCATAGTATAAACCGGAGGATAAAGCGGATAATTTTTCTATAATGCATTTTTTATTTAAAATCACATTTGTGATTTGAAGGTATTCATTATCACCTTCATTTGTAGTCTCAATATGATATCCGTTTTTACGGATGTCTTTAAAACTCAATAAATTTCTTTGAGACTTGGAAGAATATAATGCATTTTTGATATGCAATTTTTTTCCTCCGGATAATATGATATTAGCTGTCCCAGAGCCTTCAATCAATTTCGTACTTCCCGAAATGGTATTAACATTTGCTTCTTGAATAATCAATCGGGAGAAATATTTTCTATCCGCGAGAATTGTATGAGTCGTTGCGCTATCCACAAGACATATATCTCCACGTGTATTCATTCTTCAAGAAAATAATAATAAATATCAAACATTGATTATATAAATTCATGATAACAATACACAACATATATGATAATACATAAATAATACACAGCATATATGAAAAACACACAACATATATGAAAATATAAAATAGTACCCAATAATAACATTTGCTTAATTAGGATCGGTGAGGAATTCATCAACATCAAAGTCACCAATCTCGTTGAAGTTGAGATTAGAACCGCCTTCATCTTGGATAAAATTTGTCTCAACTTTCTTCCCCTTTTCGTTAAGCGATTTCTGATAGAGATCAACTAGGTGTTTTGCCACGCGACAAGTACGGGCATAATGACCTTTCATACCACAACGAGAACATGGTTCATCAAATCGTTTTTTATATTGCTCACCGATTTCCTCTTTATTTTCCATTTTTCTTTTCTGGGGAAAACTATTATAATTGCCATAATATTCACGGGCACGACCACGACCACGACCACGACCACGGCCACGTCCACGTCCACGACCACGATTATTGTACCGGCCACGACCGCGACCACTATTACCTCGATCATTTTGATATGTATTCATGTTGGCTTCAGGTATAGGGGCAGAGCCCGTCGGTCGTGATTGGTGATTCTTCAATAATAACTCATTATTTTGTTCAGCAACGAGGAGACAAGAGATTAACTCTGAATATTTCTGAAATCCTCTTTCCCGATATTGTTGCTGCAGCACCAAATTCGCTGCACTGAATGTGCTGAATGTTTTTTCTAGCATACTTGCGTCAATAATTTCTTGTCCACATAATCTTAATTGAGAAGTAATTCTGAACATAGCAGAATTATATTCACTTACAGATTTATAATCTTGGAACCGTAAATTTGTCCACTCATATTGAGCATTTGGCAGTATCACGGTCCTTTGGTGGTCGTATTTTCAGATCAGTCCACAAAGTAAGTGGATCATTCACAGTAAGATATTCCACCTTTAAACTTTCATGAAGGTGGTGACGGAGAAAAATCATGTCATTGGCCTTATCTTGGCTCGATGCCTCATTTTTAGCTTTTATAGTATCTCCCAGACCTTTTGATTCAAGGTGACGTTGGGCATCCAAAATCCAGGATAAATAGTTCTGGCCCGTGATATCGAGAGCGACAATATCAAGCTTTTGAAGATTCGACATCTTACTATAAAAAAAATAAAGATATATTAAATAATCATAATCATAAAAGTTAAGAAAAATAATATTCAAGTATAAATAAGTATTAACGTGATTATAATTAAATAAAAAAAAATCAAACTTTCATAAAATGACATAATTCTAAAAAATTCAACGCCGCAGCTAGGATTTGAAATCTGGTGCTCATGCCACAAGTTTGTGGGGATTACCGCTAGGCCCAGTGCGGTTTTGTGTTATAAGATGTAAAAATAAAATGTACATATGATACCTCGGAGTGATGGCGTCGAAAAACTTCAGAGGACGAAACTCTCGTGCTCGGGGTGATGACGTCGACGAACTTCGAAGGATCGAAGCTCTCGTGCTGATAACGTGTTATAAAGTATTATAACTATTAAATATTTTACTAACGACGATTATATAAATATTAGAGAGATAACTAGAGAGATAAACAACTTCTTTATTCAATACTTTTCAATATATTTTTACACATCCCAAATCACCTATTTATACACAAATATCTCAAATTACATCCACAAAATAAAATATTACATCAACCACACAAAAATCACATCTACCATTCTAATCAATAAAATAATCAAATCTAACTTTCTCAACCTCCATTCTTAACTTAACAACCAATCCTTTTACTTAACCACCATTCTAAATAATATACATCCACATCTTTATTTTAATATTTATTAATATTTCATAATAGTTCGTTTATTTATACGATAATAATGGTGACCTAACGGTTACTCTTCATTGATTATATTACATCCCTCGGACGAAAAAATTAATTGGCTACTGTGTTACGTTCTTCATAGCATAGCCAGCAGAACAGAGGTTGGTTTGGTACCCGTCATACCAATCCAATTAAATACTGACACGTGTCTCCTTTCATTTCCAGCCTCCCCCAACGCCTTTCTTTTCTTGGTTCGCAAACACTGTGTGTTTGAGCATCGAGCCTATCCCACCAAGAATCACCGCCACCAAATCGATTTTCACCGCGCAGTTTAACCCGCTTGTAATTTTTTTTGTTTGTAAAACCCATTAGTTTTTTTTTTTTGGGAAATCAAGAACATAGTAGGAAATGCGTATATATATATACCTCGTGAAGCCCTCCGTGAATGATATAAAGATTGCTGCTTGATGGGATTTGTTTAGGAGAAAGAAAAAGAGCGAAAGACCATACAGAACGAGGAATAAAATGTCGGCAGCTGCGGCTGCGAGGGGTTTTACGACGCCGTTTGGTGTTCGGCTGCCGCGGCTGAGGAGGGCTGACGAGGCCGGTGCTGTTTTGGAGGTGAAGCCAACGAGGAAGAAGCGAAGTGTCAGCTTACTGAGTGTGTGTTGTTCGAGCAAGAGCGAGGAGAAGTGCGAGGAGAGAAGATTCGACAAGAACCCTCGACCCAAGTACCTCGGGCGGGTGCCCATTAGGCCTTTTGCTACTCCACAGTTAGTGTATTTTTAATCCTTCCTTTTCTTAATTTTATAGTTTGTAATGTAACAATGAGGGATGTTTTTTTTTTTTTTTCATTTGGGCTTGTTAATCTTTGCTTCGTCTGGAAATTAGGGTCAACCATCCATGTCTATCAAGGTTTGAAAATTTCAACCTTGTTAAACTTTTTGGTCATGAAAGAATCTGCTTTGAATGCGTTTATATAGTTGCTTTACACTATATGGTAGCTTCCATTAAGATTCCATATTTCCAAGATGTGAAAATATGCTTAGTGTGGGTAGAACTTTTCGAGAATTAATCATTTTCTTTTGAAATCGTAGATCTCGATATTCTTCCAAACAAGAAAAGTTCTTTCCACGGTGCTCGCCGAGGAATTCGGGCCCTCAGTCGCGGGATTCACCTCCTAAACGAGGTGAGTAGAATCTTCTAGGTTTCTTTACGGCTTAGTTTTTTTTTTATGTATTTCCATGATTGATCTTCTAAATCCTACGTAGATACTGGTATTGCAAATGAGAAAGACTGGGGCATAAGCTTATTGCATGAGAATGTCAGTGAATCTGGGATCAACGAAGATGGTAGTACTTGGTACCGTGAAAGCGGCGAGGATCTTGGCGATAATGGTTACAGATGTAGATGGACAAGAATGGGCGGTCAGAACCAAGATGGGAGTTCAGAATGGAAAGAAACGGTATGTATATTGTCGTGTATTGAGCGAGCCTATAGCTGTGCTTATGTGGTTTTTTTTTTGCCGTGTTAGGAACCTATAAATGTAGAAGACAAGTAAACTCAATGAATTCTTGCACTCCCCTTCATCGTTGATATATATATTTCTTTTTTCTTGATGGGATTGCTTAATTTTGTACCCCCCTCTGATATTTTTTTTATTACGTAGTTTTGTTGTTATGACCTTATTAAGCATCATCCCAGGTGCATTTAATCGGATTTATTGATCTCCTTGACAGTGGTGGGAGAAGAGTGATTGGACTGGATACAAAGAGCTAGGTATTTGAACTCTCCAAGCTTCAAATTCGTCTTCCTCACAATTTTTTATATGGATATGTCCATTGACCTCTTTTTGAGGCATCTTCTTGCATCATTATTGCGTATCGTAAAAAAAAAATGTTTTGATATATTGCAGGTGTAGAGAAATCTGGTAGAAACGCAGAAGGAGATTCGTGGTGGGAGACATGGCGAGAAGTTCTTCACCAAGATGAATGGAGGTTTGCCTCACAAATTTGTTTTCCTTTGTGATCTTTCTTAGTTTCTAACACTCCTAGGTTAATGTAGTCGTAATAACTTGTACTCTGGGCTGTTTTAAACTGCAGTAACCTGGCGAGAATAGAACGTAGTGCACAGAAACAAGCTAAATCAGGAACAGAGAACGCTGGGTGGTACGAAAACTGGTGAGTAAACGACCAAACGAATCTCATATTAATCAACATACAAAAACTTGCCTTCTTCATTATCACAGCTTAGTTCTTTTTTTTTTTTTTAATCTACGAAGTTGGGAAAAATATGATGCAAAAGGATGGACTGAGAAAGGAGCACATAAGTACGGTAGATTGAACGAACAATCATGGTGGGAGAAGTGGGGCGAGAACTATGATGGTAGAGGATCCGTACTAAAATGGTAATACTCCCAAAAGTTTTTTCAGACATTATGGCTTATCTCACCTTGTTCATGTTCAATTTATTTAATTGATTTGCAGGACCGATAAATGGGCTGAGACAGAGCTTGGAACCAAATGGGGAGACAAGTGGGAGGATAAATTTTTCGCAGGCATCGGTTCGAGGCAAGGAGAGACTTGGCACATGTCACCTAGTGGTGAAAGTACGGTTTCTTGCTCGTGCGAACGATAATGTAGAAAAAATAATGAAGAGATGGAAAGTCTATGCTTAGTCGAAAGAAATCAAAGAGATATAGTTACAAACTTCTAACATTACTTTTTCTAAAATGAATTCTAACAGGATGGTCAAGGACATGGGGAGAAGAACACTTTGGAAATGGGTGAGAATACACTTTGTGATTTTATAGTACATTGCAATCACATTTCTGCTGTAATGAAACTGAGGTGTGAGCTCTTCCTTTTTTCGTATCAGCAAAGTCCACAAGTATGGCAAAAGCACGACAGGCGAAAGTTGGGACATAGTTGTCGACGAAGGAACGTACTACGAGTAAGTTAAAAAGTCGCTTGCTAAAGCTCTCAAGTTTTGTTGGTTCTGTGTTTTTCTTTTAATAACAAGTTTGTAACTTCTGTTTACTTCAAGGGCCGAACCACATTATGGTTGGGCTGACGTCGTAGGCGATTCCACCCAACTACTGTCGATCGAGCCACGAGAGAGGCCGCCTGGTGTGTTCCCTAATCTTGATTTCGGTTCATCTCCACCACCACCACCACCGCCTATAGAGGAAGGGCCGCCGCCTCCACCGCCGGAGCCATTGTCATCACATTAACTGACACAAACGAATCATTCTTTCTCCCAACAAACAGTTCTTCGTTTTTTTTTCTCAGCCATGTAACTTTAGAATGTTTTGCTCTGGATTTTTCATCTTTATTCATTCTTCTAATATCTCATACTCCATATTTATGTTTAGTTCGAATAGAACTCGACTCGATTAATATAAACAGTATGAACAAACGATGAAAACGAAAAAATCATAGGAATTTATATTCGATATCGTAGTTAAACAAATCTTAGCATATGTTGAAATAACTACCTTGTACTACAAGACTGGAACTTGAAACCTGCCTGATATGGTAAGAAAGGTATCTAATTCTTAACCACACACTACAAGCATTCCAACCCACAGTTGTGTACTTATTCATCTCTAAACAAATCAATGGTCTCAACACACTCATACATTCGACGTAATTAAGAAGAAAAAGAAAATGGCCGATGAGGCGAAATACGACGAGCATGTGATCAAGTCGAAGGAGGGGGCCTCTCATGTGGAGACAGGCGGGGAGCCCGTCGTTGTTAAGTCTATGGAAGGCGCTCCACCTCATGACAGCGAAATGTTAGAGTCGACGAAGGAAGATGAAGACGACAAGCATGAGAGGTCGGTCGGGGATTATGAAGAACATGTTAAGAAACTCGAAGATGGCTCGCTAGCGAAGGAGAAGAAGCTTCACATGCCTGTAAGTTTTCATGTCCGATAGCTCACAGATTCGTATGAGAAGTTAAAACTCGAAATATTAACGAAATCTAACAGGGCTATAAAGAAACACGTGAAGAAAAGGCTTACGTTGCAATTGAGATCAAGCCCGACGATTTCCCAGCTGAGGGAAACATATCATGCGGCACTGACAGTGAGGTGGTGGTGCCGCCTCATCACGCCACTGAGCATGCCACCGCGGAGATGGAGGCCGGCGAGGGCCGCAAAGGAAAGAGAGGGTTTTTGAGGAAGATTAAGGAGAAGATTCCAGGGCTAATTAAAGACTGGTGATGATGAGGCCATTCATTAAAAGATTCAAGATTCAAACTTACAGCAAAAAATCGCAGGCGTAAACAGCATGTTTAAGATCTGACGAAGTTCTTGTCTTATGTTTTGGTCTCAGATAGAATTCTTGCATCTAATTGAGATGTTAAGATAAAGAAACAATACTCATTTATCCATCCAAATCACGCATCTGAGACTCTTTCCTTTGACAAGCAAGTCAAAAGCTTTGTTGATCTCCTCGAAACCAACCTCGTGTGTCACAAACTTATCAAGCTCCAACTCCTTCATTACAACCCGAAAGAAGAAAAGAAAGATATGAAAAGATGAACATGATACTATGTTTAGGGATCAAGGAAACATAGCTTGTTGATTTAACCGAGATATTACCTTGTTAATGTATCGCTCAATCAGAACCATTATATCACGTTTTGGTTTTATACTTCCGAAAAAGGAGCCCGTTAAGGTTTTTCCTAAATGTAAGACCTCGAAAGAACTGAATGACAACGTCGCACCGGGCTTGTCCACGCCAAGAACTATCGTTTTTCCCCAACCCTGGATATTTATCCAAGAAAATTATAAGCTTTCGACGTTGTAGTTTAAGGTTTTAAGACTTACGTAGGATGAGAATACCTTTCTACAGCAGGCATAAGCTTCCTCGACCAACGATGACTTTCCAACGCATTCGAAACAATAGTCTGCTCCTCCATCTGTAATCTCATTTATTATCTTGAAAAACAATGAATCAAAGAAAGTTATACAATGTTTGAGGCGAGGGCAATATTTTAAAACTCGAATCTGGATGTTGAAGAACTAGGGAGTACCTCGCTGACACGTTTGTTTCCAGAATTATTCGGCTTGATAAATTCACTCACTCCAAATGCTTTAGCTACAGAATTAGAGATAGGCACAGTAGTATGAGCAGAAATTTTGAAATTTATTTATGATAAAAGAACCATGGTTGAGTTACGTTACCTATTTCAAATTTATTGGAGTTCACATCAACGCCGATGATTCTTGATGCACCACATAACCTTGCACCCTCTGCGACCTTTTAAAGCAAGTAAAAATCTTATCCAGTGTTGTCTGGAAACTCTCATCACACAACGATTAATCGACGTCCTTACAGCTAATCCGATTAATCCCAGGCCAAAGTTAGCAACTGTCGATCCTGGTTCGACGTTTGCTGTTTTCCAAGCAGCCCCTACACCTTTGTTTTCAAATATAAATACGAACAAAATTTAGAGAAAATTTCAGACATGACTTATGATGGCGTTTCTCGAGATTATATAACCTTTTACCTGTTGACACTCCACAGCTCAAGAGACAAGCCCTGTCTGGAGGAATTGAAGCTTGTAGCTTCACTACATTAGCAAGCAACATGCAACACAATGTACTCGGAAAAGCTTGAGACAAAGATGAAATGGTAGATAGGTTCTCCGTTGAGATCCGTAAACCTGCTCGTTCCATCGTGCATCCATGGAGATTGGCTGAATGGATAAACCGAGCAGAGATTGCTTTTTTCGGATTTGCAATCCTTACATTCTCCGCAGTCGGGTACGAAGATGGGAATCACAGTATCGCCTTCAACGAACTCATTCACATCAGGTCCAACACTCTCCACAACACTTGTTTTTGGAAGAGGAATTTCATCAAACAGTTACCACTCAAACCCATTTTTAAAGTACAGATTTTTATTCTTTAGTATGTATGCTAGACTATAAATTACCCGACAGATTCATGACCCAAGATCCTAGGAAAACAACCTGGGTACTCCTTCAAAAAAGAAAGAAACAAAAAGATCACAGAAAGGTCACTTCAACAAAATTTGAGAAAAAGATTGAAGATGTGCAT
Organism: Lindernia subracemosa; assembly: GCA_028392965.1. NCBI lineage: Eukaryota > Viridiplantae > Streptophyta > Magnoliopsida > Lamiales > Linderniaceae > Vandellia > Vandellia subracemosa. Next base: position 300,104 of record JAQPCC010000073.1, read on the forward strand.
ACTCACTTCCATTTTCAGGAAGGTGTAATCGCTGTAACATAGAGAAGTGCATATGATCTTGACTCGAATTTCATCAGATTTTGGTGGGGCGGCGAGGATTTCCTCGACCACCAGCGGCTCTCCTGCTTTCCTCGCAACATATTGGGAGTATGTATGTAAGGATCTGTTTGTAAAATAAGTATATATATGAGGAGTATCAGAATAACAATAATTAGCAGGGACTAGAAAGCAAATACAGGGAATAGACTAGTGATATATATAAGGAACGATTTGTACTGTTTAGCATAACGATTTTCTTGGCTTTTTTAATTAAATAATTAGTTTTTTAATTTTTATTTATAAAATAAGTTAAAAAAAATACTTATTAATAAAATAAGTACTTTCGTATGTTTGACATACGAGTTATAATTCGTATGTTGGAAATACGAGTTATAACTCGTAACTCTGACATACGAGTTATAACTCGTATCTTTAAGATACGAGTTAGATCTACCGATACCGACAAACTCTGCAACCAACAAACTCTGACGAAACCTCTGCTAACTCGTATGTTGAAGGTACGAGTTACATTTTCTCGTATGTTAAAAGTACGAGTTAACATAACTCGTATCTCACACATACGAGTTATATCCCTATAAATTCATACCTTCGAAACGAAATATTATATCAAACACATCACCGATCATCACATACAAACATGGTGTCCAATAATATACAAGTGTTAGTTTATTTCGGTGGTGAAATTATTCACACATCCAATTCAACCATCAAATACAGTATTGATCCTATAGGGTACCGGCGAATTCGTCGTTCTACCAATTTTTTCGAATTTCTGTCATTCTTGTTTGAAATTACGGGTGCTGATAGCAGTTCTTGTTCGTTGATTGTTTATGGCAAGAATGAATACTTTCAACACTCTCGCATATTTCATCAACTACTACAGATTTCCAACGACAGCGACTTATCATTCTTCATACACCCTGATTCCGAATTCAACCATCTTGAGGTTTTTGTTGAAAAAAATGAATACGGCAATTTTGATCTCAATGAAGATTCTCATCCAAATTTTGAAGACAGAAGTGGGTTTCAGCAATTTGAATTTGGTTCATCGAGTCATGCTTGTCCAGAGATGCCTGATATAGTCACAGTTACAAGAGGGTTCGAAAATATGTCAATTGATGTTCCTATATTAGACGTGCCGGAAGCCGAGCAGGAAGATGAGCCAGAAGGCGAGCAAGAAGTCGAGCCAGAAGTCGATGTCAGTGATTCTGAAGCAGACGATGAAAATCTCTTGTCCGAGTTTCCAGATCCCAACGATCCTGAAGCTGTCAACGACGATGAGAATCCACCTAATGCCACTGCACCAGTAGATGATCCTCGAGCAATGTACCAGTCTGTTCCCTTTAATCATACATATCAAATGCCACCTCCCGATGTTGATGGCTACGGTGGATGCGGGGACTTTTATGATCAAGAAACTCCCACATTTTGTCGAGGTATGATTTTTCAAAGTAAAGAACATTTACAACATGCTGTAGACGATTATTCGATCAGGGTAGTTAGGCGCGAGTATCATGTTAAAGAAAGCAGCAACACCGTTTGGAGTGTAGAATGCAATCACAGCAGTGAATGCCCTTGGGGACTTAGAGCGCACACGACGTTCGAACATGCTGTGCGCACACGACGTTCGAACGAATGGAGATTCCGTTCGCGATAGCTAGGCTGAGCGGGGATGCCTTGGATAATCCCAAACTGACGCAGAACACGCTCTGGATAATGTATCTCGACGATATTGAAGAAGATCAAAGGGCACATCGAACGACTAGCTAATGGCAGGCACTCGGGAGGTAACGACTCAATCTCCGGTAAAGAAATGTCGTACGGCGCCCACACAAATTGCGACATCTGCATCATATCGAGCACCTCGCGCATAGTGCGTATATTCGAACGCGTCGAACTGGTATGATCCAATCGAGCGTTCCACCTACGAAACAATAAACATTTAATAATATTCGACTAAATAAATAATTTACTACATATAAATAATAATAAGTATATATAATAAATTAATTATAATACCTTGCAGCATTTGGTGGCATCGGCAGCTCAAACCCATTAATTACTTGGGGCGACATATGGATGCGCTCCACTACACGAACGGGCTGTAAAGGCAGGATTCTCATCCACGCCCACACCTACAAAAAAATATTACATTAAATCTATGATTACGAAAATATAAAATTCAAATTTATTTGAATTTTATAAATTATTACCTGCAACAGCCGTAGAGGTCCGCCTATATTAAGCTTTTTCGGCTGACATGCCGAACAAAGCTCTCTATACAAAAAGGCGAGTACTGCACTGCCCCAACTATGAGTGTGCACCTCGTCGATGTCCTCCAATAACTGGAGGAATGTGAGCGAGACGGTGCAGGCGCTACAATTGGGAAACATAACTGCACCAAATAACAGCACCGCATATCCACGTGCAGCTTGCTCGACTTCTACTTCCTCACTGTCATCTGTGACTGGATTCGCTATATACCAATCCGCTAGAGCTCTCATCGCTAACGCCGTCCCCTTAAGTTTGTCTTGTGGTGGTCGATATCCAAGCAACCGCTCACACTCATCCTGCCACTGCGACGTCATCCTCGACTCGATCACACCCGAAACGGACTCACCATCTATCGGCAACCTCCATAGTATACCGACGTCCGCTAGCGTAACAGTCGCCTCCCCAACAAAAAAGTGAAACGTATGCGTCTCTTTCCTCCATCGCTCTACTAACGCAGTAATCAAGTGGGGGTCTACTTTATGCGACATGCAGCTATATACGCCGTACAATCCCATGTCATCGAACTTCTTCAGCAAACGACCGTGTAGAATTATAGGCTGCTCTTTCGTACCCCATACAACATTTTCTAACGATCTAATCTTGATCGTTTTATCGATCACGTCCGCATCCAGCAGGACATCACGAGATCGATGATTCGACTGCATCGACAACACCGAATCATCGATAGGGCCGTACAAAGTCGTGTCTTCCATCCTACGAAGAACAACACAATACAACGCAAACGAACGACAAAAACATCAACAAAAACACCAATAAATCCAATGAATACGAACGACAAAAACACGCGTTAATCCCAACACAAATATTCTTAATTCTACGAATAATTTCGACACAAATTATCCTCAACAATACATTCATCAATTCTTCGAAATCAATAAATAATCCCAACAATTTCATACGAAATCAACAAAATAATCCTAATACAATCACAAAAAAACTAACCCGTACCTATTAGCTACGAGTTACTCTCGTCTTGCACCGTCGCCGTTCGCCTTGCACCGTCGCCGTCGCCGTCTTCGTCTGCGTCGTTCGTCGTCTGTTCGTCGCGGTCTGGTATAATAGATCTAACTCGTATCTTAAAGATACGAGTTATAACTCGTATGTCAGAGTTACGAGTTATAACTCGTATTTCATTTCCAACATACGAGTTATAACTCGTATGTCAAACATACGAAAGTACTTATTTTATTAATAAGTATTTTTTTAACTTATTTTATAAATAAAAATTAAAAAACTAATTATTTAATTAAAAAAGCCGATTTTCTTTATATTAAAAGTTAACTTTTACGTTTTATATTGCTGACACAACAGCCGCTGCAAAAAAACACATAAACAGAGTAATCAAGAAAGCACATACAACCTCGACACCTTATGGTTTTCCCAGCAGTTTTGCTAGAATCGATTGATGGGCTTTCCATTATACGATGTATTGAAGAACGTAGAAAGCAGTTGTCATGTAACATAACATGTAAATAGTGAATGACTAGACTCGACTGTTTCGTAGCTACCTTAGAGCATCTACAACCGTACTCCAAAACTCAAAATTTGGAGTAAAAATACTCCAATCGTACGCCAAACGCAAACCCAAAATGGGTTTTTTTTTTAGTTTCTCTATCCTCTTTTAGACTCAAATTTGCGTCTGAACGCAAAAAATGGGTTTGATGTTTCAAAATTACAAACAAGTCTTTTTAATTGTATTGAATTATTAAAGCACTTATATATAAAAAATAAAAATAAATAAAAGGAGGTTGTATATGAATATTTATATAATAAACAATTATTATAACATTTACTTTTTTTATTAATTATTTTTTATATCTTATTAATTATTTTTATTTTATTTATATCTAATATAATGGCATTATAGTAGAATTTAAAAATTTACAAATGAAGATGATCACATTGCACTTCGAAATGTTCTAATTAACCATTTGTGGAAGGGATACATCAATTCTGAAACTTGAAATATTATTTATCCTTTATTTGTAAGAATAATATTTTTTATGTGCATCTCAATATATTTTTTCCCTCGTGTTGTTTAATTTCTATATTTTTAATAAATATTTTTCGATGTTTTTTATATGTACAAATAATAATTTTATTATCAATTTTATTAAATATTTCTTAATCAACTTTACAATAATATTGTGGTCTAATTTGTAATGTTGTAAAATATATGGATAGTATTGAAAATTTGGAAAAGTTAATATGGAAGTGAATATTAAGATAATATTATTTTGAGTTTGGGAATGAGTTTAATGGTTGGAGAAGAATTACTGCATTTTGAGTTTGAGAATGTGTTTTTCGGTATTACCGTTAACAAACAAAGAGTTTCCATTCCATCGTTTTTCTATTACCACATGAAACACGTGCCACTCCATCTCACAACAGTTCAAGAATACAAGCCAGATAGGTAATAAGTCATATCTATCTACACACCATCGAACTGATCTGCGAGAGGGATTTTAGGATTAACTCAATTACGCTCGAGCTTCTGTCTCTTTATACAGACTCTTATGTTCGTAAATTTTCAGGTTTATTACATCAAAAGTTAAAGAGTCGTTCGGCATGCATGCAATCAAGAACATACAATACAATACAAGCAGATGATCTACAGTTAAATGGCGAACATTGACTTGTTGAAATCCCTTGTTTCAACCCCAAATTTATTTTCCAAGCAAAGCACGCTGTATTTTTCCATAGAGACAGACAGTTGCATTAAAGTGTTGAGGAGGGACATGCGCAGCGCAATAATTGTTATTCTTAATGGTGCCTAACAGCTAATTAATTCATTTTTTGAAAATGCTTTGTTTGAATTGAATCTATGTTTTCGAATGATAGCAACATAGCAAGCAATCACTTCACGGCTCATGCGATGAAGAGTGGAAATTAAATTGCAAAAAAAGAAAATAATAATAATTTTGCTGCGGTGGTGGGATGGGACCCATCCACCGTGTCCCACAGCAGCTCATGGGAGCGAGGGAAGGAGGCAAGGCAGTGAAGAAACGATTAAATTCGATGATTGAAGTGAAATGAATATATCCACGGCGGTGACAGTTGCCAAACATTGAATTATATTTAAAAAGACTATTGAAATAAAATTATAATCTCAACGTTTATTAAGCAAAAATAGGATATAGCGCGTTCTACATATATATTTCAAGTTTACTTTGATTGGAAAAATATCATACTAGCACGAATATATATACATATGTATATATGATGTGTGTTTGTGTCTCATTGTGTGTGTGTGTGTGTGTGTGAATCATTAAAAGAAAAATAGAGAGCTTCAAGGCCAGCTCGAGTGGGGCCCATCTTTTCATTTTGTATGGTTGAGACATCTCACAAATTACTTTAATTTTAAATTTTCCCTCCCCATTTTTGTAACGACAATTGACTTTTATTTATTAATTCACTTTTTTATTTTTCTCCCATAATCTCGCATTCAAATACATTCACTTCCTTAGCTCTATTCCTAGCCACCCACCGCCACCACACTATCACATGAGTAGCACATTCTCATTCTTCACCTCTCCATAGAAACACAACCCAACTACAAAAAAAACTAATAAAAAAAAAAAAAAAAAGACACATTATATTCTCTTCTTCTCCATACATTTCAAAAAGGAATATAAACACAATATGCAGCTAATGATAAGATCAGCAGTCATCTTTTTATGCCTAGCCATTGCAGTGGCTGAGAGTCCGTACAGATCCTTCACATGGAATGTGACTTATGGCACCATCTACCCTCTTGGAGTTCCACAGCAGGTCGTAGAAAATCTTTACTTTTGTTTCTTCTTACATTATACTATGATTGATTTTTTTATTATTTTTTTTTCTCTTGCTTACAGGGAATTTTGATAAACGGGCAATTTCCAGGACCTGATATATACTCAGTGACCAACGATAACGTCATTATCAATGTCTTCAACAGCTTAGATGAGCCTCTACTCATCCACTGGTAAGCCCCACAGCAAACGTCATACAACAACAAATCTTCATCCTAGCTATTATTATTTAATTTTATATTCCAATACAAAAAAAAGGAGTGGAGTTCAGAACAGAAGAAACTCATACGAGGATGGAGTTTATGGGACGACTTGTCCCATCCCGCCTGGTTCAAACTTCACTTACAACCTCCAGATGAAAGATCAGATCGGCAGCTTCTTCTACTTCCCGTCGACCTCCTTCCACAAGTCCGCCGGCGGCTTCGGCGGCATTAAGATCCTCAGCAGGCCTTTGATCCCCGTCCCCTTCGATCCCCCCGCCGATGACTACACCGTCCTTATCGGCGATTGGTACAAGTCTAATCACACTGTAAGTAGAAGAAGTACAGTGTACTTACTTACACGCTTCTGTCGGCAACTCAAAGTGGGACCCACACGCTAAGACAATGGGCCTTTGTATGGGCCTATTTTAATTAAATATTGGGCCCAATAGTTAAATACGGTCCATATATGTTTGTAGGCACTGAGGGCAATTCTTGACAAAGGGAAGAAGCTACATTTCCCCGACGGCATCCTCATCAATGGCCGCGGACCAAATGGTACGACTTTCTCCGTCCAACAAGGCAAGACCTACCGCCTCAGAATATGCAACGTCGGCCTGCAAAACTCGCTCAACTTTCGAATCCAAGGGCATAAGATGAAGGTGGTCGAAGTCGAAGGGACCCACACGCTGCAGATAAGCTACTCCTCGTTAGACGTCCACCTCGGACAGTGCATGTCCGTGCTCGTGACCGCCGACCAGCCGCCTCAGAGCTATTACGTCGTCGTGTCCACGCGCTTCACCTCTCCTCAGATCCTCACCACCACCGCCTTCCTCCGGTACTCGGGCTCGAACCGGCCTCCGTCCGGACCTTTGCCGGGTGGGCCCACCACTCAGATCGATTGGTCGATCAACCAAGCTCGGTCCATTAGGTACTACTTCTTAAGCACAGCCTCCTTCCATTAGCTAAGCACGCTAGAACCCTTTTTTTTATTTCTTCTTCTTGCAGGACCAATCTGACGGCGAGTGGGCCGAGGCCGAACCCGCAAGGTTCGTACCATTACGGGATGATAAACACGTCGCGAACCATCGTACTGTCGAGTGGCGCGGGGCAGGTCAATGGGAAGCAGAGATACGCTATCAACAGTGTATCTTTTGTAGCTGCTGATACGCCTCTGAAGCTCGCTGACTACTTTAACATAGGGGGCGTTTTTCGCGTGGGGAGCATTTCGAGCACACCTAGTGGTGCCGGAATATACCTTGACACCTCGGTGATGGGGGCTGACTATAGAACTTTCATCGAAATCGTCTTTCAGAACGATGAAGTCATACCTCAGAGCTATCATCTCAATGGCTATTCTTTCTGGGTCGTCGGGTAAGTCAAAGCACTTTTACCATGGAGATGATTATGAATCAGTACAATATCCTCACACAGACTAAACACCTTTGTAATATGTAATAGAATGGATGGTGGGCAATGGACCTCAGCTAGTAGGAATCAGTACAACCTACGCGATGCAGTCTCTCGCTGCACTGTTCAGGTGAACTAAGAAAAAACACATCTTTAATGTTAGATGACGAAGCACAAACTAGCATGCTATATGTATGTGTGATTTGGCAGGTTTATCCGAAGTCTTGGACAGCTATTTATGTGGCGCTGGACAACGTGGGAATGTGGCAACTGAGGTCTGAATTCTGGGCTCGACAGTACTTAGGACAGCAGTTCTATCTGAGGGTTTACACGACATCAACCTCTCTGAGAGACGAGTATCCCATCCCCATGAACGCCCTGCTCTGTGGAAGGGCAAAGGGCAGACACACAAGGCCTCTTTAAGGGTTGAGTAAGAATCGTGCCACGGCTATTTAATGAGGATTTGGTTGAAGGGTATGCCAAGATTATTGTAGTTTGAGATTTGTTCTATATAGTAAGTAAGGCTGATCAGTGATGATTTGAGTTTCTTTCTTTGTTTAAGGTAATGACCTTAGCTCAAGGTCATTTGATTCTTTCTGTTTTCTCGTTGATTTTATACGTTGTAAGGTATTGGTACTCTATAAAAAGCCCGTTATTATTATTACGTTATTACAAATCTTATTTCTATAGACGTGTTACAAATAAAATATCAGAGAAAATGTTGATTGAAGAATGAGCAATATAATATTCTCACACTATTGTTGGTTATGATATGTAATATAATAAGCTCTGATTATCCCCAGGAAAAAGGTACATGTAAGAAACAGTATCTGTAATAAGATAGCATGGAGTTCGAGCATTCATTTAGGCTATGTTTGGCCAAAAGAGATTCATCTGAGAAAACATTTGAGGAAAAACAATGGTTCATCGCTCGCTTTTCCTCAATGTGAGATATCATTACTAAGCCAAACAGAACCTTAATATAGCAGTTGTAATGACTTAGGATGTACAAGCCATCCAATTAGAGGGTACCCTTGTGGAGTTCAAAGGAGGCATTGTGCGCACGTTGACATCCTGAGGGAGCAAACGGTACTCGATGTCGAGCTCTCGGAAGGTCTTGACCATCTCTTCTAACAAGAGAGCCCTCCTCGACCATCTCTCTCCCATGTCCTGATGGTTCATCCTATGGGACAGCCACACTGAGAACTTCAGTCTGTTCATGTCATCGATGTCTCTCATCACAATCAACGGTGAAGGGTACCAATGGTCGCTCTTATTATCCACATACCTTCAACAAAATAATATGATTCTCATCATATATGTGTTTGGATTTATTTTGTATGCTTCCTAAAGTTCTTGCATGAGATGATGATGAAGTGAAGCTTTTTATTACCTTATGATCCTTTCCTTCATGAGGGCAATCTTTTCTCCGGGGGTTGATATATGGATGCAGAAATCGATTGCATCTCCCATATCTGGGCTGCGGTAATAATTCTGGATTGGCTTCGTTGATAGGACGCTGTTTGGGTAATAGATTTTGTTGTTGTCGTATCTCAGAAAAACCGTCGCCAGTATGTTCATCTCTTCAACGATCATCTGAAATCGAAAAAAAAAGTACATATAGCAAATGTATTCAAAATATTGTACAGAAAAAAGAAAAAAAGAAAAAAATTGATTACTTGGACGCCGTCGACCTCCACGCGATCACCAACGTCGAACGGGTGTATGACGAATAAAAAGATTATGGCCTCAAACGTTGTCTTGCAAGTGTTGCCAAACATGAAGACCACCAACAGAAGCTGAGAGCTCAAGAAGATGAAGAAGTGTGTTGTGGCAACTTTGAGAATGAGAAGCCAAATGACAATGATGACTACTCCCACCATGACGTTTAGCATGTGGTGCAATTTGTTCACAGCAGTTTTCGTGTCATTCAGAGACAAAGCAAGGGCTCTTCTTTCCCTAAATGCATTGACCTTGCATTGTAATGAAAATTAAAAACCAATTTAACCTTAAACATTACCACACTTCTCATCAAAAAGGGCTGAAAGTAGAAGGGAAATTCTTTTCTTACCACCCAATTTTTAAGAGCTCGCTTGCTGATCCCCTTTAGTTCACTTCCATCTTCAAATAGATTCATAGTTTTTAGAGCTTCGTCTTCTCGCATGAAGCGCATCAAGTCCTCCGGGTAAATGTACCTGCTCAAGGAAAGTGTAATTAAATTCTATATTTAACTAATAAATGTGTTCTATTTAGCATGATAGAACAACTCACTTTGATCCTGGCTTTGCAACGTTTGTAAATATCTTCTTGGCAGCAGCTTTTGCCTGGTTTTCGCTAGTGATATGCACCTTGCCTTCATCTTCACCAGTCGAGCCCTGTAACTTCTCATCTAAAGTTGAGAGCACTCCTCTTCTCACAATATTTATCAACCTCTTCATATTCCAAGCTGATATGTTCTTCTGATTCATCCTATGCAGATGATCGATGGTTATTGCATTCTGCTCTTCTTTTTTGGACATTGATTTACTAAATGCCGGGCTTCTAACACCAGCCAATGTCGGGCTCTTTCTGGGAGTTGTAATAACTCGTCCGCTCTTTGGAAACATATTTGCACTCAACTCAGGGGGAACATGTGCCCCAGCCATCTGAAGCTTTTGGACTTCAACCATGACTTTCTCTTCTTCTTCCTTCTCGAGTTCGATCTCTATCAGAGGTGGCCCAGACAGCGTTTCGATCACGTACTGATTGAATAGCGATTCTTGGATACGGTCGAAGAATGTACTGACATGGAACGAGGATGCGAGAACCTTAACGAGCAGTGTCTTTAGCAGCCAGATCACTGTCCCGACAAGCAAACACACCCAAATTTTAGTGATGTAAGGCAAGATTCCATGCTTTGTGACCCTCTCCACCCTCTTATCGAAAATCAATTGCCAGGCGACTAAAACCATCGCAAGCCAACACACATTCTGCACCGAGTTTCTCAGACCGTACACGAAGTAAAGCACTCGCTTACGCAGTAAAAAGTTCCTTTCAATGAAGAAGACAACAATTCTTACGCCCCACCCAGAGAGCAATCTCCCACATATCAAAACTAAGACCATCACCTCCCATTTCCAAAGCTCCAAGTCGAAGATTTTCTTATTCCTCAAAAAGGCAATGCTCAAGCTACAAGCTAAAGCAGCAATGAGCAGAGTAAGACTCAGCAATTGAATAACTGACAACACACTAAACCTCATCTTCTTGTAATGATCGGGCAGATCCTCTTCCAAGAAAGGGTCGTCCTCGTCCATCTCACTCGGACTCATAGTACCCTTCAAGGGCTGAGATTTATTACCCATTCTCATAGTTTGCGACCTACGATTCTCCTCCGGCGGATCTAACAACCTCGACTTAGTCTTAGTCCTCAACAAACTAGACTTCCTACGAAACGAGTTATTCGAGCTACAGACAAGAACCTCGTTATTGTCGTTCTCAGAAGCGTTCATATTCTCGTGAAACGAGACGCGTACCTCGCGAGGCGTCAGCCCGCCGTCGTTGCTGGCCCGTGTAACGACGGTGGGGCTCTCGGGTATCTTGGTCAGCGGCGAAGCGGCGGGGTGAGACATCGGAGACTCCGTCGCGAAGTCAAAGTCCTTTGACTCCGCGGCGGCTCTCATGACGGCGTCGTTCGAGAAGTCGTAGCTCGAATCCCTCCACATCCTGTTGCTGCTGCTCGGCAGATCTGGACCGTCGGATTTCATCAAGGGCTGCCTCGGATGCGACGAGGACGGCGGCGGAGACGCCATGAAGGGCTCGTTTTGCTGCTGCTGCTGCTGCTGCTTCTGCTGCTGTGTGTCTAAAAGTACTTCGCTTTCCTCTTTGTTTCGCTTTTGTTAAGATTTGTGGGATCGCATTTGAGTGAGATTTGTTTCTTATATACTACCGTGCACTTGCTTGCATTTATATATAAAAAAATATATTTATATAAATTAGTAAATATTTAATGATATTTTCTTTTCTTAAATTTTTCCCCAAAAAAATGTTTAATTCTAGATTCTTCAATGAGATGAGAAATTCATAATTTGTTTTTAGTGGAAAGTAATAATAATAAATAACGTTATGAGATTGTAGTAAGGTGATGAGCTGTTGAGGTCTAAACAGATACGAGAAAAAGGTGGTAGTATGGTATGGAGCAGAATATGAAACGCCTGCGGAGAAAAAGGTTGGTGTGGATCTAGACCGTACACGTGGCAAAATGAGATGGATCTTAAATTGGGTCATTTTGTAATAAAAAAATAGGTTGTCTTTGTTTGGACCAAGATTTCGAAAACAGGCGACTATAAAAATAATAAAAATATATTGAAATTGATACAATTAAATTAAGAATTCTACTATTTACACCCCCTTTCACACTCACACCCCCTTTACATCCCAAAAATACTTAAAATTTGTAAAAGTCATTTACCTAACTACATAAATTTAACAATAATAATTTTATAATTTATTTTTCATAAAATTCAATAAGATTAATTGCATGAGATATTAAACAATATTAATTAAGATATTTTACCGATGATACATCGATATAATATTTAATTTATTTTTTATTATATTTACATATGCTCTGACGGCATGAAAAACCAGAACCGAACCGGCGGTAACAGTTCGGTTGTCAACGATTCCAGTTAACCGGAACTTCGGTTTTTATATTTTCAAAAATAAAAAATAAAAAAAATAAAAATAATTATAAATGATCCAGATCTCGTGGCCGTTGGATAACTGTTGGAAAACCAACGGTTAACCAAAATCGACGGTTTTAACCGCCGATTTTGAACTAAAAAAAATACAATGAACCGGTTCCAAACGTGATTAACCGTGGTTTGGTAACAGTTTGGGGTTTTGGTGGAACCAGAATTGGCGATTCCAAATCGGAATCGGTTGAACACCACTAACTATTGATGCGGTTAATAATAGATTGTAAACCAAAAAAAAAAAGACTAAATGAAATTTTATTGGGTTTCGGACACGTGAACATTATTAACGGCATTAATTGTTTCTTGGACGTATAGTATCTGTAGTATTAATTTATATTAATTTTTTGCCATGATCGAATAAATGGAGGAAGGTTGCGTGGACGAATGCTTCACGTCGAATATGGTTTAGGTGTGCAGTTGGTAAATTGGGTTTATAGAACATCGGAATCTAATATTTTTTTTTATCGATTTCCCAATGAAATGAGTAGTATTCTATTTACATTTTTATTCTTGGATTAGTGTATGTTAGAAGCAAATTAAAATATCAACAAAAGTCAATGCGTCAAAGTGTTGTGTTTAATAGTAAGTATAAATTATGAGATGTGCCTAACGTGTCTTCCGTTGGCGCACCCCCGCGTTTTATTTTAAGGACAAATATTCGCCAGCTGTCTTATTTTTCCGACAGAATTAGCGTATGGTTCGGAGGATTACGGCGGTGCAGACGAAAGCACATGTGAGGCCTTTGATTAAGACTGTTTGAACTAATTTTAATATATAATTGCTAAATTAATTAGATCAAAGTATTCTTTTATAAATATGAAATCCAACAAGAAGTTAATAACGTACTTACATATTTTCTGGGCCGGGCTGGGTTGGGCTGGACAGTGGTTATGAACAATTGTAATAAAAAGTTGATTTTGCTACTTCTTGGCAAGTACAGTAATGCTGAGTAAAGACTCACACCTCATTGATGACGTAATGATAACTACTAATAAGAATGAAAACCTCATCGATGACGTGTCACTACCCCGTCACCTCATTGCTGACGTCACCCACTAATTGCATGCAACTATATAAATACCCATCGCCATTGCTCTTTGGTTTTCCCCATAATAAACTTCTTTGATCTTAAATCACCGATATATATAGACAGACACAAAAGCACGATCTCAAAAATTATTTTTTTTATTTAAGAAAAATGGCACCTGCGACGACGGCGGATCAATCGACGGGAGTGAAATCCGTCGGCTACGCGGCGCGTGACACGTCGGGCACCCTCTCCCCGTTCCACTTCACGCGACGCGCCGCCGGGGATCGCGACGTCCAATTCAGAGTCCTCTACTGCGGGATGTGCCACTCGGATCTCCACAGCATAAGGAACGAGTGGGGCAACACTCAGTACCCCATCGTCCCCGGCCACGAGATCGTCGGCGAGGTCACCGTGGTGGGCCCCGGCGTCCGAAAGTTCAAGCCGGGGGACAAAATCGGCGTGGGCTGCATGGTCAATTCCTGCCGGTCGTGCGCCCAGTGCGGCGAAGGGTTGGAGAATTACTGCTCCAAATCGATCTTCACCTACAACAGCCTGGACAGGGACGGGACGGTGACCTACGGCGGCTACTCCGACGTCATGGTGTGCAACGAAGATTTCATCATACGATGGCCGGAGAATCTCTCGCTGGAAAAGGGGGCGCCTCTGCTCTGCGCAGGCATCACCACGTACAGCCCGCTGAAGTACTACGGGCTCGACAAGCCGGGACTACACATCGGCGTGGTGGGGCTCGGAGGACTCGGACACGTGGCGGTGAAGTTCGCGAAAGCCTTCGGCTGCAAGGTCACCGTCGTCAGCACGTCTCCGAGCAAGAAGAAGGAAGCCATCGAAAAGCTGAGAGCAGACGCCTTCCTCGTCAGCAGCGAGCCGAGCGAGATGCTCATGGCGATGAACACCATGGACGGAATCATCGACACCGTGTCGGCGGGCCATGCGATTTACCCTCTGCTGGGACTGCTGAAGCCCAGCGGCAAAATGGTCGTCGTTGGCGCGCCGGAGAAGCCGCTGGAGGTCCCTGCCTTTGGGCTGATTCTGGGCCGGAAATTAGTGGGAGGGAGTATGATCGGCGGGATTAAGGAGACCCAGGAGATGATCGATTTCGCGGCGGAGCATGGGATATTGCCGGACGTGGAGGTGATCGGAATGGATTATGTGAACACGGCGATGGATAGGCTGGCCAAGGCGGACGTGAAGTACAGATTTGTGATTGATGTTGGGAACACACTGAAGGCGGCGGCGGGTTAGTTAGTGAAAGTGCTGCTGTTTGGCAATTTTTATTTTTTATTTTTATTGCATCTTTGTGAGTTTGGTGGTGTACTGAATTTCATGATTATGGAACAATAATAATTAAGTGGTGAGTTTAGATATTCATTCTTAATGAAGGAGACATTATTCGTGGGGTATGACTCTGCAAGCATGATTGTATGTAATGGAATCCACTCATCAAGTGGTAGAGAAACAAAAAGAAGAAAATACAGTTGAAATAAAGATCAATTGGGCAGAAGAAAGCCATTTACTAAAATGAATAACAACATGTATAAAAATGTATAGTGTGTATGTTAGAGATATGATTTCTTGCTAGCTTGTTGTAGTACTGTACTACAGAAATGATTTCGTTTATGGTATCTTTGAAATAAAAACCGCCAACTGTTTCTCTTTCTCTCTCCCTCGAAATTTTAAACATATTTCATCACACACATTTACAGACAAAAAGCCCGCTCTTTCCGCCTCTTTCGTTCCAAAACGCAAACTCATTTCAATGGCGCTACTTGGATTTTGATATTTGCTTATATAACCAGCAAACCACTCTCTCACTCACTTCCAATCGATCCCATAATCTCCCCTTTTTCCCTTAAATTTTCCTTGGTTCTCCATCTTCTTCCTGCCTCTCTAATGGCGGACCAAGAAAACTGCGTCAGGATCACGCGTTCGGCTGCGACGAAGAGAGCTGCTGAGGAGTCAATGGAGCAGGAATACAAGAGGCCTAGAGTGGTTTTGGGTGAGATTCAAAACATGGATGTCCAAAATAATCAGCTTCGCGCTTTAGGTCTGAAGAAGAAAGACAGCAAAGCTAAGCCCAACTGTCAGTCGAAGTCGAAAAGGGCAAAGGGTATTGATTCGACAGTGGATGTCAAATATGGGGCTAATATCGACGACCCACAAATGTACGAGGCCTGCGCTTCTGATATCTATGACTATCTCCACAAAATGGAGGTGGGCAATTTTAAATCTAGCTGTTATTGATTCTGCTTTGCTGATTAGAGATTCTGGGTAGGTTTAGTGTTAGAAATGCTGATGAGTTTTGACCTTTTTATGGTGCAGTTGGAGGTGAAAAGAAGGCCATTGCCTGACTACGTAGGGAAGATTCAGACAGATGTGACTGCGAACATGAGGGGAGTTTTGATAGATTGGCTCGTTGATGTAGCCGAAGAGTACAAACTCATCTCGGAGACATTGTACCTGACAGTTTCATACATCGACAGATTCTTGTCCAAAAACGCCATCAACAGGCGCAGACTTCAGCTCCTCGGCGTCTCCTCAATGCTCATTGCATCGTAAGAAATCCAAAGTCATCCTCACCTTCTTTTTCTGGGATCATTGTTTGCTGAGTGTCAAAACTAATTCTCTTATATACATACTCATAGGAAGTATGAGGAGATCAGCCCTCCCTGTGTAGAAGACTTCTGTGACATAACAGACAACACTTACACGAGAGAAGACGTTTTAAAAATGGAGTCTGATGTACTCAATTCTCTTGGATTCGAACTGGGGAATCCCACCGTCAAATCTTTCCTTAAAAGATTCGCTGCAATTGCCGAAGAAGAAGAAGAAGAAGAAGAAGGTTCGGGCTTGCTCGATCCCTTGAGTAGCTACATTGCCGAATTGAGCCTTCTGGACTATGCCTGCGTCAAGTTCTTGCCTTCACTGGTGGCTTCGTCCGTGGTTTTTCTTGCAGCATTTATGCTTTGGCCCGCTCGAAAACCTTGGAATTCGGCGCTGCAAAGTTGCTCAGGATATCAAGCTAAGGATTTGAGAGAATGCCTTTGTGTTCTTCATGATTTGCAGTTGAGTAGAAGAGGAAGTTCATTGACTGCAACTAGGGAGAAGTATAAGCAGCCGAGGTTTCAAAGTGTGTCTGCCCTTGCTTCACCTTCCGAAATACCTGGGCGTTACTTCGAGTGAGTTAGGAGATAAAGATTCAAAAGATCTCTTCGAATTTGGTTCTTTGGGGACGACAATGGCATGGAAACAGAGGACAAAACAGAGCAGAAGTTTTAAGTTAATTTCAAGATTCTACTTTGTTCAAGCAATTTCAACTGTACACATGATGTCCCAAAATTATTTCTTGATTCTTAAAACATAGAGATGCTATATAATATAAAGCTTCTAACCATCCCGAATTACTACATCAACCCCCCATGAAAGAAAGATATTTTCCTTTAAAGGTTTTTCCTCTGTTCTCACCATTCTCTCATCCCATCAAATTCTCAGGAACAAAGCTTCAAACAGTTAATCGATTCTGCTTATCCCCATTTTCTTCACAACAGCATTCCTTATAGCAGCCTCAGCTGGCATAATGCTGCAGCAGATTCCTTTCTGCTGAACAATCCCAGCCATGTAACTCCTCACCTCTGTCCTCACCATATCTTGCATCACATCCAAAAACTCTTCACTGAAGAACTGACTCTCCTGCCGTGCCTCCGGCGGCGCCGGGATGGGTTGGAAGAACATTGGTTTTGCCGCAGGCTTCGGGTCGTCGGATCTGGGCCCGAGTCCGATGCTCAGCGAAAGGCTGAGTGAAGTAGCCGGCTCGGAATGGTTTTCCGGTGGGGAGATTACGCCGGGACTCGCAACTGGAAGGTAGGCAGCGTAGATCCTACCCGACTGGCTCGACTCGCTTAAGTCCGACCCGGCTGGACTCCCTGGGTTGATACAGAACCCGGAGGCTGAAACATCCGCGGGCGGAAGGTCTAGGCTCGCGGATCTCTTGAGCGGCGGCTGATCCTCGGTCGGATCCTGGGGCTGGTCGGAGAGATCGAAGCTATTGAACTCCTCCGACATCGACATGCACTTCCTCTTAAGCGTTGAGTTCCAGTGATTCTTGATTGCGTTGTCCGTACGGCCGGAGAGCAGCCGTGCTATGGTGGCCCACTTGTTCCCGAACTTGGCGTGGGCACGGACTATCTTCTCGTCTTCCTCCGGCGTAAAAGCACGGTGCTCGACCTGCGGGGAGAGCTGATTGCACCACCTCAGCCGGCAGGATTTTCCGGACCGAACCGAAATCGATTTGCTGATCAAGGACCAGTTCCTCGCCCCGTGCTTCTCAACGAGCTTCTGTAGCAAGTCGTCCTCCTCGGGGCTCCACGGACCTTTGATCCGATCCGATTCGTTTCTTCGCGATGACATAGTTCGACTGAAAACACCACCACCAAGGTTGTTTTTATTTTTGTTTTTCTATTTTCAGATGTAAGTACAAAGAGGCGCCGCCGTGAGAGCTAATGACAAGGAAGGCGTTGGAGTTGCAGCGGTATATATAGTGAGGAGGTGAGAAAGAGGATAGGGATGACTGGTTGAGCCGGTAACTTTTACCGGGTTGTGGGCAGTTAGCTGGCAAGGGACACGTGTTGATTGCTTAAGGTATTAATAATTTCTGAGAATATATATTTCTTTTTTTCATATAATAAAGGCAATTAATTAGTTTGGCTTCTTGGTTAGGAGTTGGGTTTACTGAAAATATAGTTAGGAATTTGACTACTGAGCCATCATATAAAAATTCAAGCAATTGATTTTTAGTTTTTGTGCTGAGATATTTAAATGGGGGCTCTCAACAAAACGACAAAAGACAGCCTGTACGAATAAATATTAGTTGATTTATTTATTACATTTGCGGTTTTGGTGATAAAATATAAATTCATTTAATTATTTATTTTAAACAATTAAAAATCAAGGCCGACGACGCTCCTCCTCCACCTCCACCCCTTAAGTCACGTGACTATGATCCTTCCACCTCCGTTCACGCACGTGCGTGTGTCATTCTGTCCAAGCCGCACGTGCGAATTGCGATCCTTCCGAGCAAATCCAATTAAGAGAATATTTCAGTATTTTATTATTATTATTTCGAAGATTCTCCCTTGAGTTTCGAGTAAGTAATTTATTGTGTAGGGAGTTAGCTTTAAGCGTTTCACATGGCGAGGCGAGGAAAGATGAGAGGTTGCTTCCTTCCTCTTGTTCGTTGCTTGATTTATTATTATTATTTTTTTATTTTATATTATTGTATGTCTGAAAAATGAAGTACAAGACTATCTAGTTGTACTTGAATGAATGTGCAATAGTTTGAAGTACATGGTATGTGTAGCCACTAGTGGTAAAATATTCTTTTGATTGCATTTTATTTCATTGTGTTAGCTTTCTCGGGACACACAATATTATATATAGAGAGAAATAAGGGAACGTAGTTTATGAATAAATTATTTATAACATAATAGTTTGTAATTTAAGTACAACTAGGGTTCGGCATGTTGATTATGAATAACATGAAGATTTTCAATTTCGTAATAAAAAAATTTTTAATATAAAGCTTTGTGTTTAAAGGTTTACTCATTTGTATCTGTTGTTCAATTATTATTTACATAAGAAAAAAAAATAAAAACTTGGGTAGAAAAAACAAAAGAAGGAAAGAAACGAGAATTATGAAGAGAATAAAGGTTGAGTGAAAGCCCATTCATTCACCATTGGGACTTGGGAGTCGAGCATTAAAGCGACTTTAGTAAAAATTATAGAAAACTCGATATATTCGAACTAACGTTTTTTTTTTACAAAGGATGGTTCTATGGATGTTTGTTAAACAATTATTTCAGAGTTTATTAATTTAATTTCAACCTTCGAACCACTTCATTAGCTCCCATCTAACTACCATCAGATTCGTTTACATTTTAAATATTATTTATTTGGTTGATCAATTATTTTACGGGTCGGATATTAAATTCCGACAATATCGGTATGCGTGTAATCGGGACCCGGCCCGACAGCTACGTGGGCTGTAAATGTGATGCATTAACTTCCGACAAGCTTGCAGCTCAACCATGACTTAGTAACCGCCACGTCATCCTCCAAATTTGTCCGTTTAGGCCTTCCTCAATACAAATACCCAAAAAGTAGGTTTTTTTGGGTGCCAGGTCAGCTCCACCTCAAAATTAAAAACTTCTATCTCCAAAACAAAACTCCTCCCCAACAATAAACCCAAAAAGCAGGTTTTTGGAGGACCCACCTCAATTTCATTTAATTCTTATTTAATTTATCAATTATATTTATCTAATTTTCAAAATAATTTATAAATAATTGTATTTCATATTATTTAATTTTTTAAATTTAAGATTTTTTTTTCATTACATACAACATAAAAACACAAATTAAAAGGATACCCATAAATAACGGCTCTTTGAATTTATAAAATTAATAAATATTATTATATAAATAAATATTAATATATTAATATTAATAAATGTGGATATTGGAAAGAATAAATTAGAGGGTCCTACTATTCACACCCCCTTCACACTCCACACCCCCCTTTACACCCCCAAAACACATGAAATTTGTAAAAAAATATTTACAAAACTACATGTACTCAACAATAATTATTTTATAATTTATTTTTGACAATATTAATTGCATGAGTTATTCAACAATATTAATTAAGTTATTTTACCAAGTTACATCGATATAATATTTAATTTATTTTTTTTATTATATTTAGAGATGTTCACACGACTTGAAAAATCTGAATCGAACCGGTGGTCAACAGTTTGGTTAACCGGAGTAAATGGTTCCGGTTATAACCCGAGGGGTTCGGTTCCGATTTTTATATTTTCAAAACCGAAAATCCGTGGTTAACCGCCAGTTTTTTCTAAAATAAAAAATAAAAAAAATAATTATTAACGGTTCAGATCTCGTAGCTGTTGGAGATCAACGACCATAATTTACTGACCGTTGAAAAACCGGCGGTTAACCAAAACCGACGATTTTGAACGAAAATAATAAAAAAAAATAAAAAATAATAAAAAAACCAATGAACCGATTTGAAAATGGAACCGACGGTTCCAAACTGTGGTTAATCGCGATTCGGTTATGGTTTGAGATTTTGATGCAACCGGAACCGGTTGAACACCACTAATTATATTACTCTTTATATTAATCGCTGCAGTTTAATATTAATTTTAAAAAAGTTAAAACTTAATATTTAATATATTAATATCAAATAAATACAGATATAGTGGTTTGAAACTGCCTTGTTGAAGCGGTTTGAATTGGTGAAATTGATGCAATTTGAATTGTTGAATAATTACGTATTTTAATTGATGCAGTTTGAAATTAGAATTGGTTTAGTTTAATGGTAAGTATTAATGATTTTAAATTTGTAAGTATTTAACTATTTAATTACTTTAAACATTGGTAAGTATTTAATAGTTTACTTTACTTATTAATTAGGGGGTGCAAATAGAAAAAAGGGAGGTGTCAATAGAATTACCCTAAATTAGAATATTGAAATGAGAAGATAAATAAAAAGGAAAGAAATTAAAAAAGAAAGAAAAAGCTGTCAATCTCGGTCTACGTGCGAGTGAAAGCCACTCACCCATCTATTGGAGTGTGTAGCTCACTTCTTTCTCCACACTCTCTTACATATCCAAAAAACCCATGTTTAATATATTAAACCCAATAAAAAACCTAACACCTCTCCCAATGCTAAAAACCTTTACTTTAATGTTTTGTCTTGTCCACGTCATCAAAAAACCTCTGCATTGGGGGATGCCTTATTAGGCCATCTCCAACCATTCCTCTATATATAGAGTTGCTACAGTATCGATCCTCTATATTTAGAGTTTGAACAGTGTCATCATACTCCAACCATTTCCTCTATATCTTCCTCTATATAATTATTTCCTACATATATTGATTTATATTATAATGTTTTTCTAAAAACAATATTATTATATTTTATTATCTAATTAAATAATATTATTGCAACATAATTTTAAATAATAAAATATTAGGCGTTTGATTAATGTATACATAAGTTCACTATCCTTAAACTAAAAATCTAGGAATTAAAAATAATAATTACGTCAAAAAAAGAATTAAAAAACTAATTTTAATTAATTTCATAGTATAATGGCAGTGTTGCAATTGTTAATAAGTTTATCGGTATAATTGTAATTGACCAAATCTCCCCAATTTTTCAATCATGCCATCGTCTTCTTCGTGAGGTCTGTTGTGAATAACACAAAAACACAGAATAAAAAATTCAAGTTGGTCAAAGCGAAAATACAAATGTTGCTAATAATCTGAACCATAGAAAACAAAAAATAAAAATAAATTGGGTTTAGCGCGTGAACAGTGACCGCTATGTTTAGCGGATTACTGTAGCTTCCTCTAGCTATGGCGTGGCGTTTAACGTCCTGTTGGAGAGCTTCTCACACTAAGTATGGCGTCCAACGCTAGAAATGCAGGTACGTTGGAGATGCTCTTACTATAACGGGCTAACCGTTCTTTTTTTTTTTTTTTAAATAAAAAATAAAAACAAATCTTAAAAAGAAATTAGAAAAAGCTTTGCCAGCTATAACGCAATTCGTGAAGGCTTCTGTCGTTTTCCTGCGCCTCCTTGGTTTATTTATTTTAACGAATTTTTAAAAAACAATCTAATAATAATTCATGATTTTATTATATTTAAATTCAAGTTGCTTAGGTTTCAGAACTCTTTTTAACGTTTGAATGGGAATATAAAGCTGCTTTCTATGATAGTAGTAGCTGCGTGATTATTATTATTATTTCAGCCAACAACGACGGTATACTTGCTCATTTATATCATTCTTCAATTAATAAATTCGAATTAAATGTCAAATTATTGCATTCGTGTGACAAATACAATAGCCAAACACTTGTATCTTATTTAATTTCTTTTGTTATTTTATTATCCCATTCTTCTGCATTCAGAAGGATACGAATCTTTTTGCAACGACCATAAATGCATGTTATATATATTAATATATGATTTATATGGCGATTATATATATTTTATATTATCTCGACTTTTTTCCCAAACTTGACCCACCAAAAGTAATACAAATTTAATTCGAACACGTCTGTCTTCTGTTGATTGGAGTCTTAATACAAGTAAGTGGTCACAATCCAACCAATTATATAAGACTTCATACATATATTATTGAGATAAAGTGATATATATTATGAAATAATTAAATAATGTGGATGTTTTAAATAATAATATTAGTTAAATGATTGATGATTTGAAAGTATTGTATTAAATGTTGACGAGATGATAAGATGATAAGATGATGTGTTTAATTGAAAAGTTTGTATTTTAGTGTAAGGTGTATAATTGTAATTAATGTGATTAGTTGTAATAGTAAATTATTAGTAGTATAAATAGGTGATTAGAGTTCATTGTAAATTACACCAAGTATTGAAATACTTAATCTCTCTCTAATTTCTCTCTCTTTATTATTATAAGCTATATTATCATTATAATCTTAATATAAGTATAATTATAATAAAATAATCTTAATATAATATTAATCACAATTAATATTTTTATAACAATTAAAAATCTTTCATTTTTGTATATGATATGATCGTTGAACTCTATCAAGACACGTCAATTAAAAATCTAATTGACAAGTAGTGACCAATTTGTAATTTAAGAAAAATAATTTGCAAGCATCGATCGTACTAAAAGATAAGATAGGTCCAATTATTGTTTTTGAAGTGACTCATATTCCATACGACTTGATCTAACCATAATCTATCATCATTTTATGTTCTAGAATTTCTATTTGGTTTTTTTCTATTGGTTTTTATTATGGAATTAATTATTCCTAATCATTGTCGTTAAAATTATTAAATCAGACGTTATTACAAGCATACGCTCTCACCTGGATCACGTTTTTCTAGTGGGCCCCATGATTATTAATGTAATGACCGTTTTTCAAATATAAA
Organism: Lindernia subracemosa; assembly: GCA_028392965.1. Taxonomy (NCBI): domain Eukaryota; kingdom Viridiplantae; phylum Streptophyta; class Magnoliopsida; order Lamiales; family Linderniaceae; genus Vandellia; species Vandellia subracemosa. The sequence continues at coordinate 323,655 of JAQPCC010000073.1, forward strand.
ATTTGACTAATAAGCCGACCTATATAAACTCTTTGACAAGTACATTATTGTTTATTTTTTTCATTATTCTTTTAAAAGGAATTATTAACATGTCGTCCAACAAAAGTGGGGTTTGTTAGAAAATAAATCATTGGGACACAAATATCGTATATAGGGCAGAACATCTTGACTATTATACTTAGGTTAAGGTTTTTGTTTCAATTTTCTTTACGGTTGTCATTAATTTTTAATGTATTTTTTTTAATATATAATGTCGGTTACGTCAATTCGTGTTTTCAATAATTTATTTTTTATTATAAATAATTAATAATATCGATATATATATATGCCGGTGGAAATAAAAATTAATTCTTGGTGAATTTAATTGTTTTCTAAGTGAATTTGGCAAACATGGGTTTAGCCCATATGAGAAGATTCCCCAAAATAATGCTCAAGTCTAATACAATTCTCAATATAATGCTATATAATACAACCCAACCCATGTCGCATTATAACAAAAAAATAAAAAATAAAAATGCAATTCTTAGATTCATAAAAATATTGTTTCCCATCATATTATAAATAAATAGATAAAAAAGATCGAATCATTACATTGTGGTTGAAATGTTGGGATTGAATGGTTCTACGCTTGACATAAGTCATACAAAGAAACAAGATTCAGTAGCTATAAAGTAGTTCGAGCATTAAATTATATAACTATTCAAATTATTTTCACGAGTTTCAAATGCGTGGTCAACAGTTGTTTGACTAAATTGTGAACATTAGGTGGGCTGATTTTAATATATGGTCCACATACACTGACTTCCCATATGAAATTTTTGTAAATATATATTTATATATATAATATAAAATCCAAGAATTATTTAATATTAAAAGAGGAAAAAGAAAACAGATAAACTCTGTATGAAGCATGTGCGTGTTCTTCCTTCATCAATCTTGAGGAAAATATAATGATTTGATAATTAATTGTGCTCGTTTCTCTAGGTTGTTATTATTATTTTTTTCTTTTCAACTACTAATATTATAATATAAAAAAAGAAAATAAATATGTTTTCATAAGCACGACACAAGAAAAGTCCATTCCATTAGTTTTATATTTATTCCTAAATATTGTTTTTTTTTAAATTATATTAAATCCTATGAGTGGGGCACAACGCCAATTGAACAAAAAGGACAAAATTATTGCCCAAATAAAAAGAAAATAATGTTCATCCAATTCCAATTGCACATTTCCTTTTTGCCTTAATTTCCTCTTTACTGTTTCATTTTTTTAGTGAATATAAAACAAATATTCAATCGGCAAAGTCAAAATTTGACAGAAAGGATTTGGTGATTCATTTTATTTTTTGCTAAGAAATAATTAAAGTGCTGATTTTTTTTTTTTTTTACCTTTTTTCACTTTTCTTTACTTGTAAAGAAAATAAAATTGTAAAAAAAAAAAGTCTTGCAGACAAGATACCTTGGTCCGGCACTCACGCTACTTCAATATTCCAAAGGTTCCACATTAATAAACTAAATATATATATATATTTTTTAATCAAATAAAGATTATATTAAATGGCCCATAAATTAATATTTCACATGCAAACAAATACATCATGATTTCTTTCCATTTTATCAATTTCTCGGGGCTGATATTTTAGCACACAAGTCCCTTTCTATCTGTGCCTTAATGTCTGAAAAGTTCAGAAAATCTTAATGCATGTAAAAACAAAATTTCCTTCGTTTTTGTTATCTAGACAATATATATATATATATAATATATATATATAATCATCATCATTCTTTCATATTACAGCCAAATATATATACCCAATTCGTAAGTTTCGAATAGATCGAATCATATATATATACATATGAATATATAAAGGATCTAGTATCCATTTAAATAACATAAAAAGTACCATTTAAATAAATAAATATATATATTATGTTCAGTTTTCAGGTTTAAAGTTGAATCAGATGAAAATGCCAACCATATTTGATTTTTAGACTATATATATATATATTTAAATATTTAACTACCCCACCACTATAGAGACAAAACAAACAGATCTGAGGACTCATTGATTACTAGGAATATATGAGTGTTTGTTTTTTTTTTCCTACAATTAAAATGGAAAGGTGATGGTGGACAATGTAACTAAACATCGACTTAATACACATATCGCATGTTATTACACAAAAAAAAAAGACATTATATAAATTAATATTCTCTCATTCGTTAAACGTCAGAAGATTGCAGGGTTTTTCATGGGCTCTGCTGAGACGACTTTGATTTTCTTGGACATGGGCTTCAGGCGATGAAGTAACCGAATGTTCGAAGCTGCTGCGACTGCCCAAGAATCATTCGACGAGCTATCATCATCTGAGCTAAAACACACTGTCAGAACTCCTTTTGGACTGTTAGGGATCACCACCATGGATGATGAGCCAAGCTTTCTCTTGCTGCTTGAGTATCTGTAATGAAGACTTGTTGCCACGTCTTCTATTAGTTTACAGCAGTCTTCCACTTCGACCTGCTTTCGTGGATTCATACGTAACAATGAAGTTATTACAGCACAGTGCACAATAATTAAGATTTTATAGCTACAAACATATATGTTATATATATACCTTGCTGATTCCAAGAATTCCCAGCAATTCATCTCTGTGTTCCAAACCAATGCAAGGGTTTAAAGTGGTTAGGACGTAAAGCATTGTAGCTGTGGCCACTGCAGACGGCTTATGGCGCATGAATCTGTAATCTATGGTTGAAAAGCATGATGTAACAAAAAAAAAATATCAATAGCAGCAACTCAGTGAGAAGTATGTTGTTTTATTACACAGTGCCTCACCAGGGACTAATGAAAGGAGGAGGCTTTCGAATCTCCTAGTAAATTCAGCACAAAGATGTCCTTTTAAACACAATCTCCTTGCAATGGAATCAAGAAATGAAAGTGGGGTCAATGGGTACATCTTCCATTGGAGGGTAGAAAGGACCAAAAGCTCCATTCTTTGAATGGTCTTAGGCTCAAAGAGGTACTTCGACTCTTCTACCTATTAGCGAAGAGTAGTAATTCGACAACGTTAGTCACCTCGAATCTTATTATTCAATCAAGAAATTATTGTGGCAAAAAAAAAGTGTCCAAGATCAGATTTTTTTAACATACTTGGAGGTCTAAAAGAAGTGGCACATTAGTTTCCTCGACCTTTGCAGCCAATGAAAGGCAAGTCACGGCGACGAGTTGACTCATCCACGGCTTCTCCGACTGAAACTGAAACCTATACAGAAATCTGTCCAAGTAATTCACTGCAAGAATCGCAGTGAGTGAAGAGAAATAGTGAAAGCCCACAACTTTAAGCATCCAATCGACGGCTTCGTCTCTTGCAGCAGCTAGGGATGGGTTCTCTTTAATCCCATTATACATCAGCTCATTTCCATGCTCTTTGCCAAGCAAAGAGTTCAGATCTCCATCATCATCATCATCGTCACAAAACAATCCATGTTCCAAGAACTCCACGAAATGCTCAGACTCGTCTACGATGTGGTTTGAAAAGCCTCCCCACATGCCGTCTTCTTGTATGAAACAGTTCTTCTCTGTGGTTTGCTCATCGTCCCAGCTTCGTTCTTCCTCACAAAACAAAGAATCTAAAGAGGATGAGAGGTTTTGATGATGTGAGTTCATACTCTCTCTCTCTCTCTCTCTCTCTCGATCTCTCTATATCTTTCTTGTGAAGATGATGAACTAAGCTGCGGCTTGTGTATGCATTTTCGAGTCAAATAAAGAGGAAGAGTGAGTAAAGAGAGGCCTAGAGATGGGGTGGGCTCTGAGCATCTGTGAATAAGCAAGTGGTATTGTAAGTAGAATAGATTATCTTTTTATTTTTTTTTTATTTTTTACTCGAGGTATTTTTTTTTTTCCGAGGTATCCCCACTCGATCTGGCTATGAGCTAGCCCCTAAATACCGGCGTGGGCTTTGCGCCACACAGACCTGGCGGAGGCTTAATTGCGCCACACACTCCAGTGGTGGGACACAGACCTGGCGGAGGCTTAATTGCGCCACACACTCCAGTGGTGGGACTAATCCCCTTTTTTTTTTTTTCCGAGGTATCCCCACTCGATCTGGCTATGAGCTAGCCCCTAAATACCGGCGTGGGCTTTGCGCCACACAGACCTGGCGGAGGCTTAATTGCGCCACACACTCCAGTGGTGGGACACAGACCTGGCGGAGGCTTAATTGCGCCACACACTCCAGTGGTGGGACTAATCCCCGGGGTCAGATGAATACGTCCAAAACCCATCTGTGGGACACAGACCTGGCGGAGGCTTAATTGCGCCACACACTCCAGTGGTGGGACTAATCTCCGGGGTCAGATGAATACGTCCAAAACCCATCTGACAACGATAGTGAAATAAATCACATGGGGACTACTCAAGGAATTGTGGGAGGGGGGATTCGATCCCACAACCTAACCCACAAATCATTGACGCCTCCTCCTTGACCACTGGGCGGCCTCGTTGGCAAGTAGAATAGATTATCGATTATTTATTTTCTTTTATTGGCTGTAATAATAATAATAATAATAATAATAATAATAATAATAATAATATACAAGTTAGTTGTCTTGACTTAGAGTGACATTAGAGGATACTTAATTTCTTTGTAACTACTTCGATGATGAAGCAAAACGTTATATATGTTTTTTTTTTGTGGTGATAAATGAAAATAAAACGACGTTGTATTATTAGGTAATTAAAAATGACAAAATTATTGGAAGCAATTGAATTACATATCACAATTATGGGGATATATAAACCATTATTTGTATTAATTGGCTCCTCAAGCTTGGCTGTATAGTTCTGTAAATGCGTAACGCAATGTAATTTTAGAGTCACATACACATATATATATATATATATATATATATATATATTAATGTTATTGGTTAGCATTATTACGTGAACAATTAATAGCCAAAATTTTATTCAAGTATATCAATGAACAAAGTAATGCATTACATTACAGTCAATACACATAACTAAATTCCCTTTAATTTGATACTTCAATTTCGTCTTATTACCTTATAAAAGTGAAATGAGATGTAATAAAAATTAAAAATACTACGTCGAGTCCTTTGTCAATGTTTATACGTCAACAGTAAGTAGTAATTGCTTTTCCTTTTTCTTTTTTTTTTTTACTATCTTCAACGTCTTTCTTTTTACAATAATATATTCATCGTCTTTTTTTTTAACCAAAAGCTAAAGAAAGTAACAAAAACACATTAAATACATATCATATATATAATAGCAGAAAAGAACATATAGATAGATGCTGGCTGGCGACATAATAGATTAGCTGGAAATAGGGCGTACCAAAAGTATTAATGGGCTGTATTACGTAAATATAGTATATATACATGAGTGAATTATGTATACATTAATATAGTATAGGTTTTGATACTATTTGTTGCTGCAGCTTTATTTCTTTTGCTTTTTCTACATTTTACTATAGCTCGATCTTCATGGATTTTGGGTCTACAATGGACTTGTTTGTATAAACTTTACAATCCTTTTTGACTCTCAGATAAAGGTTGGTTTTATACTCATAAATATACGAATACTCTACGACCTCAAGAAAAGAAAAAAGGCATAGTGTAGTTAATGTAGTATTATTATAATAATATGTTGGATTATAATATCTAGCAATCCGATTTTGATAAACACAAAACTTATTATTGTGTCACTAACATATTTACTTGAGTGCGTAGATGATCCCGACTCGAAAAACGGATATCAGATATGAGCTCAGTGCGAAAAATCGAGTCGGTCAACTGCCGGTCAGCACTGGTCAACGCCTGGTCAACTCGGGTGCCTGGTCGGTTACTGGTCGGCTGCTGGCTGGGTCCTGGTCAAGGTCTGGCTGGGTTCTGATCAGGATCTGGTCACTGGCTCGGTTCTGGTCAGTGGCTGGGTTCTGGTCAGGTTCCTGGCTGGGTTCTGGTCAGGACCTGGATACTGCGGGTTCTGGTCAGGCTTTGGTCGCGGTTTCTAGTCAGGTCATGGTCAGTGGTTGGGTTCTGGTCAGGCACCTGGCTGGGTTCTGGTCACCGTGGGTTCTGACCAGGTGCTGGCTGATTACTGGTTCTGGTCAACTGGATGCTAGCTGATGTACAAACACCTTACTGCAGCAGGTACAAGCAACTGAAGCTGACATCTTTGACCAAGTAAGGACAAAAGCTTCCAACGGTCCTTTTATTGTGTCTAACGGCTACATCAAGGTTGGAAGACTATAAATACAATCCAAGTACAACAAAGAAAGGTAGGATCCTTGATCAAACAACTACACATCCAAAGAGAGATCCTAGAAAGAAGAACAAGATCAAAGAGGCTAATCAAGAGAGTTCTTCTTTCATGTGTGGGATACAAAAGATAGAGAGAGCTATAAAGTTCAAACCCACACACCTCACTCACACAATAGAGAGATGAGCGAAATAGATTAGTTGAGTGAGAGTCTTAACACAAAGACGTTAAACTATGTGTTTGTAGTCTTCGCACAAAGACGTAAAACAAGTGCTTATAGTCTTAGCATAGAGACTCTAAAAATGTGAGCGGATTGTGAGGTTGCGGCCTACAATCATTGTGTACCGATGGACTTTAAAAAACTATCGAAGATAGTGACCTTGCGGGGTGCTATGGTTGAGTGCTAGGAGTTTAGTTAGCGGGATTCTAGCTATAGAGGATTGTACTTAAGTGTACATGTGACCGAATCTTCTAGTGGAACCTTCCTTGCGGGGAAGAAGGGGAGACGTAGGAGATTAAGCTCCGAACTTCCATAAACAAATCTCGTGTTCACCTCATTGCATTCATAAGTATAGCATGGTTGAAGCATTTTAAGTGTTTGATAAAATACTTCAACCAAATCGATTTTTAACTTGCATAGTTTTGAAACGCTTTTAAAAGACCCGCAAAACCGATTTTAAGAGGATTATGTTGAGTATTTTCCGTTTGGTTTAAAATCGTAACTCACTTACTCTTTCGGTGCTCGTATATTTCAAGAACCCGACTTATTATAACTCAAGTATGTTTAAAAAGTTTTTAAAGTGTTTATTCACCCCATCTAAACACTATACCGATCCTAACATAATAATATGTGTAACTGTAATGCAGTGTAATAAAAAGCTGAATGGTCAAAGTCATAGTCATAGGACGACGGATCAAAGGCTTATCATCAACCTTCACTTTTTTTTTTCCTTTCTTTATAAGTCGACAGTCGTCACAAATCTCAGAAAGTAGCTTACTGCAAGCTGCATGCTCCCCCGACTCTCTTTTCTTTTCTCAACATATATAATTATATATTTATATATATACAATCCAATAACTTTATTGGAACTCAAACAAGGCGTTGATCCATTGAGTTTTATCACACTATTCATAGCGTAGGCCTTCTCAAAGAAGAGGAGCTTTCTAGAGCTCAGCTAATTAAGAGCAATGAGCAAAGGTGGTTAGATTCATTACATTACATGGCCCATCTGTAATGAGATGGTCTGCATAATGGGGGTTATAAGGGGTTAAAGATGGCATCATTTTATAGATGGATATAATGCTTTGCTTTAACAGCCAATCGTAATGAACTCAACGGATTAATTATGGTTCATGATGAAGGGTATTGTAGATTTTCTTTAACTGTGTTGGGTTCTCTTTTCTTACATCATCGTATCATTAGGAGCGTAAACAAATGCATGCATGCATGGATTCAAGAATATATGTACAAGAACGAACTCAGTGCAAAGATCAAATCTTTTTGTTAATGGGCTGTAATAAAATGACTAGTAACTTCTTGCACATCAACCTGGCTATAAAAACCAGCCAGTGAATGCACAATTTTCTCAGCCTACAAGCACAATGATTTTGTTATTTTTTTTTTCTTTGGTATATAGCTAAATAATTTCTTTTTCGTACAGTTGATCAATGTCATTCCCTAAGCTTGGGCCTCTCCTCTTCATAAATCAAAGCCCAGAATTTCAACCTTAGTATTCGCATGGTAATAAAATAACCTTAGTAGTTAGTAGTCGCATGTGTGTGGTAAAGATAATCAATAGCGTAGTGCTTGACAATCGTTTGATTGAGAAATTAGAGATGAAAAAAGTAATCCATTAATTCTGCGTGATGTATCAAACCTAGACGGCGGAGGTTGATAGACGGATGAGGGCTGAGTCGAAACAAAACTCGGATAAGGATTGCTGACGGTTGAGAAGGGCGGAAAAGGAGGCGGTGGTGCTGCCGCAGTGGGTGGAGGATACGCGGCAGATGAAGGTGGGGAGTTCGCCGGAAAACCCGGCGTTGGAACGTTGTGATGGGGATAGGGATTGTATTGTATGTACTGTTGAGATGTGTTGGTGGTGGAGGTGGATTGTAGTAAGTGTGGTTTGGGGCTGCGTAAGGGATCCTGGTGGTGGTTGGTAGCGGTGCTTGGCCGCCGTAGGGCAAAAGGCTCGCCATAGTGGCGCTTGTATGCGTCTGAGGTGGTGGCGGTGGTGCCGTTGGCTGAGGCTGAGGGTGGCTTCCGACCATGTTGAGTTGAGAAACAGAGCAGTGTGCTCTGTTCTGTGAACGATGTCATCTGTATATAGGTAGGATTTAGGCTACGACACGCTTCGCTGTATTCGAACGTTGACATAGAAATTTCATACTGACAAAGTTTAAGCGAGTTTAGATTACTTTGAGTTAGCATTAAGACTTTAACATGTCAAATGGAACTATGTTTATAGACAAGTTGCTCATATTATCAGATGTTGAATGTAAGCAAGTATTGTGTGTGAAATAGATCCATGATTCATTTTCTTGATTAGAAATAAACATGGGCAGCTGTACAGAATCAGTCGAATAAGGATAATATTACATATAGTGGCATTCCATGGAATTCAATTCAATCCTAAGAAGCAGAGAACAATGGCAGAAACAGAGTATAATCTCTCTTTATTACAGTCAAATATTTAAAAAGAGATGATCTCGGAAGATTTCTCAGGCACTGCTCTTTTCTCCCACGATCTCTGAACCCTTGATCGGAGTAGCAAATATGCGCTTCATCGCCGTCACCCCAAGTGGATTACCTTTGCTCTGTTTTTTACATAATCAAGACATCATTACTTGCTAGATTTTTAAAGATTAGTTTGCTTATCTAATGGAAGAGTTCGATGCTTAGTATTCCTTACCATCGAGCATGTACCGGCATAGACATTACACACAGGATACTCGTGAGGGCAGCAGCTGTAATGATCCTCGCAGCAGCTCGCGCCCTCGAGGGGACAACAGCCCCAGTCGTAGCAGTTGCCATGATACTCATAGATGCAGCAGCAAGTAGTGCTCGAAGGGCACGCATAGTTAGCATCACAATAGGAGGGCGGCTTGACTGGTGAGGGTGGCGATGGGCTCGGTTTGGGTGGGTTCTGACCCTTCTTGGTTGGGTACGAGGGCTCAACAGCTATACCGCACAGGCCTGACTTCGACTTCACGTTTCTTTGCATTCTTAAGTAGCCCTTCTCGCCCCAGCTTGGGCCCCACGAGTTTCTTACGATCCAGTAGTCTTTGCCCTTTTCCGTGCCATAGCCCACCACGTTCACTCCGTGGTCCAAGTCCAGGCCACATTTCCCGGTGAATATGCCCTGAAAAGGAACATACATTGACTCACTTGCAATGATATATGTATTTATTACAACCTCAATGAAGAGGGTTTCTTTTCCATCTGTTATGTAATGAACTTACAGATTCGTACAACTGAAAGTCCCTTCCACCAGCTTCAATGGCGACACTCACGGGCTGGTTTGCGACTGCCTTCTTCAGAGCATTTTCGTTATTAGTGGGGACATCTTCGTAGCCATCGATAGATACAACTTTGGCATTTTTCTGAGGATAACAATATGAAATCGAATAATGGTATTCCATCACCACACAAAAGAGAGTTTCTTTTGATATCATAGATGTTATTAACAAACAGATAGATAGTGTTAACGACTAACCCTGTATTGGTCACATCTTTCGTCTTTGCCAACATATGGATAATCAGATTCAGTGTCTATTCCACCGTTTTTAATGATGAACTGAAATCCATAGTCCATAAGACCTCCATTGCAACCTTGATCATATGAAGTATCACAATCTACAAGCTCTTGCTCAGACAGAGAGATTAGTTCCCCAGAAACAATCTTGTTTATCCCTTCCACAGAAGCAATTGTAGAAAATGCCCAGCAACTCCCTTCAAAGATTCAGCCAACATTAAAGAAAATAAGATAACTTGCATATATTGAAAAGATCATTATATCGTATGACTAATCTTTTTCTGGGTTCAGTCAAAACTTCCATCTTACTGAAAGTAAACAATGTAATAACATCTCATAAGTCATAACCAACTGAAGTCGTAGATAGTCATCTGATTACACGGATGAGCTACAGATCTCGAGAAATTAGGTAAAACTTTTGACCTATAGTAACTTGGCAGATGTAAAAAGATTTTTTTTTTTTTTTTGCATAATCAGAAAAAGATATTATCAGATAAATGCAAGCGAATCCAAACCCATCTAAACCATCTTTTCAGAAAAATCACGAAAAAGGAGGTAGATAAAAAGAGAAAATCTTACCACAGCCGCCTTGATCTTTGACTGGGACAACGGCGCCTTTCTCTCTCCAGTCGATCGCATCGGGCAAACTATCACCGACCTTAGGCTCGTAACGGTCGCTAGCGCGCGTGCCCTTCATCAGCCGGCGCTTAGCATCGGTCCTCGTACCCATATAGGTCTTCTTATACTCCTCGTTGGTCAGATCGGCGAAACGGTTCAGACCCAGCTTGTAAGTACGGTTCGGCAGAGCGTTCATCTCTTCTACGTACCTCAGATTCTCCTTAAAAATCTCGAACCGCCGCTCCTTCTCGCCGAGAGCGTTGTAGGCCTTGCCGTGCTTCAACATCCACGCCTCGTGCATCGATTTCAGCTCCTCGTGGGTCCGCAGCTCGGTGCCGTGTACCTCGTCGTAGGAGATGATGGACATGTCCGAACACAGCGCGAGGGAGACGAACAACGAGAGGGTAAGAACAAGGATGAAGGGAGACGAAGTCGCCATGTTTGTTTACTTTACTTCGTAGTTTGGTGTTTGTAGGAGGAATAAGTCGAGGGAGAGTGGAGAAGATATAAAGGCAAAAGTTTAGGAGATATTTTTTATTTTATTTATTTTTTTGGATTAAAAAAAAAAAAAAAAACTCTACTATTGGGCATTTTCAACGTTGTTGCTTAAGGCGTGGAACGACATGATAGGCTTATTAATTTAATTATCCATGTGGTCTATATAATAATTGCTTAAACAATTAGCAAATCGAGGCGGTTAGGTTTGATTAGATATTTATGTAAAAACGAGATTTTTTTTTTATTATATTTTTTTTGCTTTGAAAAATCATTGGAAAAAGTTGTATCTTTGAATATAAATCCTAAATATCCTATAGACTAACTACTCTTCAATAAATTTAGTATGTTAGTCATACTTATTATCATTTTATTCTTTTGTTTGGAAAACACCCTTATAGTAACCGACAACTGTCATTAAATTAAATTTGATATGTTAATGCAAATTATTATTTTATCCTTGATTTTCAAATTTATTAAATTATATCCCAAAAATCACATTTTTAATTTATAAAGAGTAATTTACAATTAAAATTAATATTATAACATCATATTATAACAATAACTTATATTAATTAATATTATATATTTATATATTAGAGTATATGCATATGTGAATGGATGTAAAATATTAGTAATAATTATTGTAAAATACTAGTAATAATTAATTGTTGGAGGGAACGTCCATTTTCATTAAGGAGAATTAAATATAGCAATAGTGAAATGTGGGCCATCGACATCTATATATTATATAGTATTTATTTTTAATTTTGAACGAAGTATTTTATTTTATTTTATTTTATTCTTGTCCTACATATAAGTATTGAACGAGAGAGAAGGCACGTTCATACGCAAATTTGTGGGCGATGAATATGGGATTCTCTTCTTCGTCGGATGATTTTTTAAAATAAAAATTAAAATTATATTTCGAAAAGTGACGAACAAGAAATGGTGGACTTAATGATTAAATATTAAATTAAATCAAAGACTAAGAATTATTAAAGATAGGAATAAGAGAGGGACCATTTCTTCTCTCAGCCCAAGTAAGACATTGATGGCACACTGTGTTCTGTTCAAATATTAACTCATTTAGGGCCAGCCCATATATAAATAAGCCTACATAAAAAACTAAAAATAATAAATTATTAAACTTTAGTGTTATATATTTTTAGTGGGATAAAATTCAAAATGGGCCCCGATGTTTACCATATGGATCAATTTAGTCCTCGATATTTTATCCCCTATGTTGTCGATTTTGTACCAATTTGGTCCTTTCATCACGATAAACGTCAATATTATCGGGAATTTCGCATGCGCTCCATACTAAATCATGTCTAGATCGATAAAAATGAAATGATTACTGAAATTAGGGCACGAAACTAAAAATTTCTCCTTCAAAATTCGAATATGAGCTCTAGATCGTCTGCTTCGTCGGGTTTCATTGACAGCAGAAGAAAACAGAACAAACTCCCTAAATCTTGCAAATATTTTAAAATCCGATCCATACATGATTTAGTGTGGGACACGTGCGAAATTCCGGTTAAAATTGACGGAAGGACGAAATTGGTCCAATATTGACAACATCAGCGACTAAATTGATTCATGCGAAACATCAGATACTAAATTGGTACATAGGGTAAACATCATGGATCATTTTGGATTTTATCTCTATTTTTAGTCAATATACAATAAAAAAAAATATCTGACATTTGAATATTCAAATCGCACCGAGGCTGAGTCCCCTGTGGAGTGTGAACACTCCAGCAAATTCAGACAGTATGAATTGAAAAAACAAGTAAAAAATAAATAAATAAAAAAATATTAAAATAAAGAGAATGAAAAGAAAATAAAGTTACCCCAATCCAACGGCTCATTTCTACCCTTTTGACTTTCTGCACATCCATTGATTGTCAACTATCATCATTCCCCACCACACATAGACACGCGTCCTCCTGTGATTGGCTAAACCCTTTGACCCTTGGTAAGTCAGAATCGACAATCAAAACTTGAGAATAAATAGATATAAAGGAGAGTTTGACTCTTACACTTCTCTCTTACACCTCTCTCTCTCTCTCTCTCTCTGCTTGGCTGTGCTTCAGACATGGCTGTCGAACTGATGCATTCGGTTTATGACAGCAGCACCTTCGTGTCCAAGAAGACGGCGTACGGAGCTGAAAACGACGCCGTACAAGAAGCAGCCGAGGCGGGTTTCCAAAGCGTCGAGAAGCTCCTCAAGGTACTTACCCACTCTCACCACCAACAGCAGCCTTCGAATTATCAGGCGGCTGCCGACGTGGCGGTCGACAAGTTCAAGAGGTTCATCTACCTCCTGGACCGCTCGCGAGCCGGCCACGCGCGATTCCGACGTGGCCCAGTTGCTGAAACGGTGAGGGCGCCCGCGCCCGACCCGATCGAGCCTCTGGGTCAGCCCCAGCCATTCGCCATCGCCGACGCTGTTAAAAATGTGAGCGAGATGATTTTCTTCAGTTTCTAGAGCAAGATTTTCACTTTCCTTTTCCTTTTAAACGACGATGGTGGACTTAGGTCGCTTTGACTTAAAAGAGTTCTATTGTCCTTACAGTCCGAGGAAAAAGGTCACGTGGGCACGGCGAAGATTTACTGTCCGACGCCGATTAAGCGTCTGCCGCCACTTCCACAGCTCAACAACCACCAACACGGCACGAAGACGGCGAAGCCCAACGGCAAAGAGACGACCACCATAAGCTTCGCGTCGCCGGTGGGCTCTTACATGCCGTCGTTGAACGGAGATACCGAGAGCTTACAATCGGGGTTTCAGATCACGAATATGTCCCTTTCACACGCGTCGTCCGCCGGACGGCCGCCGCTTTCCACGTCATCGTTCAAGAGGAAGTGTAATTCGACGGAAAACGCGAGTGGCAAGTGCGGTGGCGGCGGTGGGTCGACAGCCAGTCGATGCCACTGTCCCAAGAAAAGGTAAAAATCGAACTGAAAAAAAAAATTCAAAACTTGGACACGATCTTATCTAACTGTATTTGATCCAATCCAATCGTTTCGAGGGATTTCATAAAGTTCTAATTTTTTTTCTTCCATTTTTCGAATTCGTAGGAAATCAAGATTGAAGAGAGTGGTGAGAGTGGCAGCCATCAGCAGCAAGATAGCTGATATTCCACCTGATGACTATTCTTGGAGGAAGTATGGTCAGAAACCAATCAAGGGTTCACCTCATCCAAGGTAACTTCAATTCAAACTTATTAATCTTAATTTTAACATAATTATTTTTCCTTAATAATGGTTTACTATGAAACTTTTATCTATTTAGGGGTTATTACAAGTGCAGCAGCGTAAGAGGGTGCCCTGCAAGAAAACATGTGGAGAGAGCATTAGACGATCCAACGATGCTAATAGTGACTTACGAAGGAGAACACAATCATTCTAACAAAGAGGCGCATGGTGCAATAGTTCTTGAATCTTCTTGAGTCATCCCACCATTACAATTTCTATATTATTAATATTGAAGTGTTGACATAAAAAAATAGCTTTGATTCTGTTTGGAAGAGAAGGGAAAGAAAAAGAAAAAATGGGCAAGTTGAGGATTTTGGTATTTGCTTTATGACCACTAACCACCACTTGTTTCATTATCTCATTTTTTTTTTCTCAAGTGGTCATCTCATATGATAATATATGATGTATATATCCGCGCAATTTACAATTGTTTAAACGCAATTATTATTGCAAGAATTGGGCTGATTTGCTCAAATCTTTGAGCGTGACAGACATGCACTGATCTCATTACACGCATGCTGGGTGAGATTATTATATTCTAAATGGTGGATAGTATTATATTAAATAATTGTTGTTTGCCTATTATTTAATTTAAATATCGTATAAATTAAGGGATGTTGGGTTGAGATTTGGTGCAGGTGGGTGGCTCAAAAAAGTCAATGCCACCATTTGGAAAAATAATATAAATATATATACACCATTATCATTATTCAAATAACAATTTCATTCATGGGTTTTGTCAAAATTTGGTGATACCCTATGTAAAGAATCTTCTTTTATATTTGCAATGAAAGGTTTATGTCAGGGGGGACGGCCCGAATATGATACGGATGCAAAACTAAGTTATCAGGAAAATTAAAATGTTGACCCTAATGTTGAGATAACATTCGGGATCAGAACGTTATTGCACAACGGAAAAATAAACTTAGTTGTAAAAAGATGCAAGCACACGTTGGACATATAGTTTCAAAATATGCAGCAAGTTATAAAACTTGATGCGTGCCTTCAGGGCAAAATTCCACTACAAGAATGGATTATGAAAAAAACAACTATCAACGATAGTACAAATCAGCCTAGAAACTTCACACGAAACCTCACGTATAGATCCTAAGTCCTATACAAAAGTGTGAAGATAAAAACTAGGCACAAAGAGATCGAAACAGATAGATGATGATTGAAAGCTTCCCTTTCTTCAGCTCGTTGCACGCGCGTGTCTTCCTATCTGCTATTATCGATACTGAAACTCGAATGGAGTCTTCTGAATATATAGATTCGCGACTCCCCCTATTTTACAGGTTCTTGTTCCACCTTTTACTCATTCTTCTCTATTTTTAGTAAATGCACCTTCTATTTTTAGCTCCTACTCAACTTCCATATCTTTACTCAATCCAAGTCGTGAATATCTCCTGCACACATTTAAACAAAGCCAAAAAATAGGATAAACGGTTATTTGGGCATGAAAGACAAAACATATGTTGGACCAGGTCTGAGTCAATGATGTTGACTCAAATGTCGGCTCCACATTGGCTCCACAGTGTCAATGTAAACATTAACAATCTCCCCCTTTTTGTCTTTCTTCCCAAAATCCGTGCAAAGATAAGTCCAAAGTCTCCCCCTGAAATCATCAAGACACTCAGAACAA
This sequence comes from Lindernia subracemosa, assembly GCA_028392965.1. Classification (NCBI taxonomy): domain Eukaryota; kingdom Viridiplantae; phylum Streptophyta; class Magnoliopsida; order Lamiales; family Linderniaceae; genus Vandellia; species Vandellia subracemosa. The sequence goes on from JAQPCC010000073.1 coordinate 339,713, forward strand.
AAAGTAGTCATCATAAGATATCAAATATAAGTTATTAGTACAGAACTACTTGGACTAGTCTGAATTAGCCTCAAATACATCTGCAAAAAAGAAACAAAATCAGAGAATCTAAAAGTTAAGCGATTCAATCGGATCAGAAGATTCTCCTTCGGCAGTAGCTTCCTCTGCAGCTTCTCCATTTCCAACGGCAGCAGCAGTCATCCCGGCATCTTCTTCAGCACCATCTCCCCCTTTTTGGGAAGAAATGTATCCTCGTAGTATATCCCCGTGTGCAACCAATGAAGCAATAGTATCATCCAGATACTTAATGTTGTAGCAGATGTTGAACCAACTTCTGCGACTCAGAACCTTGTGAGTTTGCCATGAAAATTAAGAGAACTGGTAAAAACTAGATTAAAATCGAAAGAGGAAAATGAAGAAAGCTTTGAATATTTGCAGAGATAAACGCAGATATTATAGGGTAGATTTGTGCAATGGAGAGATATCCGGCCAAGACTGAGTCAATAAATAGACCAAAACAGAAAAAGAAAATTTTTCAACGATAAAATCATTAATGAACGTGCAGCAACGGTCAAAAAAATTCTTTTTCAAATACCTATAAACTCGTGATTTTAACGGTAAAAAGCGCAGTAATAGGTATGCAAAAACGGTCAAAAAATCATGCAATAGTGGAGTTAAAAATCGTGCACATAAGGAGATAACATAAATCAGGTCGAGAATAAATGATACTAACCGTTTAGGCACTTTGATGAACGCACGAACCAAGTGGAGATAACCGTTCTTCTGTTAACTCTAAATGAGAGATATGGATACTAGACACGACAGACTAATATATGTATAGATACGACCTAAGACACATAAGCAAGACAAGTATGTAGCATCGTCACCGCGAATGCCGTGTACCCTTGAAAGTTTTTCAGCTTTTCTTGAACCTGTATCTCGAAAAAGGTCATGAGCAATCGTGTGCAAAAGAATAGAGTCATTTCAGAAAATGGTCCAGTTGAGTCAAATCATTTCAGGAAATCATCACAGAGCATGTCGAAGCAAATATCAAACGAGTAACAACCATATAAGACATATGCTAATGTTGATCCAGATACTGGACCAACATTTACTGACACTGACAAAGACCTATCGACTTCTTCAGGCTCGAGAACCTTTCAAATTATAAGGCTTTAGTGAAAATATCAGCTAACTGACTCTTAGTATCTATATGCTCTATCTGAACAAACTCTTTTTCGACCATATCTCTAAAAAAATGATGTCTAATATCTATATGCTTGGTCCTAGAATGCTGAATAGGATTTTTCGATATATTTATAGCACTCAAGTTATCACAGAACATAAGAACTGACGGACTCTCTACGCCGTAATCACTTAACATACTTTTTAGCCAAATGAGTTGTGTACAGCAGCTGCCCGCAGCCACATACTCAGATTCAGCCGTAGAAAGAGAGACACAATTCTGTTTTTTACTATACCAAGACACTAGATTGTTACCTAAGAAGAAACAACCACCACTTGTGCTCTTGCGATCATCTTCGTCACCTGCCCAGTCAGCATCACTGAAACCAACTAGATTCGTGTTAGTATCCTTAGAAAACCATAAACCGAGATTGTACGAACCGCTAACATACTTCAAAATCCTTTTAACTGCATTTAAATGAGAAACTTTTGGCTCAGCCTGATATCTCGCACATACACAAACACTATACATAATATCAGGTCTACTCGCAGAAAGATATAATAAGCTACCAATCATCGAACGATACAATGTTGGATCAACATTTACCCCAACATTATCTTTACTTACCTTCTGCGTAGATCCCATAGGAGTTTTCATTACCTTTGCAGTATCTAACCCAAACTTCTTAACAGTGTTCTTAGCATACTTCTCCTGGGACATAAAAATGCCATATTTACTTTGCTTAACCTGCAGTCCTAGGAAGAATGTTAGTTCGCCAATCATACTCATCTCGAATGTGGAATTCATAGCATAAACAAACTGATCAGACATAGAGTGTGAGGTCGAACCGAAAACAATATCATCCACATAAATCTGTGAAATAAGAACATCATTACCAACCATTTTTACAAAAAGAGTCATATCGGCTTCACCTCTAACAAATCCAAAATCCAAAAGAAATGAAGTAAGTCTTCCATACCACGCACGAGGAGCCTGCTTAAGACCATAAAGTGCTTTTTGTAATTTAAAAACATGATCAGAATGATAAGGATCTTCGAAACCTTTAGGCTGCTCAACGTAAATTTCTTTATCAATATAATCATTTAAAAACGCACCATTTGCATCCATCTGGTGTAAGGTAATGTTGAGTCAACATGCAATAACAAGCAGTAACCTAATAGATTCTAGCCTAGCTACGGGGGCAAAGGTTTCATCGAAGTCAATACCCTCAACTTGAGTATAACCTTGAGCAACTAAACGGGCTTTATTTCTACTCACATTACCATGTTCATCAGACTTGTTTTTGAAAATCAACTTCGTACCTATGACATTAATGTCACTCGGTCGAGGAACCAAAGTTCAAACCTGATTTTTATCGAACTGTAAAAGCTCTTCTTGCATAGCATTGATCCAAAAATTGTCCTTGAGTGCTTCAAGAACGTTTTTCGATTCAATTTCAGAAACATAGCAGTCAAACCTTACCTCGATGTATACGGAAGTCATACAAACATTTTTTACCATTGATCTGTAGTCTTTTCGTGGTTTGTCCCTTGTTTTGCGCCCTTCATCTAATTTTCCAATGATCTGATCAGAAGGATGATCTTTTTGAATTATGGGAGGAGGATCTCTACGAACATCCATGGAATCATCTTCACTGCCCTGTTCCAGTGACGATGTTGAGTCAGGTACTGGCTCAACATTTGATGCATCAGCATCCTCAGCTTGTCCAACTACTGGAACTATATCTGAAATATCAACTTGAGGAATATTCTTGCTAAGATCAGAAGCATCATCAAACACTATATTCACAGATTCCTGAATAGTTTTCAACCTCAAATTGTAAACTCGATAAGCTCGGCTGTTAGTAGAATAACCCAAGAAAATGCATTTATCGCTCTTAGAATCAAACTTAGTCAAATACTCACGGTCATTTAGCATATAACAAGTACATCCAAACACATGAAAGTATTTAACAGTCGGCTTAATACCCTTCAAAATCTCATAAGACGTTTTCTTTGTACCTTGACGAAAATAGACTCTATTCGAAATATGACATGCAGTATTCAATGCCTCAGCCCAGAACCTTTTAGAAAGACTCTTAGACTGGAGCATAACACGAGCCATTTCCTGCAAAGTCCTATTCTTCCTTTCGGCTACCCCATTTTGTTGAGGTGTCTTAGGAGAAGAAAACTCATGGATAATACCTTTTTTATCACAAAACTTTGTAAAAAATTTATTTTCAAACTCTCTGCCATGATCAGTTCTAATACGAAAGATAGGAGCACATAAATTATTTTTGACCATAGCACAAAAGGTTTTGAAAAAATCAAAAGTTTCGGATTTTTCCTTGAGAAAAAATATCCATGCAAATCTAGAAAAGTCATCAACCAGCACATAAGCATACTTTCTACCACATAAGCTGTCTACTTCCATAGGACCCATAAGATCCATATGAATAAGCTGAAAACAGTGAGCAGTTTTAAAATGTTGAACAGAATGTTGATCCACGTTATGACTAACATGCGTTTGCTTGCCTCTCATACACTGTTCACAGACAACCTTACTAAACTCCTTCAGATTTGGAATTCCTCTTATGGCTTCATGCCGAATCAATTGTTCCAATGTTATGTAGTTGATGTTGAGGTTTATGCCCTAGATGCCGTACGAGGATTAGATAGTACGAGGACATTTATGTAATTTTGATGTGTTTAACATTTGTAATTGAATTATTTGATAATGAAATTATTTTTGTTTGTTTATGTCGATATTAGCATGACAAACAATACAAAGACATATTATTATTTCGTCTAAATAAATTAACCTTGCAGTCGGGTAATAAAACGAATTAATAAAACCCCAATATTTACAGTTCAGTTACTGATTCTGTGGGGACAGAGAGGGGGCACCAGTAAGCTGATATACTGTAATATTAAATTAAGTCCACAAGTCTTAGTCTCCAGTAGGGTGACTGGATAGACGAGTACGACTTGTTTGTCGACGGGTCCAAAGTGGTTGTGCCAACCATTCACTTGGGAAGTGGGAGCTCGTGACATTGATACAAGACGAATCAGAGGATTGTCTGTATTTGGACACTGACTCGTAATCGAACGATCACACGCTGGTAAAGTCGTTGATCGATCGATTGACTATAGTAGTCTACGTGAACCTTAGACCGAAAGGGTTTAACTCGGGGTTGGTCTTAAGGTCTTGATTTGTCACTAGTTTGCTAGGCCCGAATTGCATGTAGCATGGGTCAGCGGCGAAATGCGGTCTTGACTTGTCGACATGATTGTCGATTATACCGCTGAGCGGGATTTACGGCCTTGATTAAATTCAAGGTTAACGTCCTATGCAGTTTCGATGTGCGGGAATTTACCTAAGCCTCTGGCCAGAGCATATAACTGACTCACGAATGTCGTGGAGGGCAGTTTTGGTAAATGTCACCGACACGAACATCATAGCGTCGAGTCATGTAAGTTCGACTACGCGTGACTTTCACTCGACCGGGACAAACGTAAAGGATTTATGCGTAGTACGATAATCTATAGTCGGTTCGTGAATAATACCTATTCGTACTCAATTCGGGATCGGTTCGGTACCACGGGGCTGGCTAGGTGAATACCGAACTCCTGGATTCCTCCCAGAGCCGGTTGAGACGAACCAAGAGAGTCGGGCTTAAAAAGGGCAACCGACACAACGTCAATATGAGAATAGAGCATGCTAGGGCCTGGATTGAGAGATTAGGGTTTTGGGCTTAACCGAAACCCTAAATGGCCGAAAATGTAGTAAAATCGCGTGAGGGGCAAAATGGTCTTTTCACCTCACGAAATATTTTGGAAATATTATATTGGATATTTAATATTTAGTATATGATTTAAATGTGATTTAAATCTTTATTATTGTTTTAGAAAAATAATGATATTTAATTTGAAATTAAATAGAATATATATATTAGATATATATATGATTTTCGATTTTAATATAATATTAATTTCGAAAATTATAATTAAATATATATATTGGATATTATATTTAAATATACTAAATATAGAATAAATATTAATTTATATTAATATTTAATTTGAATTTGAATTTTGAACTTAAATTCAAAAGAGAAAGACCAAGTCAACAAGTGACTTGGTATGCTCGAGTGGGTGAGAATTTTTCTCCCCACCTCACTTGAAAAAATCAGCCATATACACTAATATAAATAGGGTTTGATTTTTGAAACAAAACCCTAAGTCATTTTTTCGAAAATGCAAAGAAGAAAAACTAGGGTTTCTTTCTCACACTCTCTCTCGATCTCTCACGCTCTCATTCTCTCTCTCTCGCTCTCCGTGGCCGCGCGTGAAGGAGGTGCTGCCGTCGTGTCCTTGGCCTAGCCGCATTTAGCAAGGAACGGCCGTGACGTGTGTTGGTGCCGACGTGACGCTCTTGCCCCGTTCGTGCGCGTAAAGGTGCTAGGAGAGGGATACTACATCCCGGGGATTCGAAGGGTTCGTAGATCGCCATCTTCTTGTCTTCGTCAAGGTATAATGGCTGTAAAACCCTTCTTTCGTGTTTCATATTCTCGTGTTATTACCGAGCGGTCCAAGGGAAGGCGGAAATCCCTTAAAGTTTTAAAATTCCGCCGTTCAAGGAACGAGGGCCTCGGGCCCCTACGGGGATTCCCAACAGTTGACATGACCCAGCTTAGAGTGCCATAGAACAATTACATCCTCGGCCTTGAAAAGTTGGCAAAACTCCTTGTTGTCATTCTTATTACCTACTTGGTAACAATTATCACTAGATCTTTTTCCTGCCATAACACAAAGATTTTTGTCATTAAACACCTCGCAACATTCTTTGTTGAATCTTACCTCGAGTTCATCATCACAAAGCTGACTTATGCTAATCAAGTTAGCTACAAGTCCTTCAACATGTAGAACGTTTCTCAAGGCTGGAAAACCGGTCCCATTAAGTTTGCCTCTTCCAAGTATTCTGCCTTTTGCTCCACCGTCAAACGTCACTATACCACTACTTAAAGGTGTGTACTCAATAAAATAATCTTTAGTACCCGTCATGTGGCGTGAACAGCCACTATCAAAGTACCAAGATCCTGAAATGTTAGCTTTCAAAGATGTATATACGACATTACATTGAAGCAAAGACTCATCAGCAAGAACTTTCTTTTTAGGAATTCAAACTGTTTTATTCTTATGATAGAAAAAATTAGAACACAAGTCGTCTGAAACGTCTCCAGACATCCTTTTCAACACTGATTTCTCAATGTTGGATCGAATGTTGGACGATTTTTCAGTCAACAAAATCTTTTTAGTAAAATCATCTTTAAACTTCCAGGAAAAAGGTTTGATATGTCCAGATTCAAAACAAAAATGACATTTGAAACTTCTATTTCTGGACTTTCCTGCAGCATGCTTAGGTTCTTTATCAAGAGCAGCACGAGATTTATATCCTAGACCATGTTTATCAGAAACAGTTAAGGAAAGTACCTCGTCAAGTGTTGATTTACCTTTATTCAACTTTGAAAAAGTGTCTTCAGCCTTTTTGACTTGCTTTTGTAGGCTATCAAGTTCCATGTCTTTTCGAGTTAACAGAACTTCCATTCTGCTCACTCCATCCCGCAATTCTTGGATTACTTTCTCAGTATTAGCCTTCTCCTCGATCAGACCCTTTATGGTTTCCTTCAACTTTGCGTTCATCTCCTTTCTTTTGAACATTCAGCGAAAAGAAGTTTGTAAATTCCTTCAATGTTCTCAGCGTCTTTTTCTGAATTCTCAATTTTCTTTCCTGTATCATCAAAACTCAAAGACTCATCAAAACAATTCGAATCATCATAATCGAAATAAATAAATTGTTCAGATGTTGAATCCAATGTTGAATCAACATCTGGTACTGCAGTAAATCCGATATGATGTTCTTCTTCTTCATTGTCAGAAAAGATTGGATTCAGCATGCTCGTCCACTTGGCAACCTCCTCCGTGTCTTCAACAGTCTCATCAGCTTCATCATCTGAAAGACTTACCCAATTCACTTTTCCATACCTACGGAGAGTATTGGCACATTCATTTGCGTAATGTCCCCAGCCTTTGCACGCATGGCACTGAACCGAATCCCTGCCAAACTTATCATTTTTCGCTTTATCTGCAGAATTTCTTCTGTTGATAGGACGGTTAGGCATAGATGAAGATTCTTCAGTATTAAGAACATTCTTGAATGTTGGACCAACATTCAACTCTTTCTTATTCTTCATGAACTTCTTAAAGTTTCTAACCAGCATAGCCATATCCACATCATCGTCAGAATCAACCTCTTGTTCATGAACAGAAGATTGAGTGACTAGTGTGATACTTTTACCCTTGGATACATTCCTCTGGACTTCGAGATTGGTCTCGTAGTTCTTCATGATATTCATCAGGGTATTGAAATCAAGGGTGGCCAGATTGTGAGCTTCCTCGACCGCTGCAACCTTCACATTAAACTTTTCAGTTAGTGGTCGAATAGCTTTAGAATTTAACACTTTATTCGAAATCGGTTCACCCAAGCTATGACATTCGCTAGAAATATTCAAGAGTTTTCCAAAATAAGTAGTAATATCTTCATCATCACTCATTCGCAGATTTTCAAGTTGACTTTGAAGAAGTCTCAATTTTGTGTCTTTCACACTCGCATCACCCTCACAGTACCTTTGAAGCATATCCCAAGCGAGCTGCGCATTAGTACAGTTTTGAATGATTTTAAACATGAAAATATCCACAGAAGAGAAAATAGCATGCAAGGCCTTTTCGTTAAAATCAGCCGTAGCTCTTTCAAGAGGGGTCCATTCTGCGATGGGTTTGTCTACGACTTCCCCATTAGCATCTGGTTGGGTTTTAGGAGGGGTATAACCATTGAGAACAGAGTCCCATGCACGTGAGTCAATCGACTTTATGCATTGACGCATTCGAATTTTTCAATAAGCATAATTAGAACCATCTAAAACAGGAACTTTACCAAAATAATTTGAGCTAAGAGCATCCATATCAAAAGGATTAAAACGCTTAGTGTATCAAGCGGAGGCTCTGATACCATTTGTCAGGGGGGACGGCCCGGATATGATACGGATGCAAAACTAAGTTATCAGAAAAACTAAAATGTTGACCCTAATGTTGAGATAACATTCGGGATCAGAACGTTATTGCACAGCGGAAAAATAAACTTAGTTGTAAAAAGATGCAAGCACACGTTGGACACATAGTTTCAAAATATGCAGCAAGTTATAAAACTTGCTGCGTGCCTTCAGGGCAAAATTCCACTACAAGAATGGATTACGAAAAAAACAACTATCAACGATAGTACAAATCAGCCTAGAAACTTCACACGAAACCTCACGTATAGATCCTAAGTCTTGTACAAAAGTGTGAAGATAAAAACTAGGCACAAAGAGATCGAAACAGATAGATGATGATTGAAAGCTTCCCTTTCTTCAGCTTGTTGCACGCGCGTGTCTTCCTATCTGCTATTATCGATACTGAAACTCGAATGGAGTCTTCTGAATATATAGATTCGTGACTCCCCCTATTTTACAGGTTCTTGTTCCACCTTTTACTCATTCTTCTCTATTTTTAGTAAATGCACCTTCTATTTTTAGCTCCTACTCAACTTCCATAACTTTACTCAATCCAAGTCATGAATATCTCCTGCACACATTTAAACAAAGCCAAAAAATAGGATAAACGGTTATTTGGGCATGAAAGACAAAACATATGTTGGACCAGGTCTGAGTCAATGATGTTAACTCAAATGTCGGCTCCACAGTGTCAATGTAAACATTAACAGTTTATATATTGAGTCTGCTTTTGGACTACTCAACATAATCTTTCGATATATTGGGTGGGTGGGTGGTCGAAGACACCATATTATGTTTATTTATATGTAAGAAGTATTGTTTATTTTCGTCATAAAAAATATCAAGAAAAAGGAAGTAAGTGATGATGTTTCAGTTAATGTATGTAATGACACAACAAAACTTCAAGCCAAGAATGAGAACAAACCAGAAAAGAAACTCAGACAAAAAGAAAGGCTCAGTTATATACATATACATATATATAAGCACTATAACAGAAGAGGAGATGCGATATAAAACCATCTCTATGGAATCCAAAACGTCCACCACGACGACAAACTACGGCTAAAATCTGTAACTTTCCGACCACAACCTGCAATTTTTATTACACGAGGTCGAACCTCGAATATCAGGACTGAGCATAGGTGGCAAGATGAAGAGAAACAGCGTCGGTTGTTTTACCAGAACTTATTGGAAATCCATGCACTTTCTCGCCCCCATAGTTCGATAGCTAAACAGATATATACACGTGTATATTGTGTATATATAGAAGAAAAGGCTAGCTAGCGACCATTGCGTCTATAGGTGACTTGATCGGGTATTAGAGCCTGCTGACGTGGCTTAGCCCTTATGACGGTCTCGTCGCTGTGTCTGATCCATTCGGAGAGCCTCCAAGGTTTCTGCCACTTCCACTTGAACTGTAATAGCCACTGATGATGGCTTCTCTTCCATCTCCATAGCTTACCGCCGTGTCCCGCTAGTGCCAGTTTCTTCATCGATAAATGACCAATGGGTAGAGGAACCATCTGAGAGCAAATCACAGCCACTTCACTGTAAGAGAGAGAGAGAGAGAGAGATTATCCAAGTGTTTGGGATGGAAATGAACCTTTCGGTTTTGATCCATGAACGCAGCAGATTCTCGACCCGAGGCATTAGCGATTCCAGCCGTGTACTTGAGCTGCTTAGGCGCTGGGACTGAGATGGGAGATAAGGGACCATTCGTGTCGTCAGCATTGTGTTTGTGAGATATTACGGCCTGTTTGTTTTATTACAATGTGTAAGAATTATAAAAAACTTTCTAACAACTAAGCAACGAAAAAAAAAACGAGAAATTTATGAAAGCCTACTGAAGGTGGTGTGGATAATCCATTGGGAACAGCTTGCTCTTTCGTTCTGAGTTCCTTTTCAATCTCTTTCCTTCTGAACTCGCTCTGTCTCAAAAGACCTACGAGCTCTTTCATCTGTTCTTTCATCTCTTTGACTTCGATCTCCTTCTCCCACAGTTGACACCTGCAAATCGATAAGGTGAGACGAAGTTGTAAGAGAAACAAGCAGTTGATGAAGGCATCATGTAATGTATGTTTCTTCTAGAAGATTAACGGGGCCTACCTCGCATCACCGAGATGGTTGAGCATATACTGAAGCAAGTTTTTAGCATCACCCATAGATCGTAATTGGTTAAATCTCCCGCGTGTGCCCACGTTACGTTCTCGTTCTTCGGCTTCTGAGAGCTGTGAAGCCATCGAAACGAGTGAGTTCGATGATATGTTGAGCATGCTCTCGAGCGATGCGATTCTCGCCATTCTTGCATTAGGTGACATCGAGCAAGCCCTGAAATAGACAATGAAGAACTAAAAAAACTGAAATTGCAGCAGATTAACAGAGTATAGGATGTAGTTATTACAACAAAAAGCTCACCTAGAAAGACCATTTTTGCCTCTTGGAGGGCTCATGCCTTTAGAAGCCATTTCGTCGACTTGTCTCAGAACGGACAACTCTTCTGCTAGGGCAGCTCGTCTGGGGAGACGGGCTCGAAAGATTAATTACAAAATGGTGAACAGTAATTACTAATGTTTTTTTTTTTAAGGCTAATCACAATACATACACTTCGCTTTGTTTCTCATATTCGTAACGAACTTCATGAACATTCACCATGACTTCGAGCTCGTGATCAATCCACCGCTGCAAGGCCTTCTCATTGGTCTGAAATATAAATTTTATCTCATGTTATAAAACTATTTAACCAAATAGTTGCGAAAGAGATTTACGTATGATGAAAGAGGTAAGAACTATCTTTATTACCTGCCCATTGAATCCATTTCCATTGCTGGTAACTGTTGGATTAAAGCAGTATATTAGTATTGAAAGCCATAGTGAATCAATGACTTATATAATGTAAAATTCATCGAGCAAGCAATAGAACCTACCACCATTTTCGCGAGCTGAAGATTTTCGAGCTTCTAACAATTCTTTCAACCTCTTTGTAGCCATTGCAGCTTCCTCTGTTTTTCGCTGGAGTACCTGCATCAGAGTTAATTAAGAGTCATTACATGAGTAACTCGACATTAATCATAGTTGAAAACTGTAATATGATTACAGATATCGTATAGTTCTAAAGAACCAAGTTACCATTTTCTGGCGTTGATTCAGTGCCTGCAATTTATGTCTCTCATATTCGTTTCTTCTGCCCTCTTTCCTTAGCTGTTCGTTAGACATCGTTAGAGTGAGCAAAGGAAATGTCTTGCAATAAAACTAAGTTTTCAAGCAGTTTAAGTACCTGCAATAGCTCCTTTTCACGAGAAGCTTTCCACTGCCGAAACTGTTCAGCTTCTTGTTTGATCTTGTGCTGTAATTGGACCTGCATTGTTGGAAAAAAATTCCCACAAAAAAAAGGTTAAAAATTTTGAGATCAAGAATATTACGGAGAAATGAAAATGCGAACTATGAATCTAACCTTTTGTGCCTTAATGCATTGTATCTCTTCTTGCAGCTTCTTCGCCGCTTCCTCACTTTTATGCTTCTGTTTCAATAGTTGAACTTGATTCTCTTGCTTCTTCTTGAAATCTTGTATCTGATATTTCATAAAATATTATTACAATTTTCACATGATAAAGAGAGAGAAAATTAGAAGTTACAATAATTGCAGACCTGAGCTTCAAGGAGCTTCAATTTCTGAGAATGAACATCTTGCAGTTTCTGTGCTTGTCCGTCGCAGTTGGCCGATAAGTTTTCTACTTCGGCCAAAAGTCGATCTCTCTCATGCTGTGCGTGAGATTAAACACTTCAATATACATGTACAAAAATGGCCTGAGAGAGAGAGAGAGAGAGAGAGATTAATTGTCCATCTTCCATAGCATACCTGCACAGTCCTTTTCTCCTCCTCAAGTTCCACAATCTTCTTACCGAAGTGTTGCTTAAGAGCCATAGCATCATATCCATTAACGAGTTTCATCTCCGTCTGAAATATGCAGTACCATTACTATTGCGTCAAATATTCATTAGCGACAATCAAGCAAATAAGACTGATAAATAAGCATCGAATTCATCGATTACCTCCTTCATCTCCAACTGTCTGTTGAGCTCACTCAATTCTTTATCCATGCTGTTCTGAAAGTATGTATGTTCCAACTCTTTAGCAGTATCTTCATCAATGTCCCCATTTTCACCTTCACACATGTAATAAAATCACTTCAAAAAACCGCTCAATCTTAAGCTTTTTAGAGCATTCAAACAAAGAAAAGAACATACTGCTATCACTCATTTGATAATCACACGACTCTATACTCTGCAATCCTCTCTTGAGACCTTCAGTTTTCATTACACCGTTTCCAATAACCTGAAAAGAAAAGGGTACTTAATTTATTCTTAGAATATGATGACTTTGCAAGATCTTTGATTTGAATGCATGGCAAGAATACGTACTTTAATGCTGGCTTCGTTGAGTTCGGTGAAATTGCCTCTGTTACGCAGTGTATTAAGTTCACGGCTCAGCTCCTCGTTAGTAGACTCTAGCCAAGCGATTCGATCCTTCATGCTCTACACGTAAATATATATTTCAGAGAAAGGTTTTCTTGATTTTTTTCTACCGATTGATATAAGAAAAAATTGTAATTCTTACCTGTATTTCATCGAAGGAAAATCCTCCACTACGAGCACAAAGTTCTGCCTGAAGATATTCAAGCTGCTGACGCATCTTTACCATTTCACTCGACATAGGATCTCTATTAATCTGTTCAATTCAAGAAGTTTTACAGTTTAAAAAAAAAAGAAAAAAAGGAAAGAAAAAAATACGGTAGGACTAAAACTCTTGAACTTACAACTGGTTTGTTCTGAATATTTCGAGCACGATTCGCGTACTTCAGTGTGTTCAGAGTTTCTTCGGCGTTTATATCCGCCGGACTAATGCAAGCTGGAAAATAAACAACTTGTTATGTATGTCGAAGTCGAATTTCATCATATAAAACCAAGAAAATCAAGCGAAATAAGAAAAAAAAATCTAATAGATTATTACCAATCATCACCGTTTTGCTGTTTCCACCGAGAGAATCCTGCCATAAAAAGGAAACTCAAAAAATTTTCAATGGGATGATCTAAAGAAAGATGAACTTTTTTGGAATAAATACAAATTTAGTAAATGGATGGCAATCAAACCTGAAGGAGACGAGTGAGTTTACTGTCCCGATATGGAACGTGAACGCCTTCTTTACGTTTTTTCTCATCACCAAGGGCACTTATCACATTACCAAGTGCAAGGAGACCCTTGTTAATGTGAACCCCTGCACGTACATGTAAGAATATTACAGCAAAGTATTGAAACAAATGTAGTAAAAGGAGACAAATCCATCCAGATGTAATTCACTATACCTTCTTTAAAACGTAGGCCATCAGAGCCCGTCCTCTTGGCCCGTTCCGACCCGGCGAGATCAACCAAATGCAGCTTGGCACATAGATATTCCTCGCTCATGCAGTCGTTCTCGTTCGAACTTAGCCTACGCATCTGCTCCATTGTGATGGTGAAGATTGCATGAGAGCGGCTGTACAAAGAAATATTATAAGATTATATACCTTTCAATATAATGTAAAAGACTTCTTTTTTTTCCCTGAAGTAATATTATGGTTAACCTTGATTGATTGTTCATGTTCGTACTCCCAGTTGCTCGGTTAAGTGACCCTTGCTCGAGGCAATCTGACATTTCTTTAAGAGTCTTAACACTTGCTTCAGTAGTTCCGGCCAATGTAATAACTCCGTTCGATGATTCTCGGATCTGTATGGGCGGCTTCCCGGGGATGTTTACCTTTCCATTAGTCCCATTCGATAATTCTTGTTTATTTGCAGAGCTTGGATCTATCAAGTCTCTCACTTCTTCTTTATGAATCTATTACCAAAACGAAAAGAAAGCATCAGCAAATGTAAGAGCGCGGGGAAGAAAAAGATAGCAGCAAATAAACGAACAGAATATAGGCATAAACCTCGATGAACGAAACATGGAGCTGAAACTCGATTTCGTGGCTGAGAGATTCGATCTTTGCGAATAGGGCGTCCATAACTTTGGGTATTATCCCATTGTTCGATGCTTCTTTGACATTAGTGCCCATGGTGTATGTCTTCCCCGACCCCGTCTGCATATCACAACATTGAAAGGACTCAAAATCTTTACATTCTCAGAGAATCAAAAGGAATAAGTTTGATTATTTTGAAGCTATTTATTGATTTTATCTTAAATTCTTGCCTGTCCATAGGCAAGAACAGTGGCATTATAACCCTGAAACAAGCCATCGACAAGAGGTGCAACACACTCTTCGTACATGGCATTTGATGGAGAAGCAGTGCTACCATAGACATGATCAAATGTAAATGAATGAGAGCCCAGTTGAACCTGAAAAACAAATTAAAAAAAATACAAAAAAAATAAAATGAAAAGTACATCATGAATTCCTCAAAAGAAGAGGAGAAATGATGACTATTGATATGGGAAAGATTAACCAAGGAAAATGATGATCTGAGGAGCTGTGCTGAAAGAAATAATTACAGTGAGAAATAAATATATAAATGACAAATGATTATAGTAAGAATTAGCTGGAGTTATTCTCTGGCAAGCAAAAGAGATAGCTTACAACCATTCACATTGCAATCCATCAAAAAGCAAAAGAAACACAAAGAATGGCCACAATCCCAGCCTTGTAAGGATAAAAAACAAATTGCTTTCGGCTTTTTATTAATTTCCTCAAATTAAAGGAAAAAATGAAGTTGTCTTAACCATTACTAGAATATAAAACATAATCAGTCACAGAAAAAAAAAAAAAGGAACATCCTTGGCAAAGTATCAGATCTTTACATAGCAATCAGCTCCAAAACCAACTCAAAGACGCCTTTTTTTATGTTTTTATTTGAAAGTTGCAAAAAAAAATGGAACTTTTTTTTGTTTTAATATGAATGTTAGAAGAAGAAGACAGTACCTGAGGTTTCCCAGCTACTACGGAGACACAATCTTTACAGCCCTGAAGCTTCTCATCTCCTATCAATGGCCGAATATGAACTGCAACTTTCACGCAGCAGTCTTCTCCCGAAGAATTAGCTTCCATTGTTTTTCTTTATTACAACCAATTCTTGATAAAGTTCGGAGCTTTATTTCCTAGAGATAAAAAAAACTTAAAGAATAGCCCAAAATGTGTTCAATGTGGGAAACAGTTAGCAGAAAACCGTGAAACGGTGCAAGAGAGTTTTCTTGGACCAGAAAATGATGCAGCAACCAAAGAGCTAGAGAGAGAGAGAGAATAGAACAAGGCGGAGGGGTATTTGAGGGAATGAAGAAAGAAGAAAGGCTCAGCTCAATACATACATACTAACGCATTTGTCTAAGTGTCTGCAACTGTAACGACAACCACTTTCGCTTGAAGTTGTTAATTTTCATTTAATATTATTTATTTATTTTTATTGATGTATTTATTATTATTATTATTATTACTATTATTTAGGTTTGCCTTTTTTTTCAGTTTGGTTTCCAGTGGAATTCTTACACGCTAGGCTAGGCTAACATAGTTAGAAAGTCAAACAACTAACGTACGACCATCTTCTACGAATGTCTTATGCTTCATTTACAGTCAATACCTAATCTGATTAAATCATCTCCATTTATGTAAAATAAATGCATGCCTAATCAATTATAAAAAACATTGAATTTTCTTTTATTGAAACAAAGTTTAGTTTTAGAAATAATTAAAAAAAAACGAAATTTAGCTGACTGCGAAAATTGAATATTTATCATATTTTCTAAGAAAAAAATAAATAAATATAAGCTCGCGCGTCTCCCAACGGTTTTCTTGACCTTCTGCCTCGATAACAGTTGTCTTCTCATTGTCCAATGACTATTCTGCCCTTTCACATATAAAGAACAAAAACTATTTATTACTTGCACTACCAATTATTATCATTATTATTATTATTTCCTACGTATTTAAACTTATTTAATTAATGTCCTCCAAGTATATAAAGGGCTGTTCGTTTGCCGAAGAATGTGATAGAAAAAAAAGGATCAAAACACAGCTCAAACCCACGTGACGGATTAAAACAATTTTAATTAATTACACCTTTCTCCATTTACACAAACTAAATAAATATATTGATTGAGGAGTTGGTATTTTATTTATTTTACCAAAATAAAAACGATTAGAATGAAGGGGAAAAAAAAAAGAGTGGACTAGTCGTGCGTCTCTGTTTAATGCGACCCGCATGGACACACACACACACACATGCCATCTCACATATTCACGAGTCAGATATAATATATATATTATATGTATATACAAAATAATATTAGGTTGTAATGAAATTGGACTGTAGCAAAATAAAAAGTCAGAGAAATAAAAAAGAAGAAAAAAAAGAGAGAAAGAAAGAAAGAAAGGGACAGTGCAGAGAAAATGGTCTGGGGACATAATAGAAAGGAAAAGAGACACACTAGCCAGGCCAGCTGGTGGTCTCCTACCTCACATGGCCTTCCTTCCTTATGAGTTATGATCCCTATGGACCCCACTTCTCCCCCGTGGGCCCCGCCTTTCTCTCAAATATATATATATATATATATATATGCCATTTTTAAAAAACTAATTCTTCTAAAATAGCATAATAATAATAAAATAAAATAAAAAGTCGAAATTCTTGCAAAATCATTGTTCGAAAATTAACCGTACATGTATGTATGGGTTTGTACTCATAATAAGTAAACAGTGCTCACGGGTTTAGTGTCCCATTTGTATTTTTCCGTATTTATATTCGTTTTATTTTATTTATTTATTTGCATTTATATTATATTTATCTATACCTTTCTTTCCTCCCAAGATAAAATGAAAAACTAACGTGCTCTGCTCTGTGACGACAATGAGTACTTCATTGCTTAGCTTTGTAGGCGGGTGTGTGATTATTATTATTATCATCATCGTCGTCATATGTGTATCACAATGTTAAATATTTACCATGATAATTAAATTACATATATCTATTATATTTAGGTGAGATATAACAAAAACATAAGGTTATCGGGTTTTTTTTTAAATAAACCCAATAATAATTTTTCCAAAAAATAAAATAAAATTATGGATTTGTTCAATCATCAAATCTATAGACGAGCCACTTACGAAAGTATGTATTATTATACATTATACAATATATATATATATAGAACTTAGCATTTACTCTATGTCGAAAAATTCTTCACAATTAGGTCCCATGATACAGTTGGTCAACATGTACAACGGTCACATTTTATATATTCTCGCATTATACATATATATATTATGTTTCTGTCACCTTATCTCAGCATTAAGGCGGAGGATAGGGTTATTTATATTAAATGAAATTGAGAAATATATAAACTATAGGGACTTCAAATTTCACAGCAAGTGTACATGTGAAGCTCAAATCTCTATATTATTATTAGTGAAATTGGTAAAAAGATACATTAAGTAATCAATCACTATGCGACATCTCTTGGCCCTTGGGGGTTAATATATGATAATTATGGATTCTGTATTTCACAACTAATAGAGATTAAAGACAAAAGAAAAGAAAGCAATAAACGGTACTTATTTGTGGGCTCGTGTGTTTAATCATTAATGTTGACCTTAATTAATTTAAAAGTTCTTGTATTTATTGTCACTTCTTTGTTCAATAATTGATGATTATCCACCACTAATCTCCCATTAATCATCTCAATTAATTCCTCAGTTGGAGCCCAACAAATAGCTCCAGCTCTTGTGTATAATAATATTAGTATTATCAAAAAAAATTACAAATCATATATACACAAGAGCATATTAGTACATAATTTCTTTTTTTTTTAATGAAATAATCATTGTAAATATAAAATGTGTAACCACTAAAACCTTATTGCTTTGCCCATAAAAAACGGAGACGACACTTATCAAGACATTGAACATCAATGCGATTTAAAAAAAAAGTACATAAGAAACATAAAAATTCAAGATTATTATGTAATATTGTGAATAGATATGTGGATGTATATTATTTAAAATGGTTGGTTAGATAAAGTTGAATAAAGATGATGTGTATTATGAATAATGATGGATAAATAAAGATGGTGGTTAAATAAGGATGATGAGAATATAAATTAGATGTGTTTATTTTATGTTGATGTAATATTTTATTTTGTGGTTGTAATTTGAGAAATTTGCCTATAAATAGGCTCCTTGAGTTGTATTGTAAAAATACACACAAGTATTGAAATACATTTCATAATTCATCTCTCTAATATTTCTCTCCATAATAATAATATCATAATATAAATAATAATCATAATAAATATTTTATAACACGTTATCAGCACGAGCGCTCTCCGGCAACGATCAACCTCCGGCGAAGATCTTGTTCGAGTATAATCGAACACGAGCACTTTTCGACAACGATCAACCTCTCTCAAAGAAGTTATACGAGTATAATTGAGGTATGATAATTTTATTTTGTCTACGGTAATATTGTTATCGTACACTTATTATGAATAATTAAAAATAAATATAATATACAACAAAACGCCTATAGCCGAGTGGTGTCGCGGAATATCGTCGCTAAAAGTGATGAGAGGTCCAGATTTCGATTCTCCTTGGTGGCATGTGGTGATTTTTTTTTTCAAGAATAAAAAGGGAAACAATTTTTTTTGAGAAACTTTGAATTAATTATGGATTGTACGAATCTTGGACTATGGACACGAATTTTGGACAATGAATATGGACTGTGGACAATGGACACGGATTTTAGACATCATAATTACATTACCGAAACTTAAAAAAAAATTAAAGACAAATAATAATGAACGTCTTATTATTATCTCTTGCTTTGTGATTATTTATTTTATCTTATTTTATTGTTAACATGTTTTTATATCTATGATAGTAAATATGTCGAACTTGGCGAGCCTTGAATTTCACAATTACTTCGGTATATTATAAAGTTGTCACCACGTTCAGTCCATCGGATATAAGACGAATAAATATCGTGAGAAAATGATCAGAAAATATTATGATGGATGAATGAAAAGCATAAGTCCGACTAAATGATTATGTTGCATTCCCTGAAGTGAATGTATTCGCACACAACAAAAGTGGTCGTGAACATTATATTTATCGTGGTTATTATTAATATTTCCCCCGAAGTGGACATCTAGTAAATGATTGAGACTGATGTATTGAGCAATATAAAGATTATTGTAATATTATCATTCGCACCAAAAGATCCCGTTGATCTTTATAAAGAGCAATTAAAAGTGAAGTGTCAATGAAATTTAATTTTGCTCAGGATTGCAATATTACAGAAAATTGGTGCCGGATTGATAAAATACTCAGCTGATATTGTGAAATTTCTTAAAGATCCGAATAAAATAAATTTGATCCCAAGGGACAAGTATTTTATTTTACGCGTTATTTATATTTTTGATTTATTATTTTATTCGTATATATATATTATATATATATATATATATATATAATTTTATTGTGTTGTTTTATTCATCAATAATATTATTATATATTTATTAAAGATATTGATACAATGGATACAAACATGTACAATGGGGAGTTATGTCTTGCAGATTGTGCAACGACTAATACGATTCTAAAAAAAAAATATATATTTCTCCCATATTGAAATGAAAGAAATAAGTGTTATCACTATATCGGGTAGCACAAATATAATTGGAGGCTCCGGAAGAGCTAATGTTTTATTACCTAGAGGAACAAGGCTGATAATTGAAAATGCATTATATTCTCCTAAGTCTCAAAGAAATTTATTAAGCTTTAAAGCTATTCGACATAACGGATATCATGTTGAGACTGCAGAAAAATGAGATGTTGAATATTTACACATCACAAAAGTGATATCGGATGATAAAAGAATTGTAGAAACATTACATTCATTTGACTCTGGGTTGTATTACACGTATCTTAGAACGATTGAATCGTATGCTATCGTAAACCAGAAGTTTACTGATGACAGTACATTTATTATTTGGCATGACCGGTTGGGCCATCCCGGTGCAATTATGATGGGGAAAATAATTCAAAATTCACGTGGACATTTAATGAAGAGCCATAAGATTCTTCAATCTAATGAATTATCATGTGTTGCTTGCTCTAAAGGGAAGTTGATTCTTCGGCCATCACCAGTAAAAATAAAGAATGAATCCATAAGGTTTCTGGAGCGTATACAAGGTGATATTTGTGGGCCGATACATCCATCATGTGGACCATTTAGATACTTTATGGTATTGATCGATGCATCAACTAGATGGTCTCATGTATGTTTGTTATCAACACGCAATATAGCCTTTGCGAGATTGCTTGCTCAGTTGATTCGATTAAGAGCACATTTTCCAGATTACCCTATAAAGAAAATACGCCTTGATAATGCTGGTGAATTTACTTCCAAGGCATTTAATGATTATTGGATGTCTATTGGAATTGATGTTGAGCACCCTGTGCCGCATGTTCATACGCAAAACGGTCTTGCAGAATCGTTGATTAAAAGGTTGCAATTAATTGCAAGACCATTATTAATGAAGTCGAAACTTCCCTCGTCTTTTTGGGGTAGCATGCAGCGGCATTAATCCGCATCAGGCCAACAAGTTATCATGATATCTCCCCGATACAAATGGTTTATGGTCAGGAACAAGATATTTCCCATCTGAGAATTTTTGGATGTGCAGTATATGTTCCAATTGCTCCACCACAACGTACTAAGATGGGACCTCAAAGGAGGATGGGAATATATGTCGGATTTGAATCTCCATCAATAATAAAATATTTAGAACCTTTAACTGGAGATCTATTTACGGCTAGATTTGCCGACTGTCATTTTGATGAATCAAATTTTCCGACGTTAGGGGAAGAAAAGAAACAGCTGGAAGGAAATATAAGATGGAATAAATTATCGTTAAATCATTATGATCCTCGAACGAAAGAATGCGAACTAGAAGTTCAAAAGATATTCATTTACAAGGTTTAGTCAATCAACTGCCAGATAGTTTTACTGACCTTAAAAGAGTGACTAAATCACATATACCAGCTGTTAATGCTCCTGCAAAAATTGATGTTCCTGCAGAACATACAAAGAATATTATCGAGCCTAAACCACAACTGAAGCGTGGTAGGCCATCAGGTTCCAAAGATAAAAATTCTCGGAAAAGAAAAGGAGCAAATAATAAGAATGGCCCAGTCGAGGATTTACCGACTCTAGAAGAGTCCACGGGCATAAATGATTATGAGAATGAAACTCAGGTACCTGAACGTTCAGAAAATAATGATAATGAAGAGATCTCGATAAACTATGTCCAAAATGGAATTAAATGAAACCGAGAAAAAGTCAACGTTGACGATATATTCTCATTTAACGTAGCGCTACATGAAATGAATGAGATAAATGAGAATGGGGATCATGAACCAAGGTCTGTTAAAGAATGCAGACAAAGAAATGATTGGTTAAAATGGAAAGATGCAATCGAGGCAGAATTGAAATCACTTGAGAAACGGAAAGTTTTCGGACTCGTAGTCCGCATACCAAAAAATGTGAAGCCGATTGGATATAAATGGGTTTTTATTAGAAAAAGAAATGAAAATGGTGAAATTGTGAGATACAAAGCACGGCTTGTTGCACAAGATTTTTCACAACGACCTGATATTGATTATGAGGAGACATATTCTCCGGTGGTGGATGCAACAACTTTTCGTTATCTAATTAGTCTGGCAGTACGTGAAGAACTCGATATGCGTCTTATGGATGTTGTCACTGCTTATTTATATGGATCATTAGACAATGACATATAGATGAGACTTCCCGAGGAATTTCAATTGCCCGAAAATTCAGGGCGACGAAATGAGTACTCAATTAAATTGAACAAATCGCTTTATGGGTTAAAGCAATCAGGGCGTATGTGGTATAATCGCCTAAGAGAATTTTTAGTGAAAGAAGGGTATAAAAATGATCAAACTTGCCCTTGCATATTTATGAGAAGATCTAAAAGTGAATTTGTTATCATTTCAGTTTATGTTGATGATATCAATATAATTGGAACTCCCAAAGAGTTATCAAATGCTGTTAATTGTTTGAAAAAGGAGTTTGAAATGAAGGATCTCGGAAAAACAAAATTTTGTCTTGGACTACAAATTGAATATTTAAAGAATGGGATATTCGTACATCAAGAGACTTATACAAAAAATGTATTAAAAAGATTTTATATGGATAAAGCTCATCCATTAGATACTCCAATGATTGCTCGATCTTTAGATGTGAATAAAGATCCATTTAGACCTTGTGAAAATAATGAAGAACTACTTGGTCCTGAAGTACCATATCTCAGTGCCATTGGAGCACTAATGTATCTTACGAGTCATACGTGACCTGATATTGCGTTCGCTGTAAACTTATTGGCGAGATATAGTTCATCACCGACTCGTAGACATTGGAACGGAGTTAAACGGATATTTCGATATCTTCAAGGAACAACTGATATGGGATTGTTCTATTCAAATGAATCGAAAGCAGATTTAATTGGGTATGCAGATGCTGGTTTTCTATCTGACCCACATAATGCTCGATCGCAAACGGGTTATTTATTTACATATGGCGGAACCGCTATTCCATGGCTGTTAGTTAAACAAAGTTTAACGGTTACTTCATCTAATCATGCAGAGCTATTCATGAAGCTAGTCGAGAATGTGTTTGGTTGCGATCGATAATTGAGCATATACAACAAACTTGTGGGCTATTATCTGAAAAGATACTTCCGACGATTTTATACGAAGATAATGCCAATGAAAGGAATGATATATTAAGGGAGATAGGACAAAACATATTTCACCAAAAAATTTCTTTACACATGATTTAGAAAAAAATGGTGATATTGATGTACAACAAGTGCGATCAAGTGAAAATCTTGCAGATTTATTCACGAAAGCACTTCCCCCAATAATTTTCAAAAGATTGGTATATTCAATTGGAGTTCGAAGACTTCGGAATTTGAAATGATGTCGTCATCACGGGGAGTAAATACGCATTGCACTCTTTTTCCCCTTCACTGTGGTTTTTCCCATGTGGTTTTCCCAGTAAGGTTTTTAATGAGGCAACAATCGAAAGCGTATCTAAAAGAATCATGCACTCTTTTTCTTTCATTAGGTTTTTATCCCATTGGATTTTTCCTAATAAGGTTTTAACGAGACATATTCCTAAATATACATCCAAGGGGGAGTATTATGTAATATTGTGAATAGATATGTGGATGTATATTATTTATAATGGTTGGTTATATAAAGTTGAATAAAGATGATGTGTATTATGAATAATGATGGATAAATAAAGATGGTGGTTAAATAAGGATGATGAGAATATAAATTAGATGTATTTATTTTATGTTGATGTAATATTTTATTTTGTGGTTGTAATTTGATAAATTTGTCTATAAATAGGCACCTTGAGTTGTATTGTAAAAATACACACAAGTATTGAAATACATTTCATAATTCATCTCTCTAATATTTCTCTCCATAATAATAATATCATAATATAAATAATAATCATAATAAATATTTTATAACAAAGATGTCAATTTTCTAACAAGAGCAATGAATATTCTATATAGCACCTAAACCCTAACGTTAGACTTCAAGTTAAGCAAACTCTTTGCCGACGACTCCCAACCGAAGTGTTTTGTCCACATGAACTAAACTACTTCATACACAAGGAATAAATAAATAAGTAAAACTTTCCATAATCTTTGTTAAGCTAAAGACATTCGAGTTAGAACGTAACTGTCGAACTATAGTTAAAAAAAAAAAAAAACAGGCTTTTACTTTAAGGTGCTTTTATACCTTTCAAGAATCAGTGAGTTAATCACTCAATCACAATCGTGTTAGAAGCTCAGTTTGCTTTCCTCGATGCTTACATACATGTTAAGGTCATCGACTTTCTAGTTGGCATAGGAGAAGTATTTACAGCTTTATTGCAATATGTAGTAATTAATTAATTTACAACAAAAGCATTGACAAGTCACTATGTGGACAAAGCCACGTGGTGGTGGGACTAAAATTAAATTATTAATCATCAATACGAACTAATCCCAATATTATCTTTACATAGGTTCTTTCCCCCAAAAAAATTAAATAAATAAAACTTTTATTCTTCATTTCTAATCTTTGATGTCCAATATCGATATGCTTTATTTAAGTCACATGCAGCGACCTTCTTTTTTTTTTTTTTTTTTTTTGCTATATTATAATTATTCTAATCTCCTCTTTTCTGATCTTTCTGTCTCCTTTTATTCTATCACCCTCAAGAACCTATCTTTCCCTAAAGTAAAATATAATATCATTAGCATCGTATTACAATTAACACTACTTAATTAGAAAAAACAACTTCTTGGTTCAATGAATAATATATGAATTATAAAGGGATTCAATCAAAAGCAAATAATCATGAAAAATCAGATTCTTGGTACTTTAAAACTTTGTCTTTCCATCACCCATTGTCTTGATTCAGAAACCCTAAAAAGTGTTCTTTGGACATCCCTTTCACTCTAAGTTTTAAGGAGCATAAGACATCTTCTGAGTCTGAAATCACAGAGTGGGCAACACACCACATGCATGCAGCTTTACTGCTTTAGAATCCCATACCATATGATGCTCTAAGAGGTTTATTTACGTGCCTTATTCTCATAGCTGTAATAACATCACAATATATTGTGTGTGTAGATAGAGAATTTAGACAGAATAAGGAATTAATCTTGACATCGTTTTTACAACTCACGGTAGATCCTTTATGCATGTGGTTAGGCAACTATGGCTTAAACTATACACTTAGTTTCACATGCATTTGTTGACTTTCAAACCATATTCTTACACCATCAACTTTTCGAACCAAAGTGGCTCACGTTAGTTTCTCTTGTGGAGTTTGCTTTAAGAAAAGAATCAAACCCATTTGTCGTTGATCTTTTCTGTACTCTACTCTCTTTGTATTGCACTCGAAGATTCCATAGTCGAGAGCTTATTATGAAGCCCAACCGCCCTAATCGGGTCAAAGCCCCATTTCAAGAAAACTATCGAGCCCACGACCCTAATTGGGTCAAAAAGCCAACGAAATAAAGGAAGTCCTATAATTAATTTCTCCCATTTTACAAAACTTCGACGACAGCTAGTGATGATTATATGTTGTAGTGGGAGTATAAGGCGATCTTACAGTGCTACTATGATCCAAGACAATCTCAAACAGATCACCCTCAGACTCAACGTCGTACTCCAAAGATCTTACACTGTTCACCGTGTTGTTATTGCTCCTAACAAGGCCCGACGACCTCTGCAGCCCCTGGGAATCGATCCTTTCCATTGAGAAAAGCTCCTTACTATCTTCTATAAACCCTAACGAAGGAGAATGGTTCATCACAAAGCAAGGATTGGGCGTTCTCTGCAAGTTCGCAGGCAGATACTTAAATGGGCTCTGACCAAGATTCACCAAGATTAATGCATCCACGTTGGATGCAATAACTGGGTATAGCGGAGAAGTGAACTCATCTGTCTTGCAATGGACTTCGTGCACTAATTGCGAGTCTATGGTGAAGAAAACCCTCCTTTGGTTCGGATTGTAGCCGCACCCTATGACCTTGTCTGTTGCAGACCACTCCTTTGCTTCGGATTCGATTATCAGCTTCGTGCCTGTTAAAAAGAACCATAGTTTATGTATAGATAGATATATGTTTGTCGGAACCTATATTATACCTAACGCAAGTAATAAAAGATATAATCAATATATATTATAATTAATCAGCACTATAATAATAATAATAAAGGTCGCATCTTTAAGGTGAATGTAAAACCAACCAAGTCAACTTAGCTGATGGAGGTAGGCGGTGGAATCAATTCACATTAAATATTGATAGATGCCATTCAAAGAAAATATAGGGTTTTCATTGCCAGCAGTCTTATTGTCCTCGATGTTTGCAGTTAAAAAAATTGGATTTTTGTAGTTATTACCGCAACAAAAAATGATAATAGTTTCGAAATTTATCTTAAGTTACAAAAAAAAAAAAAAAAAAATTGTATAAAAAATTAGAAAATTTATAACTCAGAAAATAGAAACTAACGTTTCTTATAGACGTTTTGACTCAAGATTATGGCCTTTCATACTTTTTTTTTTGTGAAATTAAATCAATTAAGGAAAGCAGAAGTTTGAAAAGAAAAAAAAAGGAAAACTTATTAAAAATCTTACCATTAACATAGACCGAGCCGGCCGAGTTAAATCCAACGGATCCTTGATGACTCCCTGGAATATTCTTCAACGTTTGAGAGTTTCCACCATACGTTAATCCTACAGAAACCAAAACATGACGAGCTTCGTCTTGTAATAATAATTTCCCACGTTTCAAGTCATCAACGACCTTATTCTTTCTCTGACTGTGGCTGCTTGCAGCAGAATTATTATCACCACTCATTTTCTTGTTAAAGTCTTCCTCTATAAGCTTAACCTTATCACCTTCCAGTTTACTTTCTTCTTCTACTACCTCATCCGACGAACGATCATATCCGCTCAGAGAAAGAATCTTAACCTCAAAATAAGCCTCCTGCGGGAAAGAACTGCTCCCCAAGTATGGTCCGGGCAAAGGCAAACCTGCCCTAATGATCACTGTCGGCCTCTTCGGATTGGGTTTGAATCTTACCTTCTGCATGTAATCAGACGACCCTTCACAGACTTCCCACGTTATTTCCAGGTTCGACTCATTTCCGGGCGGCTGATCACCATCATTACCGCCGCCGCCGGTAACGCACGGCGACGACAAGATCAGCGCCATAGATTTATTAACAGACGACGACGCATTAAAAGCAGTGAAGCCAAACCTTGACCATCCGTTTTCGACAGCTTCCGTGACTAGGGAAGGATGATCGGCCCATGAAAAGCCTTGCTTTTTCGATGCCCCTTTCTTGAAAAGTGCGTAGCTGTCGTTCGAATCTGCTGCCTCTTTGCCGTGGTGGGCGGGGCTCACCTGGTGGAGCCGGGCGGCTCCGTTCTGGAGAGAATGGTTGGCCCGACCCGTTTCTGCATCCGGATCGAATAATCGGGTTCGGGTCTTCCGCGGAAAGCAGTATCTTTTGATGACGAGCAGCAGCAAGACGGCAAGGACTGCAGCAGAAAGTGCTATTAGGGCCCAGTGTAAACGTCCGATCATTGCTGCTATAAAATAATATGGGGTGTGTTATTTCATGGAGGGGATTGGATATTCTTGCAGCTTTTATGAGTCTAAGGAAGATGTTAGAAAAAGTGGACTCGGACTTGTTCAACAATGGCAGCAGAAGATATCAGCGAGAGGGAGAGAGATAAAGGGGACACATGGATTGAAACAAAGAAAAACAATAAGCACAAATTCAAAAGATATGTTGACAGATTATATAGCTTTCTTTTGTTGACCTCATTCCGTCTTAAGCTACCACTCAATCAATGAATGAATACATCATAAAGATAAGACTCAATTTATATATATAATTTGAAACCGACACTTCATTTATATATTGTTCAAGAGTATATAAAAAAGCTATCTTTTTGTTGGTTCTTGTCAATTACAATTTTGTCTTTCTTGGGGTGTTTTTATTTTAGATTACTGATAAAGACGGGAGAAAAGTAGAAGAAAAAATTTGATATATAAATTAATATATATGTGCCTGCTAAATTTTTATATAATTAATGGGATAAGAAGTGGTCCTTAATGTGTAATGTAATGACGCCCATTTTTCTAAGTTTTATGTAAGATAAGACGTTTCGAGATGGCAAAGGGCGGTCATTATAATTAGCTAAATAATATATTATCATTGCATATAAGAATATGGGTCCTCGATTTTTTTATAGAATTCGATTGAAGTGCGATTTATTGAAGAGTTTAGGATTGTTCTTCAAGATACAATTTTTATTAATTTGGTATGAACAAAAATAAATTATTTGGGCCATTCCTATATATTTATATGAGCCCATTATCATGGTAACGGAATAAAATTCAATTCATGAAAGATTTTCGCATGTGGGATTTGAAGCCGATTTCTTTGACGCAAGGGTTGGAACTATTCTTCTAAAATTAAAAAAAAATATGATATATTTTAAAATGCTCAAATATAGTAAAGGAAAAAGATGCAAAAAAGAATGATCGAGCGTTTCCAAAGTTATAATGGGACACGCATTCTCTGTGAAATGCCGATCTTTTCTACTAATGGGGCGTGACAATTTTAAAATATAAAAATAGAGTGTGAATATATATCTAATGTATATATAATATATAATTTATTGAGATCTTTTGAGTAATGGTATGAAATGATTTTAAATAATGCCTCACTGTTGGAAATAGGGAGTCTTCTTTTTTTTCTTTTTGATAACATGAATATGCTATGCTATTCAATGTACATCTTATAATTGAAATTATGAACTCACTAAATAGGTGTGAATGATTCAATTTGAAATGGGTCAATGTTTGACTGAAGAAAGCATAAAGAATACTATATTACTGCAATTTCTATAATTTTGCTGAAAAACTTAAATATTTTCTATCAAATGTATTTGTAAGAATGATAACCAAGCGGTATCTACACAAATTGTGAAAACATCATAATTAAATAAAATTAATATATATTATTAGATTCAAAATGATCCTACCATTTCGTGACCACTGACTTGATAAATATTCAACATGAAAAGCACATTTAGGTGGATAATTAATTACATTAATGAATATAATAGAAATATACACAATTGCTTGTGGAGGAGACTATATGAATGAACAACCATAAAGAACAATAATGAGATATATAAGAGTAACCACAATGAATAAATATTCATTTTTATTATTGTGGGACATATAATTTATTTACCTACGAAAAAGATGGCCAATTTTGATTTGATTTTCAAGATTACAGTTAATTTTATAGCATTTTATTCATATATATTTTTTCCATGATAACATCCAATTTATTATTAATAACTCAATAATTCGTTTACCTGCCGCCACAAAGCATTTACTAAATAATATTAATGACTTCATTAAATAGAAAATTAATGTTAGTGATTAATTAATCTTCCAAAAGACTTTGCCAATTGAAACTCGTCATAATTATTCTCAATGCTTTTAATCGGTCATAAATAATTATGACTTGTAATAAAATATTAAGCACGTAAATATCATATCAAGACTAAATTAAATATTATTTTGTTGGAATCAATAAAAGCAAAAACCTTACGTTACACCACAATATTAATCAGAAAGAAACTTCAGATATACCAAACTCTTTGCCACCACATACAAACTTATGCTATAAGAAAAAAAATAATAATATATACTTATTATTTAAAATAATATATTTTATTACACACCATACAACAATAGAAAAACACACATTCTAATTCAAAGGCAAGGAATTAGCCGAATATGCCCTTAAAAATAACCCAACTCCAAAGCAAAGAGGACAAAGTTTGCCCTAAAGTCACTGATAATATCTAACAGACGCAAATCTCAAATACAACAAAAGAACCATCTTTAGTGAATCAATGCGATGCATGTCGTGTAATAATAGAAATTAGTGACAGGTGCTTGGCGTGACAATTCAAATTCTTTCAAGAAGAGAGAGAGAGAGAGAGACCATTTTTTTTTCAATATTATTATCTGTGTATATGTGCATTGATTGAGAGTTAATTATCTTTTTCCACCATCTTTAAACAGTCAAGAAATCCAAGGTACTCACAGTTTTGCTTTATTTATTGTTTTCGGAATTTATTGTTTGTCCAAATAACTTTCAATTTTCACACCACCCCACCAATTTTTATTACGTTCATTTCACCTCCTTTTGCCTCATTTTCCAAATGTCTTCTTCTCTCTCTCATTCTTTTTCTCTGTCTTAAGAGGTGTGTGCGTTCACATATCTGAATTCATTTGCGTCTCTTCTGCGTTTTGAGGGAGAAAAGAGAGGTGGGCTGGTGGACTTTTTTATGTTTTGTTTCAAAGTTTCGATTTTTATCGTATAAGGCCTTCAGCGTTTTTCCTTTATTGCTAAGCATATTTCCTTTGTGTTTTTTTTTTTCTGATGATTTTCAGGTTCCTGCTATAGATCTATTTTCTCTATCTGCTGCTGGAGCTGATCTTTCGTTTGTAAGCTTCTCAGAATCTCTTATCTCTATATCGATCGATGACTAAAAACTCGTCATTTGAGCTGTGTTATGTTTTGTGTATGGCTTGAAAATTTTAATCTTTTCGAAGAAAAATTTCTGGGTTGATGCTTTCTGGTTTGGTTTCCGACATCCCTTGCTATTGCCGTGTTGATTAAGCTGAGCTTCGGACATATGGGTTTTGTCCCTTTTTTTTTCTGAAATCTTTTCTATTCTAAGGAATTTACTTCTGAAATCTTTCTTTACCTTAACCCTTGGTATTTGCGTTCTGTCTTGAAGTAGTTGTATAAACCTCAATGAACTGTGAATATTTGGGTTATCCTCATATACATTAACTGTTATGATACGTTTCTTTGTGAAAAACTATGTTTTGATTCTGCCATTTACCTCTTCTACGTTGGTTCCATATGGATGCTGTTGCAAGATTTATTTCTTGTCACATTCTTGAGTACAAGCCTAGAATTTGAACTTCTAAAGCATAAATTCTTACAGATTTGCTGGGGGACAAGACTGTGTCTTGTTTGGGGCAGTGTTCAATGCAAGGCCAAAGGAATTCCATGGGCGCCTTGCCTGAAAACTTTCTCTTTGGTGATGGCTCTATCTCGGGTGATTCTCTTTTAGGCACACAAATGCCATGGAACAATGATGATAATGATTCAGGTCAGAGTAGGCCAAGACATACATTGCCTTCGAACCACAACAGTGTGCATTTTATGCAACATTCGGGGCTTTACGATCCAAATTCTGAGTGGGTTTCCGCCGGATCAAGTTCGAACGCTTCACAACATCAAGTGAACATTGATGTGAATAAACCAGAAGATTCATGGAACTTTAGCTCTAGTGGGGTCCTCTCCTTTGAAAACCGACAGTACGAACCATCCAGCAGTTCTGCTGCTCTTTCGTTGGATAATAGTGCTGAGTTGAGGTTAAATAGGAACCCCGTGTTTACTCTCATGGGATTACCGTTTCTTCCGAGTCGTAATAATAACGGTTGTCCTGAAGTGGAATGGGCCAAGCCATCGTATGTGTCATCCGATGGGCAGACACAACCACCCTCTTGTAGTTCTTTGGAGAATCGAGGTAAGTCGCAAAAGAGAAAAGCTCTCGACTTTAACATGGGTGAATCATCTAACAGTGGCATCGGAATTGGGCAATGGCAAGGTCAGATTGGTTCAGACAACACAAACACTTCATTACAAACTGAAAATGATGGTATCATCATTGGTAGTGCATCTGACCCCACAACTCTAAGGCAGAGACTTATCATTGGAGGTCCAGAAAGTTCTCACAGGAACCATGGGTTGCATGTTGATGGCTCGGCCCGTCAAGTTCCTCAACAGTCAGCATACTCTGATGTTAGAAACGTGGCTAGTTTACCATCTAACCATTCGTCGAGAACAGTTCAAGATTGTTTCTTGGGCTTGAATCCAACTGCCGAAGTTGAAGCGGTGAACCATCTTCATATGCAGCCTGCTTCTTTTCGCCTGCCTAACGTTCATAGAAACTTGAGTTTACCATCGATCAGAAGATTGGGCAGTTCATCATCGTCTTCTTCTTATCATCCCATGTCTGAGGAGAGGGGCCTGCCTGTGTTAGAAGCATCTGGTTCAAGGAACATTGCAGAACATCCTATGTTGCTTTCCTCTGTTGAGAGCGGAAGCTCATCTCAAAATCCCGCTTTTATTAATATTAGTGGGAACCTTGCATCTTCTTCTCGAGCACGCCCGATTACAGGCTCGAATCCTTCTGAAGCAAATCAGTCAAATCGAACACATACACATCGTCCTAGGAGACTATCAGATGTGATCCGAAGACCCTTTTTGGCTTCTTCGAGGATCGAAATGGGCGGTCAGAATGGTCCACGCTCGAGCCCATCTGGGATCGACGGCCTTAGCCATCGTGCGAGGTCAGTCTTGTTAGATAGACACCCTAATGCCAATGCCACCTTTGGAGTGCCTCGTTCTTTGAGAACTTTGGGTACTGCTGCTGCTGCTGAGGAAGGAAGAAGCAATTCTACGCCCGAGGTACATTATTTAATCCTCTCTTTTTTCTCCTTCATAATTTGCTAATTTATTCCCATTAACACGACCCGAAACTTCAATTTTTTATCTTGGTTATTTTTTATATAGCACGTGCGACGTATATTGGATATCATGAGAAGGGGCGACGGCCTGAGGTTTGAGGTTTGGACATCTTTTCGAAGCTTTTTAAATGCCTGTAAACAGTGAACAAACACAAACATCGAAATTGAGACACACATTTAACTAAACACATTCTTGTAATAAACAGGACATGATGATTCTTGATCACCCCGCTTTCCATGCAATGGCTGATATGCACGACCGACACCGTGAGATGCGAATGGATGTGGATAACATGTCTTACGAGGTTGGTCTAAGCTAAAAAAAGCTATCTTTTTCATCTATCCATCAACGAATTATCGTAAGAACGATGTTTTAATTAATATATCCGACGTCTTTCTTCAGGAGTTGTTGGCTCTAGAAGAACGCATTGGCAATGTATGCACTGGTCTGAGCGAAGAAAGCATAACGAAACATATGAAGCAATACAAATACGCCAACGATTGTGCTCGAGGCAAAGATGAGCCCGAGCCCGAGCCCTGCAGTATCTGTCGCGTAAGCACTTATTACATTCATTTTTTCTAGATATTGTAGTCCATTGTTGTTGTAACTTGGGAAGTAATAACTGTTTATGACAGGAGGAGTATAACGAAGGAGAAGATATCGGAAAACTCGAGTGTGGACATGATTTTCACAGAGACTGCATCAAACAGTGGCTCATGAACAAGAACCTCTGCCCCATCTGCAAGACGACGGGGCTGAGTACTTAGATCGATTGGATTATCTTCAAGAAACGGATTAATTTGTTTTCTTTCCTTTCCAAAATCATTTTTTTCTCTTTTTTTTATTTAATTAAAACAAAAATAGTTTGTCAGCCAAGCCATGAATGGGCTGAGCTGAATTGCTAAGGTTTCGTTTTTTTTATATATTCGACTATTGACATCGAAATACGGTTTTGTTAGTTCGCTCGTTTTAACGGTTAGTATAGTTGTGCTAACGTCGGTTAATGTAGGGATGCGACATGCATGCCCTAAACGGACAAACGTCGTCAATGGTTTTAGTATAGAGATAGATAATTGCTCAATAAAAAAAAAAAAGTAATTTCTGCAAAATATTTAATTGAAAAGCTATAACAAAATGGTCGATGACATCGAGTGGGATGAAGAAGATTGATGCGAACTTTTTCTGCAAAACCTTTGTCATAGAAAGTGATGACAAAGGCAAAGGTGAATGAATATGCTTGGCTATGATTATATCGGATATCTTACTGCATTTGATTGTGTGGTTGTATTGTATGTATTATTGCTGCTGATTATCCCTTTTCCTCCACTTCATGTTATTACATGCCAGCCGATTTCATGTCTTGTCAATGCTTTTTATTTATTTATTTATTTATTTTCTCTCCCTATAAAACCTTTTCATCTAAATCAAAGCATATTTGAGCTTCCTTTTCATTCTTCTCGTCCTTTTCGACAATACATGCATGGGTATCTATCTCTATACGTTTTCTTTATTACACACACACACACCACACACATATGTGTATCTATATTTAAAATAATAAAGGCGACGGAATGTGTAGTGCATGTACGTTGCATATATCCATTTATATTATGACGATGCATGACTGTTAGAAAATTAAAGGGCCCCTTTGATTCTTAAAAGACGATCACTTTATGTATATATATATATATATGTTTATATATCATATAGTAGGTTTTATTTGATGTATAAAGCCCTCCTAATTCCCCACAAAGCTGTTTTTTCTCTTCTTTTTTCTTTCATCTTTTTATGAGATATCTACCTATACCCATCTACTTAAACTCCACTCCCGCTTTGTGGTGCTTTTTCAACATATAATATATATATATATATATATATATTGCACTTCATGTCTCAGTAGTGATGAAGACCTAGTAACCAAAAGGAGTGATGAGATTCTTCCACTTGAAGCTTTTGGATTTCAATAGCTAATATAGAATAAATAAAAAAAAAGGATAGATATATATTATCAAGTAATATTCATTATGTTCATCTGCGTAGTCTCCCGTCTCTATTGATATTGCAAGTCTAACGTTATGGTCTAGTATTAATTAGACAACTAGAAAACTGTAATAAAGGGTCCATAACATTAATATTTTTATCTTCTTGTGAGGATCATATGATGAGATGTTCATTACTCAATCAAAGAGAGAAGATTCAATCTTTGGAGAAATAGTATTACCCTCTCTAATCTTCTTTGAATTATTGGACGTGACAAGCTAAGGTGAATGATAATCATACTTTAGCTTTAAAATAATTTTTTCAATATTGCATGAAATGATTATATTGTGGGGTACAATTTTTTTTTTTAAGTAGCACAATCATCATCGGCATAGAATCCCATAGATTGAGGGTGGAGGAAAAGAATTGCAAAATGGACCTTTATTTAATTAATTTTTTCCTATTTGCCCAACGTTTATCACATATCCACACAGTTATAAAAAGAAGAGAAATAGAATGAAGTAAAAGGTGGATGTGCATGTGATCCAACAGCCTTTTTGTTCCCCTCTAAATCGTAATCAAGTTTTCCTTTTTTTTTTCCCTTGTCATTTACCGATTGTTCCTTTTTTTTTTCAACTCTTATCATCTTTAGGTAATAGGATCAATATTGCTATTAATGTATATGTTTGTATGTGTTTAGAGAGAGGATTGTTTTGATCTATCTTCCTTTTCTTGCATCATCTTTCGAAAGAATGCCAACATGGGCTTTCTTTAATTGATTAGAAAGAACAAGCCTTTGCTATTATTTAATGCCTTATTAATTAATATGTATGTTGTTGTATATATGTATAGCAGGCTAAAGTACGTCTCTAATATGTTTTGATTAGTTGAGACGATGAAGCTACTTTTATTACTATAGTGTTTGCTTAAAGGGACTTTTTGCATGGAGACTTTTCTTTACGTGAGTGACATTTCTAGCTAATTTACATTATTCCCATTCAATCTGTTGCTTTCGCGTCAAATCATACATGAAATATTTACGTCCCTTTGTCTCCATTTTAAATTAATATTAATATATATTATTAATTATTAAGTTATGGTAAAGAGAAAAATAATATAAGATGAAGATAGATGAGAAGCAAATGCAGACAACATTATTAATGCAACTGGCAACAATGTTCTGAAAAAACCATTCATATAACAACACACACAGCACACAGTACATAAGAGAGTCTCGACTATACACAGATGATGTCTCCTTTTATTTTCTTATTATAATAAATATAACTCAATCTGTCTCAGATAAATAAATTACGTTGAGAGGACAGAACAAAAACAGACAATACAATACGAATTTAATTGATCAAACTCGTACAGTACAATACAAAGAAGACAAACTACGACGACTCCAATTTGTCCTAGCTAGTAGTCTTGTGCACGATGGATATTTTTTATATCAATAAAAATCATTTGGAAATGCCAAAATCTATACGAACTATTCATATTTTTGGATAGAAAAAAATAAAATTTAGGGTTTTCTAGATAACGTCGACATATTAAAACTAACGCTTAGTTATTTATTATTTATTCAAATTATTAGCTAATAATGTGTAGTACGTGCTATGCTTAATTTTGTGTTTCTCGCCCTTCAGAAAATGTTCAGCGCAAGAGACAAAAGAGAGAGAGAGAGTGAAGAAGAGACTCCAAAAAAAAAAAACCTTCGTACCTCCCTTAATATATATATATATATATATATATATATATATATTTATATTTGCTTGTAGTCGTTTAGTTGGGCAAGTGTTAAAAAAACAATTTTTTTAATTATTATTCTTATTTTTTTAGTTTTTATGAGTATTCGTAATGTGTTTTAAGCTGTCTTACCTAGATATTCTCGTCATCCTCATTACACACATATAGATGATTTAGTATAGTGCAAGAACCTATGCCAGCCATATATTGCGATTATTAAATTAAAACTCGGATTAATTTAATAAGTTTTCAGTAATGGGAAAGAGAGAATCGACGGTGGTCATGTGACTTGCTTGTGAGGGGTTCATTTAATTATATAACTTTTTAAAACAAGAATAAAATAAATAAATAAATATGAAAAGAAAAGACACACTATATGATATGTAATAGAATACAACACATTGAATTGAACTCTTTAGATTTTTAGGGGCCCTGCCTGGCTCCTTTTGGAAAATTCTGGTCTTGTCACATACATTGATCGATCATTTCATTTCCTTATATGATGTTCCATTTATTACCTTGTCGAAGATTAAATTATAAAATTGCGGATATGATCAATATGGAAAACACCCATAAATAAAACAAAATAAAATAACAATAATGAAACGTTATACATTAGGATGAACAATTATAGTTGTAGGGAAACTAAAAAGAGTTACAATGATGAGCATCTCTAAGCCTCAAAGTCATGATCTAAATCATCAGTGGTGAATCTTGGTGAAATTATTACTCATCATTTTCCTATATTTTTTTCTCTTTATATAGGTTCAATGAAAAGAGAAAAATAGCGACTTTTGCACGTTTGAAAAATTGCGACTTTTTTCCTATATTTCTTTGGTCGTCTTGCCAAGGAAAGAGAGAAAGAAAAAAACAGTAGAATGATCATTTTTTTTTTCCTAATGATATTATTAGAAACTACACTAACTACAGCCACCTCAGCAAATTCTAGCTAGGCTTCAAATCTTACAAGGTTCTGGAAATAAAAGGAAACCCTTTAATGGAGGAAAAATGGTCCATATTCTAACAGTGCGTAACGTGTCTTGGTTACCCAAATAGATCTGAGCAGAGACAAGCATATATGTCTGTACGTAGGTCTATACATATATATATATATATGTTGTATTGAAGTTTGGAAATATATATGAATGAAAGAGAAACAACGTAAAGGAAGATGATAAATTAGAAGAAAAACACACACACAGTCTTTTAAAGTCTCATCACGTAATACGATGTGTTTTGTGTGTGTGTGTCTTTTCCTTTGTATTGCTTCTGGAAAAAAGAAGCAGAAGCAGAAGGAGCAGTATGAGTTAGAATTCGAAGATGAGGGGTGTCATCTTATGACATTAAACTACAAACACAAAAATACAAAAAATAAAAAATAAAAAAAAAAGAATTAAATGAATAATTAAAGACGACACTCGTTTGTCGTGAAGATTCATTCATTCATTCACACACGCACCACCCTTTTACTTACTTCGACTATTTTACTTCATCTTCCATTTCTTTTAAGTTTTGTTTATTCCTATTATTATATGTAACAAATCTGAGTCTTGACAAGGAGGGAATCTTATTTTTCTTTTTAATTATTATTGTATTATTGTTGTTGTCGTTGTAATAAAGCGTCGAGAAGGAGCACACACACAAGGGAAGGGTGCACAACTCTTAATTAATAACCCTATCCTCTGCGTGAGTCTTCTAGCATATGCGCTCTTACCTCGAATTAATTGAATGTATTGAATATTTTTATTATCGTAATATTATATATATATATATAGAGAGAGATGGAGAGATGTCACGGGTTTGTCTTGAGAGGCCCTAAATATATATATATATATATATATATATATATATATAATTTCCACAGTTCTAGACGGACAGACACATATTCCCTCTCACACTACATACCCGAGGTCTCCTTGGTAATTATAAAAATAAAACAATTTTTTTAAAAAAAAATTGAAAACCCAAAAAAGAAAATAAAATATCTCTACTCCCCTATATACAAATCACATACAACTTTTCGTTTATTCATTCATATCCTCTCTTAAAAAAAAAACCCTCATTTTCGCTAGAACAAATTAACTATTCTCTCTCGAAGCATTTGATCTTTTTTTTATTCTTGTTGTTCTCGAATGGCTTTGATGCTGGACAACTGCGAAGGCATTCTACTGTCCTTAGACTCGCACAAGTCAGTCCCAGCCCCTTTTCTTACAAAGACCTATCAGCTCGTAGATGATCCAACGACGGACCACATAGTTTCTTGGGGTGACGACGATTCGACGTTTGTTGTATGGAGACCACCTGAGTTTGCACGTGACCTCCTCCCCAACTACTTCAAGCACAACAATTTCTCTAGCTTCGTCCGACAGCTCAACACCTATGTACGTATATATCGTATATATGTTATAATGGGAATCTTTATGTTTATGTAATAGGGTTTTGTGTTTCTATATATATTGACTCTCTTGTATGCTTTGCGTTTGTTTTTGGTGCATGGGAAAATCTGTTTGTTTTTATTAGGGTTTCAGGAAGATCGTGCCGGACAGATGGGAATTTGCAAATGAGTTCTTCAAGAGGGGTGAGAAGCACTTGCTTTGCGAGATCCACCGGAGGAAAACAGCTCAGCCGCACGTAGCTTTGAACAACGTCGTCCATAACCACCACCACGTCGCCGCCGGTCAGAGTAGTTTCTTCCCCTACCCTTCTTCAAGAATCAGCGTATCTCCACCAGATTCAGACGAAAATGTGCCGCAAGGGTTTAACTGCGGCGGCAGCTCATGGTGTGAGTCGCCGCAGACGACATTCTCGCCGTCTATGAATGGAGGACATTATAGCAGCAACAAGAACAGTGGCAGTGGTAGTAGTAGTGCTATTACCTCATATGCTGCGCTGTCCGAAGACAATGAGAGGCTGAGGAGAAACAACAGTATGCTCGTGTCTGAGCTGGCACATATGAGGAAACTTTACAGTGATATCATATACTTCGTGCAGAACCATGTTAAACCTGTCACTCCAAGCAACTCTTACAGTTCCTCCATGTTTCTCTGCAATAACAGTGGCTCACCCAGCTCAGCGCTGCTGCAGAAGAACTACAGCTTCGGCAATAGTAATAACCATCATCATCATCATCAGCTCATTGCAGGGTACAATCATCAGAATATGGGATCAAACACAAGGCCCTCGATGAACATCAGCAACTTATCTTCTTGTTCTCCGAGCAAGACTAATTATTCACAGAGCAGCATGACGATGATTAATGGAGATAATGGTACTACTAATGAGCCCTGTAAGAGTACTAAGCTGTTTGGCGTGCCACTTAGTTCAAAGAAGAGATTGCACCCAGAATATAATAACAATTCTTCTGTTGAGACTAACAAGACAAGATTGGTTCTTGACAAGGATGATTTAGGGTTAAATCTCATGCCTCCTTCACGTTAAACCGCAGTTAGAACTTGAGAGGAAAGAGAGAGAGGGGGGGAGAGTGATTAAGTCTTCACTGTTAAAACTCTAGGTTCTATTTACTGTTTATTGCTCATTTTTCTTCCTAGTTAAGAAGTATTATTAATATGTTACAAAGTCTTTCTTTCTGACTATCTAGTCTGCAAGAGAAGTGATTTCTTGAAAAGATGTTACTTGTGTCTCTCATCTCTGCCTATACCATGTGTGGTTTTCCGTGATATTTGTGTGTTATGTTACATAAATATATCTAATATATAGGCCATTTTTGCACGATGATTATAAATTCAAAATATCGTATATTTTTGACTTGATATAATAATCCTATTCTTTCTCCACAGATTCTTCATCCCCTTGCTTGATCATTAGTTGTGTATGTTTCTAATAAAAGCAATTTTATTACATCCAATCCAAGCTTTTAGTTAGTTCCCTGGACTTGTTTCTTTGTTTCCTCTCTTTCTGGTTTTGTTATATCTGAACGTTTCAGTCAGATCATTTAATGCTAACATGAAAGAGAGAGAGAGGGGCTGAGATGAAGACTCAGGAAAGTTGCAGCTTTGGCTCTAATGGCTAACAAGTTCTTGTTTTTTGTTCTATCGGACTTTGTCTGATCAGAGCATTTAAGTATCAGACGTACAACTACGACCATATTTCACTTAAACTACTTGTACATTTATTCAAAATGTAAGATTTTAATGATTTGTTAATGAATCTCTTCTGCTTGCTGCTTTTATTTAATTATTGGAGAGAAAACTTAGGAATCCACGAGAGAGTTTCAAAAGCTTCATCATTGCTATGGCCATAATTACCACTATTATTAATTATATTAT
The DNA here is from genome assembly GCA_028392965.1 of Lindernia subracemosa. Classification (NCBI taxonomy): domain Eukaryota; kingdom Viridiplantae; phylum Streptophyta; class Magnoliopsida; order Lamiales; family Linderniaceae; genus Vandellia; species Vandellia subracemosa. The sequence goes on from JAQPCC010000073.1 coordinate 380,289, forward strand.
TATGGAAAGAAGTAGGATCATCATGTGTGTTCTGATTATGGTTCAGATCTCCATTATAATAAAAGAACTCTTTTATTTTTTTTTTCTAATATATTCTAATTATTAGATCTAGATTTCTCGTTTGTCTAAAAAGAACTGATGCTTACACAGAAGTAAGGAAACGAACACAGAGATAAGTACAAAATCATTGTAAGTCCACATAACATGCATTATGGAATAATACAAAATTAAAATATTGTAAGAAAAGAAAAAAAGAAGACATTTGAGTTATTCCATGAAAGTGAAATGTGTGTTTGTTTGAAATGTTCCTATCAGTGCTGCTTCTATACCTTCTTCTGATGACCAAGAAAACCTTTGCTTTTTCCTACTTTAGGTATTTGAGTATAATTTTGTTTTTAAATAGTTATATTTACTATTTCTTTTTTGTCGCTCCCCTCGCCATGAGAGAAGAAGACACACTTGTTGACTGTAATGTAATAAATACATCACAACGTATACATTCATGCATGACTCCAAACAATCTTTGCTGGGACATCCCATCTCTTTGCCTAAATTATCTTTGCCTCTTCCTTTATCGAAACATTAAACATATAAAGGGTAAAGTTCATATGTAAAGTTTGACTACTTAAGCTATTCTTTTTTCTTGATTAATAGTAATAAATACTATGTTTGTATGTAGCCGTATATTATTAAATTCCATGTACGAAAAGGAAAAACGCTGAAAGTGAAAGAAGACAAGATGCGAAAGATGTTATTATAATGTTACAACATAATTATAAACACAAAACCCTAATTCTTCTTTTTCTTCTTCTTCTTCTTCTTCCCATGCCAAAGTGCTTCCTTTTTCTTGTCTTCTTGTTCATGGAGTAAGTTCATGGCACGTGAACACTAAATCTCACGTGCTGTGTAGTTTAGATGATATAAAGATTAGTTTTATTTAAATTAAAGTAGCTATATTGTTGAAAAAAGAAAGGGGATATATATATATATATATATATATATATATTTATGAAGGAAAGAAAAGGGCTATTCTATGAATAATGTAATAAAGACGCTTTAAGAAGAGAGTGTGTGTGTGTGTGTGTGTGTGTGTGCTGTTGCTTAACAGCCCAGTTTTTTCGAAAGTTGCGAAAGTGAGAATTTTGTACTGATAGATTTTTCTTACGTTTATTCTTTTTATTGCACTTTATTGACATTATATTATATTTGCTGTCTCACTTTATTGACAATATTAATTTATCTATTGTATCGTATAGTTTTATTACAACTTTTTATACATGTAGACTTGATGTTTCTCGAAAAAAAAGGATTCTCTTTAATAATGGAAGGTCGTAAAGTTCCATATTTCCTTTTTTAAAATTCCTTCAATCGTTTTTTAAGAAGGGAAGCAGTAGTTAATCTTAATTATTTATTTTCTAGGCGATGACTAGAATCTTTTATTTATTATTATTATTATTATTATTATTATTATTATTATTGAAAAATTGATGATCGATCGTTTTTACTTTTAGTTTTTTTAAAATCAAATTTGTCAGAATATTCTTAAACTTATTTCTTAGTTAAGTTGATGATAAGTTTTATTTATCTATCCAATCAATTGAGACATTATTACGTAATGATAGTGAAGTTCATGCAAGTACGCTACGCTACTTTGGTATTTATCCACATATCATCCGTACGCTTTACATCTGTAAGATATATCATACATACAGAAAAAGGAAATGGAAATAAAAAGGAAAATAGAAAATTCAATTAATTTCCTGTTAAGTATTTATTTCTTTATTTTTCTCTTTAATTTGAGCGTCATTTTATTTTTCTTTTCTTTTCTGTTTTTTTTTTAAAAATTCCTATATTTGCAGGGTATTTTGATTTAATGGGCCATTTAATGGGCGTAAAATAATTAGCCGAAGCCCATTAGCCCAATAACTTGAGAAACCTCAACCTTATTATCATGGAAGGTGGTGATTTTGGACTGGACTCAGACGAGAATTGTCTGAAGCCGTAGGGGAAGTAATAATCGTTTCTTCTACGACGGACGACGGCGTCAGCTGCTGGTACCTCCTCTCAGGGGCTGAGAACCGCCGCTTCGAGCCCTGCGCGTCCCCTCCACACGGCCTCACGTCCGTCGGTGGAAGATTCTTAGCCTCTTCGCAGCTTCGGGCCAGCAGTTCAAACTCCACGTCTTCGCCTGGGTCGTTCTTTTAATGGTCCTGGAACAAGGTAGTTCATGAAAAGCTTCAGTCGTTAATGTCGAGTTTCCTATACATAAAAAAAAAAGATTATGAAGTATCAGCTGTCTAAAGTTGAAGTTTTTATTTAGTTATGTGCTATTTTTCATGTCAAAGTCCCTTCTTTTGTGTAATCAGATGTGCCCCTTGAAATCTTTGTAAGCTTCTGCGCGAATTTAGTATTTCTAATGTAAGTAGATAACCTTTAGTGTAGCGTTTGATTGTGTTGGATCATAAGATAGTTCGACAAAGCTCTTGATTAGTTGGGATCTCTAATTAAATCGAACCTAGTCGAGGAATTTACGTGTATTTTTTCGTATATTATACAGCTGCAGGTTGAAGTTAGGAGCTTCCCTGCAGAAGCCATAAAGCCTCTTGTTTCGAATAGTCGCTTGCTTGTTATTTAATGACGATAGATCAATCCCTTTTGATCTTGGGGTTGGAGGATGGTTGTGTTTATGTTTGGTCACTTTTCTTGGATGCTCCCCTCTTCTTTTGTGTGTAAACTAATTAAGGATCTCGAAAAATTTGCTAACTCAACGGACGAAACTGCCCGCATGAAAGCCTTTATTGGTCTTAGTTGTCATCCCGACCCGCTCTTAGGTTTGTCGTATGTAAGCGTCCAGACAATGGAGGCTCAAGTAAAAGAACTACAGGTTTGTAAAAATCTACTTGATTTTTCCCAATTTGCATATGCATTTGCAGTGTACTTTGGAAATCTCAGTCCAGGCTTTCCTTTCTGGTGTATTACTACACGCAGCAACAAGGTTCGGCTGCTGCTGCTCAGATGGACGTGGAGAGGATTAGAAGTGAACAAGAAAGGCGCTTTCAGATGATTCGAAACTGGAAAAAGGCGTGCGAAGATATGCATCAGTTCTGCGTCAACAAGATCTTGGATAGCCCTCAAAAGTGAAAGGTTGTAATTTTCAGAAAAATCTTATAACTACATCGAGTGGAATGTTACACACAATTTAGTATTATTACGTTGAAAAAAAAAGGCGATTTTAGTTCATATTACATGCTTATGCTGCTCGGAGCAGGTTTTCTGCTATACAAATGCCTCTCAGCAAAAGCCTATCTACAAGCAGGGAAGGGCAGTTGTAAACTGGTAATACATTGCTGCCTCTGTTAAGGAAACCATCAAAGTAGAAAGATGACTAACTTCCACACTTTCTAGCTCCGACTAATCTGTGCTATGTGTAAGTAATATGTAAATAGAGAGAAGATACTCTTTAAGTATCATTATATTGTGTCTTAATTAGTATCATTACCACGGCCCAGTCTGTGTCCTCCTCAGACGTTGTCTTTTGGGCCCGTTCTGCTGGTTCATCATCTCCAAAACCTGTGTACGACGAATATGGAGATGCAATATTCACAGTATTTATAGAGCCATGGAGATATAGTTATAAGATAATGTTCTATACCTGATTCTTCTGCATTTCCATGATTTCAGCCTAGAATCACGAAATCAACATATTAGAAAGTCGATTTTCTGCAAGAGGTAATGAGAAATGGAGAAGACGGAGGAGAGATTGAAACAACGGTTCACCTCTATCTTCTGCAATTCTTCGTTTTCCTCTTTGAGTTTTGCAATTTCCGCTTCCAATTCCATAGTATATGCCTGAAAAAAAAAAACAGAAGATAGGTGTGTACTTGTTTAGGCTACGTCGCTATGAATCGATCATTCGAAGATACCAAAGCACAGTCATGACATGCATATGTAAGAGTTTGTTCTTCACCTGCTTACGAGCCCGAGATCTTGCAGCAGATTCTCTGTTCTTGATCATCCTCTTCTGTCTCCTCTCCACCACCTTCTCTAAAGCAGTGCTTTTTCGACCCCTTACACCACCGTTGAAGTAAGGTATAGGCGAAACCGTAGATGTATCACCTTTATCCTTGCTCTTATTCAACCCATTTGCTCTTAAATCAGACAATCCTAAAGCTGCATTCTGAACCATACCATTGTTGTTTGCCACTTGATTTCTTATAGGTCGGCTAGTAGTGCTAGGCATCTCCGTCGGTCCTACGGAGGATAAACCTGGCTGCTCAGGGAAAATCTGCTGAGGTCGTTTTTGCCGTAGCTGACTCGTATTTATGTTCGAAGCAGCAACATTATTACCAGCCAATCCCGCATTTTTAACCCCTTCAAACCCGAACCCCAATCCCAGATTTTCCAGAGAAGGGTTAGGTAGATCACCGAAAAATCCCAAATTATCGGTCTTAACAGCGTCTTCTCTTACAACGCCTGCCCTGACCAAGAACTCCTCGAGGGTGACCTCGCCTAAAGTGGGCTGTCCTCGGGGCACGCCGAAATCACTAACCCCGCTTGTCGAGGCATCATTCGCCACATTCCCTCCGTACTCTTTGGCCACGTCCCTCCACACCTCTTCCACGGTCTTCTGACTCAGCGTACGCGGCAGGGATAAGGAGCCCTGTTTCTGCAAGAGGTTGCTGCTTTCTTGGCCCGTTATTACACCACCACTTGTTGAGCCCAGATTTTGATTTTCTTCAGCAGTCCATATGTGACCGAGCAGCTCGTCCATGTTCATGGATCCAAGATCTCTACCACTTCCGCCGACCGCGCTTTGGAACTCGTCGAACGTTAGGGAGTAGACAGAGGACTGTCTTGCTAAGGGGATATTATTACTACTTCCCATTTTCTAACCAAAGCCCCAACCTTTTCTTAGATAATCTTGGCAAGAAGATCCAAGTCAATCCCAAAGATCACCTCCTATAAGCGTACAAATCGAATCTTTGGTCTGATTTGTGGAAGAAATAAGCTCAAAGATGAAGCAAAAGGAAAACCTTTCACTACACCTATAACCATGATCAAGTAAAGATCCAAGCTTGTGGCCTTTATTACAGGCTTATCTTCTACTCAAAGTACACACATAACACACAGACATAACAGACGGCAAAAAGCAATACATTCAAACCAGATATTTTATCTTTAACGTGATCATGGCCAAAAAGCACTCTGTTATGTTTCCTCGGAGCTTAGGAAAGGCAAAAAAGTAGCTGAGATGTCTTTAGAAAGAAACTATTCAAACACCACCAACAACACTCAACTGTTTGTCCTGATTTAGAGAAAAACTACGGCATCACCATAAAAAGAAAAAAATAGAAAGAAAAAAAAGATAAAAAAAGAGGAGATATGAAGTTAACTCTCACTCACCTCGATCTTTCTCCTTCGTTAGTTCAGGGCTTGAGCCAAAGCGTAAGTGTTAGATGCTGCTTTTGATATTTACGCGTGGGAATATAATAATTAGCTTATCACCCATGAAGTTATGTTTAATTATAATACAGCCCCTCTTTCTTTTTTTTCGTTTCTAATTGACAGGTAAAAATAAAACAGAAATTTAAAGCTTTAATGAGGATAAATCGCATGTAAAACAAGAAACAATAGGGCATCTATTTTTTGAGAGAAGCCATGATGTTATCAAAATATTTAATTTAATTTAATTTAAAACCAACTGGGGTAATATCATAATTACTAACAATATTGTAGACTAATTTGTAAATCATCCAATCGATGTGCCAGTCAAAAGTCTTTTGGCTATTATAGAAAAAAAAAGGGAAAAAAGAAAAAAAAATATTACTACAGTTAAGTAAAGTACAAAGTCCTTTTTAACTCTGAATTCAATCTATTGTTCTTTGTTCTGACCGACTCTCTCATTAAACTTACACTTAAATATCTATTTGTATAAAAATTATCAATTCAGTCCCTTGTTAGAATTTTTTTACATCTAAATACCTAATAGAATAAAGTTTTTACACATAAGTATCTGTTTGCGCCGCAGGTACATCATATAAGTATATTTAGGTATAATGTAAAAACATATTATGGTACATAATACTGTAAGAAAAAGTACATCACATAATAAATTTAGGTAACATAAAGAAACGTATATATGTACCACATAAACACGTGATGTGGTACATAATATACATATAAAAAGGTATATCAAGGATGGTAAAATGGTACACACAACCGGTTGTGTACTTAAATATATTTTTTTTCTGACAGGGTATTGAATTGTAACTTTTTTATACAAATGGGTATTTAAGTGTAGATTGCCGTTCATTGATTTACCTTATAACTTCATAAAATAAATAAATATGAATCTCTTACACTTTGAGTTGTTACATATTTTATTATATTAGTAAATCAACATCTCTTAACAACTTCACCACGTTATTATCTATAAGCAAAACGAAATCTAAACCCTTATTAAACTTGGAATCTAAATAAAATTCCACCAATATGACAGCTAAGTCTCTTCCTTGTACAGTCTTTCACTTGCCAGTTCATCAAGCTAAGCTAACTAAGCACACATTACCCCCACCATTATAATAATTATTATTAAATCTTTTTCTTTCTTTCTTTCTTTCTCTCCTCTGATCGATCCGACACAAAAATCAAGAAGCCTGAGAACTGTTTGTTTCATGTGCTTTTAACCTTTTGGCTTCAGACCCAGCCTCGTAATCCTCGCAAAAACTCTTCTTTTTTCTGTCCTTACTGTTTTCTGATCGAAGAAGGGAAACTCCCAAGTTATTTGGGCTGTAAATTTTCTTCTTCTTTTATTAGGTGAGAGCGGTATTGATGGAGGGCGGTGGCTCGAGGCCTGCGACGGTGGAGATGAAGTCGCAGGTTGAAGATTACAACAAGGGCTTTCATTTGGAGTCTGACGTGGCTGTTTCTTCGCCGGTGACCCGTCAGAAGGTTGCTGCCGCGAAGGAGATCATCGAGAATCATTACAAGAACTACGTACAGGGGTTGCAAGATCGAAAGGAAAGGTGGGGGTTTTGAATCGTTTTATAATGTTGATTTGGTCGGATTTGCCTTCGATTGATTCGCCGTGGTAGCTAACTGTTTTCTCAATCTGAGTTTGCATATTATGTGTTTGTGTGTGCGCGCCAAAGGGTTGTGTTCTCTTACATTGACTATAGCATTCATCCATCATCTCTTACATTGAGTGCGTCTTTATCCTAATCACTTGTCTTGATCTTCAGATCTAAACAAGCAAGATGACGATAGTAATCATAAGTTTGCAATGCTGGGATCTTACAATATTGTTTTTCTTGTCCTTCATTTGTTAAGGAGGAGGGCATTGCAGAGGAGGGCACAAGAAGCTAAGGTTTCTAGTGAAGAAGAAGAGAGAATGCTAAGAAACTTGGAGAAAAAGGAGACTGCATTCATGAGATTGCAGAGGCACAAAGTTGGAATCGATGATTTCGAGCAGTTAACAATCATCGGCAGAGGGGCTTTCGGTGAGGTGTGTGTCCTAATCTTCTCCGTGTAATAATCTTCAGACTATTTATTAAAATTCGTAAACTTATTGCATTCGAGTTTGATCCAACAGGTAAGGCTGTGTCGCGCTAAGAGCACTGGCGAAATATTCGCAATGAAGAAGCTAAAGAAGTCAGAGATGCTTAAGCGTGGACAGGTGAGTGATTATCAGAATCAGTCAGATTAAATCAAGAAAACTTTTTTTTTTCTTTAATAGTATCATCTGAAGTTTGAATTTTCATAGGTCGAACATGTCCGGTCTGAGAGAAATTTGCTCGTGGAGGTCGATAGTCGATGCATAGTGAGGCTTTACTATTCGTTCCAAGATTCTGATCATTTATACCTTATCATGGAATACTTACCTGGTGGTGACATTATGACACTGTTAATGAGAGAGGATATATTGTCTGAAGATGTGGCAAGGTTTTACATTGCAGAAAGTATTCTCGCCATAAATTCGATTCACCAGCACGGCTATGTGCATAGGTAATAAAATTATTACGCATCTTTTAATTTAAAATGAATATGAATCTGTGACAAAAAAGTTTCTTCTCTCTGCAGAGATATAAAGCCAGATAATCTGATTTTGGACAAGAACGGTCACCTGAAGCTGTCTGATTTCGGATTATGCAAGCCACTCGAAAAATATTCATCGATGCTGGAAGAAGATTTTATGAATCAGAGTTCCAAAATGGAAAACGAAAACCATAATGACCCAGAAAACGCTCCATGGCTAATGGCTAAAGAACAGCTGCAGAAATGGAAACGCAATCGTCGCGCCCTTGTGAGTCATTTAATTATTGTGTTATACATATATATATGTGTTTGTATATATATATATATATATATGTGTATATTTGTAATCTGAGTTTCATTTTATTTATTTTACAGGCTTATTCGACAGTTGGAACACTCGACTATATGGCACCCGAAGTTCTATTAAAGAAAGGTTATGGGATGGAATGTGATTGGTGGTCTTTAGGCGCGATTTTGTACGAGATGGTAATAGGTTATCCTCCCTTTTGTTCTGACGATCCTAGGATGACGTGTCGCAAGGTAAGGTTATAACCATAATCCCATTTTTTTTCAAAATTATTTCTCTTTCGGTGGTTGTAATATATATCTCATGAATCTGTTGTTGGTTGAATAAAAAACGGTCAGATAATTAATTGGAGAACATGCTTGAAGTTCCCCGAAGAACCAAAGATCTCAGACGAAGTGAGGGACTTAATCTCTCATTTGCTTTGCGATGTAGAGCATAGGTTGGGGACAAGAGGTGTCGATGAAATAAAGGTATATCTATACTTATAAGTATGCAATAACATATTACACACAAAATTTTTTAGGATGTAAGATAATGTTCTGATGTGATGATCAGATTCAAAGCTTAAACACGGGAAATTCCTTATACTTATCCGATTAACTGTATATTATTCATTGTTTTCGATCTCAGGGACATCCATGGTTTCGAGGTGTAAACTGGGATTCACTCTATGAAAACGAAGCTGCTTATAAACCGACCATACATGGAGAATTAGACACACAGAACTTTGAGAAGTTTGATGAAGTGTGTAATGGTTTATAACATCATACACAAATATGTCTCAACGCAATCTCGTGTTAGAAAACATTGGTTAATTTATTATCATTGTCATTTCTTTGCAGGTGGAAAATCCACAATCTAGCACGCCAAGAGTCGGACCTTGGAGAAAGGTAAATAAACGCATCGACGCATTCTTCGCTGTATTTCAAGATCATTCGTTTTTTTGTTGTTTGAAATGAATTTTAAACTGTAATTTACAACAGATGTTAACATCGAAAGACTCGAACTTTATCGGATACACTTTCAAGAAGTCAGATCTTCTGAAATCCGCGGGAACTGCTGGTAAGAATCTGAGCTCACTTCGCCATTTACAGTACTACATCTCTCGCTTATACTCTACCGTTTTTCGAGTACATTCGACTGAAATACTTCATCCTACATAATATGTCAACCTATTTCTCTCTATCATCAGGCTTAGATGTGATTTCCAAAGGATCTTCGAAGCCTCCGTCTTTGATGTCCTTGTTCGGTAATGAAACCTGCATTTATCTCATTCTTCTTTTCTTAAATCTTCTCTACATCAACAAATGATTCTTTTATATACATCCATTGCAACCTAAGTTCATCATGGAAATAATTGCAGGCCAAATCGACCTACACGACAGTGTGATAGCCGAAGACGATGATCAAAAGTCGAACGCCAGCACTTGACCAACGGCCTCGTTCGAATGAGTTGTGATTTTCTCGAAAATTTCCTTCTTTTATACATTTATTTATAAAATTTTGTTCGTCTCATTTATAAAATAATCCTTTATTACAACCCATGTCTGTCATGTGTACAGCCAAATAAAATCATATTAATCGTTGCAGATTGCAGTTTCTGTATATTCCATGATAAATGGTTGGATGATATCTCTGCAAAATCAAAACTTATGAATAATTAACGTTATTTGAAATGCACCATTAATAATATGATAAAGAAGTATAGAGCAATCTTACAAAATTTGTTAGAAAAAATAGGGACTGAAAAATAATTTTCCCTTAACATAAAGAACCCCCTTTAAAATTTGAATATATCAATTGTCGCCTTGAATTGCGTGAGTAATGCTAATCTAATCCCTCACCTACCATATTTATACCGAACATCCACGTCACCTCTTTCATCAATATGTGATGATTTCAAATCAACACGGCGACATATGATATAAATCCACGCCTCTTTCTTGTACCTTTGATTACAGATTTCCATTTGCGTATATCTTCTTCTTCCTTTTCTGTTTATTCACTAGCTGGTAGTCATGGCGGAGTCGACTCAGCTGAAGTCTGACGCGATCATGGAGCAGATGAAGCTTCATATGTCCACTGACGCCGGGAAACAGCTGACAGAGAAGATCGGACTCGTCTACCAGATAAACATCGCTCCAAAGGTGCGCGCGATGACGCCTATTGTGCTTTCGATCGCCTGATTTGATCTGGGATTTTTTTTTTTTTTTTTTTTTTTGGTGACAGAAATTGGGATTCAGTGAGAAGTCTTTCGTCGTTGATTTGAAGAATGGGGAGGTTAAGGAAGGTAAATTAGGGCTTATTTGACCGAATTTTCGTGATTCAATTGGGCTTTCTTTAACCTTTTTCTATCACCCAAATTTCAACTGAGAAATCACGACGACCAACCTATGCGATTGAATTCTTTAGGGATCTGCGAAGATGGGAAAGCTGATGCAACGTTCTCCTTCACCGACGACGACTTCGTTAAGGTGGCGACGGGGAAATTGAATCCTCAAATGGCTTTCATGAGGGGCGCGATGAAGATAAAGGGCAGCATCAGTGCAGCCCAGAAGTTCACTCCTGACATCTTCCCCAAGCCTTCTAAGATGTGAGCTTGTTGAGATATTACAGTTATGACATGGTAATAAAGCATATATACATCTATTAGATATACTGTAGTGTTCGTTGGAACTCTCTATTATATGATCTGATCTGATCTGATCTGATTTAAAGGTTTAGTCTTTTATGTAATAACTGCATTTATTCGATGGAATATCAACTATAATTCATTCCTTATTATATATAACATGTACAAATGTTGAGGCTATTATCATCACAATGGGCCAAAGTTAACCGAAATTCGTGGAGATCAAATTAAAAGAACTTGTGTGTCTAAGTACAAAATATCACCCCTGGGATTAAGAAAACTGCTATATAGATGTATAGATATTATGTGCAAACTATAAATAAATATGTATATCAAAATTTTCTTTATATCTATTGATCATAAACGCAGCTTGTGTTCTACGTATGTCGCTGGTGTTGTATCGCAGTCGTGCCCTTCTGATTGGATAGGTAGGGCATAAGGACACCAACCTATAAAGAGTACATATGTGTGATGTAGTCCAAATTCAATAAATCTATGCTTGTTTAGCAAGCATATTGTCTTAAATGCAATAATATCGCCTTTATGTTCCTAGCGGCGGCAAACGGTATATGGAGTGTTTCAACGTTACCTTGTTGCGGTAGAGTGTTTATGACGTGTGGGCTAGTCATTTCTTCTCCATTTACTTCGAACTAGCTCGACTTTCAGACATCAAGAGAAGGAGGAGGGAGTTTCCAGAAATTCCACGAATTAAAATCTTCCTGGAAAACACGATGGACATTATAGCATCGTCCATTAGAAAATGTATTCAAGTAGGGAAAAGAAAAGAAAAAAGTCGATTTGGATCAAAACATACTCTTTATAGTCGATTAAGAAGAGAAAACTAAACCTGTTCGGAAGATGATGTTGAGGGGAACATGCCATGAACAAGGGTATGAAGAGACGAGTACGATTTTTTGTTAACGCGCCTGTTAACAACAATATCACCCTATATGTATATATACACGCAGCATCGTCAAGAATCAGATGAAGAAAGCCTATAAACTTCCATGCTCAATCTAAAATTTGATGCTACTTTTTCATGGGGATTTACCTTTGGATTTATGATGAAGATTTTCCCACTTGGAATCCCGACCTTAAGATAGCTAAACTCATCTGTGTCTCTGTTTCCAAAGCCAGCGTAAAACGGATTTGTATCGGCTGGAAACAATGCTTTGATGTCCTGGAAAATTTAAAAAATATATTCATTTTGATTTATTATTGGTGAATTGCTCAGGTTACAATAAAGTTATAGTTCATGTTGAACAACAGACCAACATAATTCGATAAGAATCATGAGGAAAACAAATGACATAATCAAGTAACCGACCTCAAGGCAAGCAATTTTGAACTCATGTGGAGCTCTTCTCACAACTGCAAACAGGGATATATCGAGAAATTATGGAACCAAAAAGGATTTCTGAAAATTATTGTTGATAAATAACAAGGAATATATTCGTCTCATTTACCTTCTCGAAACAGAGATGGGAATAGTCCATCAGGTGAGATGACTACAGGTCCCTCGGGTAAAGCTTTTCCGTCCTGAAATAATGAATGAAAAGCAGTGAAGGTGCGCATATTTATCTAAACTTGATCGGTAATTTACCAAGAAAATTTCAAATTTTAATCATTTTGTAAATTTTTCCATTATGAAATGCGAGAACAAAAAGAAGGTGATTGGAAACTAATCAGGGAACTTCATCGAAGGAAGTCTTCACCAGTTCACCCGAATACAAGCTACGACACTCTTAAGGCATACCTGTTTGATATTAGACAAAAATTGTCTGGTAATGAAGGACTGAGAAATTGAGCGTGCACTTAGGAACATCAATTCATATCCGTTCTCCTGCATCAAACAATAATAAAAAAATTATCAAAAAGAAAAGGCCACAATATATTCGTGTTCAATCTCATTAGATACATCAGCACAAATTACTACTTGTATCCCAAGATTCGATATGCAATATGTTATTCTCCAGAGATTATGTTACACTGAAAAACCAAAAAAGCAATGGTTTACAAATCTTAAGCCTTTCTGGAGAAAGACAAAGGATATTAGCAGCTGGAGCTAGTAATTGTCATCTTTATAATGCATCTGTGAAATGATAAAACATGGTCTTAAACAACTACAGTTCACTGAGATTAACGGACCTTGATTGCTGAGAAGAGATGGGCAACACCTGTCTGAGACCAATCCATGCCAACCAAAGGCATTACCTGCCCTAGAAGATCAGACCTGTCTTATAGAATCAAATATCAATAGAAAGTAAGAATCATATGTAACATTTGCTTTCAATCATGGAAATATGTTCAGCGAGTGCCATGAGTGAGATGTCATGTGATAAACATCTATCAGGAAATATTATCTTCAACGTCATGTAGAAAAAGACCAAGGAAAACATACCTAGTAATTGTCCCATCTACATCAGATATCACAATTCGAGTATCCCATCTCCACAAGAAAATCCGTGCATCGACCTACAGTTCAATATAACAGAGCATATAAGACATGGCAATATCTATCAACAGACATTAAATGACGAAATCGAAGTAACCTGTTGTGTTCCGAGCATTGAGGTTGAGAAGGTGAATATTACTGTATTCTTCCCTTCTTTTAAGTTTAAGGAAGCTAGCTCTTCTGAAGTAGGTGTAAGTGTTTTCACCTTTTTCTTGTTTGTTTTCACTTTTATCCCCTCCAAATCAACTTTGTTCTGTAAAGTTTCTTCGGGATTGGGATCATTATTACCATCCATGTCATCAGGAGAAACCTTAATGCCTTTATATTTCTTAGAAGGGACGGGCCAACTTCTTTGGCTTCCTTTTAAAGAACTATTGCACGGTAGAAGATTCCCTGAAAAGTACCTCTTAAGAGTGTTATACTCTGGTTTGCAATTATAATACGTGTAACATGTATGAGGTATATAAAAGGATAAAACAGGCAAATGCCACTTACTAGCACAGCAACAATAAATGTAATCAATGTCGGAAATGAACTATATAGATGAAATTGACTAACCATCAATATGATTATCAGCTGCCCCAGCCTTATCATCTGAACGTGAAGTATCTGAAGAATGGGTGAGATCGCTTACTTCGAGATTAGTACTACTGGGAGGAGAGGGCAAAGACCTAGTCATCCTAGTTAGTTCTTTGGAGTGAACTTGGTCAAGTTTTCCAATGCAACCATCGCTTGCTACGTTTCTCAACCTCGGTTTCTGAACATTAACATTATCTATGTAGTCATTTATAATAGAATGGTCCAATGGAGAACTTGAGCAACATTTTGCATTAGCAAACTCGTTGGTTTCATTGACAACCTCCGATGAACACGAAGATTCAGCTTCTTTAGTTGAACATAAGTGTTTCACATCATGAGAACATGAATCATCAAGATCACCAAATAGGAGTCGCTCTTCTTCTGTGATGATTGATGCTTTAACAAACGCATCAAGAACATCAGTATTTAACATTTGGGGATCGCAACGAGTTTCCGTAGCCAAAACGGTTTTTGTCTCTGCAGGTACAGAAGCCGTGATGTCAGAACTAGAAATGCAAACGACACTCTCTGACTCTGCTATCGTAGAGGAACCATTCAACGGATGAACAGAAATTGAATGAGAATATGATTCCGCAACAATGTTTTCTGAAGCATCACGTCTCACAGAAACCTTGTCCTCATGTATTAAACTTAACCCATGTCCTTCTGAATCTGTCACAATTTCGTTTTCTCTAACAATCCCAATTAAACTGGTCTCAACAACGCCATTTTCACTAGCACCATTCTCCATTTCTTTAACTGAATCAGAAATCAGATCCATTTCATCTTTGTTACGAGCATCAAGCTGCAAACTTTTGCTGACTTCATTTTTCGATGTATCTCTTGGAGGAAAATCTTTTTTCCTACGCCTTGAGGAGAGAAGGTTTGTGGACCACTTAAGGTCCAAGAGATCAACTGCCATCTCAGCACGCTCCATAGACTCTGTCCTTATTACACCGGTCACATGTTCTTCCTCATGAATTATAACACCATCTTTTCTTGATGATTTCGGCCCATAACCAGCGCGACGAGAGTTAGATCTTATGATGGCTTCCTTATCAAATTCAGACGAATCAGCCCAAGTACTCTTAGAATCATAGTTACAGCTTTTCGATTTGAGAGGGCAGCTGGTCCTAGGTTGTGTATCAGCATCCTCACCAAATGATGATGGAGGAGAACATAAAGCAACACTTTCCTCTTCATCAACTTCTTTCAAAAAGAAAGCTTCCCCTTTATGATCCAAGTACATGTGAAGACCTTCAGCTTCGACCCCATTAACATGGATTCTAACTATTTTTTCAGTTGTCTTCAACACGCCTTGAAATTTACCGAATCGAACATACCAAGGAGACGATTTATAGCTGCCATCTCGCTGCTTTACCACAATTATATCCACCGCACCGCCAAACGGGTGAAACGGGCCAGAGACAGTGTACACACCTTTACTAATGTAGCTACCTAACCTCCCCACAGCTTCCATCTTTAAGGGCACACACAATTTTCGCGGAATCTTCCAACAACAGGTCACAAACGATAATTCATAGTTTGAACCTTTTCAAGCTATAGCTCGAACAGCTTTCCCACTTTTAAATTTCTGGACAACCCAAATCATCAATATTAAGAACAAATATCAAATATTTGACGGCCCACCATGACAAGAAACAGAATACCCAGCCTAAGGATGAACCTCAATCCTCACAAAATGAAAATATAAAAAGGAAGATTAAGGAGATACGCACTGAAAATTAAAATCCTTCTGATATAATTTCAAACAACCAAAATCAATAATAGAAAAAAAAAAAAACAATCCAGCTAGAGATGTGGATATCGACTAATTGTGAAAAGCAAACCGACGTTAGAAGAGATACAAGCAAAAGCCAACCGCCAACAGCTGAACGTTGAACAAATATCGCCTGAAAAAAATTCTTTCGTAGACTATTCGAATATTCCAACGTATATAATATATATCCACACTCGAAACTAATAATTGATCCACCCTCAAACACTATTGATGATCTAACATGCAATGGATCGATTCGAAAGCAAACGAAGCATAAACATCACATGCGATGACGATTTCAGAGGAAAACGAAGAAGTGAGGGTGGGGAGGATCAAATTGGTTTTCAAGGGGAAAGAAAATATTATGGGGTGGAATATATTTGTAATACTGAAATTATCATAACCAATTTAAGAAATGACCTATTATTATTATTATATATATTATATTTGAATGGAACCATAAATGTTTTAGTTCTCGAGAAACGTGGAAAGGACGTGAATGTGGATTGCAATAAGATTGCCAGGTCAGCTAAGTTTCTGATGACTTTGTTTGATATAATATTATTAATATTTATCAAAATATTATACATAATAAATAAATAATAACTTGTGCTTGTGGTACTGGTAATCCATTAATCGGGACTGTCGCTTTCTCCCCAGTGCACACTACTTATTCTATTTAATAAATGATGATGGCACCTAATAACGACTTATTGATCTATCAATTATAATTATAAGAAAAATTTCTATTTTATCTTCTGCTTAAATTAATTTATTCTAATTATATCTCACACATCACTTTTTTTATATTTATACAAAAAAATAATAATGCTATGATTTCAAAATTATAAATAGTAATAGTATATACTTATATATTATAGCATAAAATACTAGTAGTAATAACTAATAATCGGTGGTACGAAAGGGCTTCAATGGGCTCAGGCCCATATATCTGTATGATACGGCCCGTATTTATTTTCTGGCCCAATATCTGTATTTTTGTTGATAATACATATACTAAGACTAGACGACGATGTGAAATAGATCACCTAGAAAACTAACCTAATGATGCATGCAGATTCCTCATAATAAAATAAATTAATTAGCAGTTGGTCCAAATATGCAGTGTAAGAGAATTTATATTTGAGCTTCTATCATAATTAGGGGTGAGCAAATGCGGATATCCGGATTTCGGATATCCGAAATGCGGATATCCGGAATTTCGGATAGCTAAAAATGAATACCGCATCCGATCCGATTTTATTCGGATATCCGAAAACCGGATATTCAGTTTATTCGGATATTTAAAACCGGATATCGCATTCGTTTTTTAATTTAAAATTGAACTTTATTTTTTTATAATTAATTTTTATTTTTTTAAAGTTGCGTATTTTTTCTATTTCTTACTCAATAAAAAAATATATATATCACATATCCTACACATAATAATTCATGCAAAACATAAACACGTTAAAATATACTAATATGTTAAACGCACTTGGTACGTGTGCTCTAATTATTTTATAATTTAAGTCTTTTAATAGAAAACATTTTTAATTTTAAATGTTTATTATTTATAAAAGTAAAATTGATTTGTGGGAATATAATTGAAATAAATAAAAATAAAAAGAGTAAAATTGTAATTAGAAATTATATACCAAATTATTTGATAAGTGACTATAATAGACTGTTGAGATTTTATAAATAATATGTATATAATCTAAATTGCATCACACGCTGATACTCTATTAAAAATCCACACTATAATTCTCTCATTTTCCGTTCTCTTTTCTTCACTTTCTTTTCTCTGGTTTTTCTTTCTTTCTTTTTTTTTTTTGAATTTTATATTCACGTTTTTACAAAAACAATATAAATTATAAATATTGTATTGTGTCATAGTCCAATAATAGATGTCGGACCGCTTTTTCCTTTTGGGCCACAATTTTCTTTTTTTTTGGGCCATAATTTAATTTATTGTATTTTTGAAAATATAAAACCGGATACCGGATATCCGAATTTTAGGTCGGACACTATCCGCATCCAATCCGGTTTGTTTTAAAATAAAGCGGATCGGATCCGATCCGATTTTTAAAACCGGATATCCGATTTTTCGGTTCGGATATCGGATCGGAATCCGGTTTTCGGATATTTTTGCTCACCCCTAATCATAATTATTACCACACGTCGTCCTCTAATAATGTCAAGTTAGGTGGGGCCCTGATTAAGTTCCAACCTACATATATATCTACATTGACGCCATTAAAAACAAGTTGTAGCCGTTGAACTAAACTATTACAAGACAACTATACATTCACTTCCACCCCCAACCACAGCCAATATTAAAAACACCCACCACCACCCCTCATCAAAACTCCTCCTCCCTTAGTTAGTTCCTCATGGCCGCAGCATCAGAAGGAGGAGATTTTAGCTTCCCTATTACAATCACCGATTCACAGCCATGTTTCATCGAGTCGCCGCCACTATGGAATAATAAACCCGAGGAAGCCCTCGTAGGTAAGAAAGAAGCGAATCAGCTCAAGTTGCGCTCGTTTCAAGAATTCGAAGACAGCTGCGTTAGAAGCCAGAAGAGTATCTACGATGATGAGAATGACTTTGACGACAAAGAGGAGAGAATGGACGTCTTGTGGGAAAATTTGAATGACGATCGATGCGCACAAACGGTGCGGAAGTGCGGCAGCTCGCCAGGATCGCCAGAAGGGGAAGTTCAAATGAGGTGTGTGAGAACCTTAAAGCTGTCTAAAGCCAATAGCCAGATGAGCCTTTCCGGGAAGATCAAGAAACAGAGCATGGTACTACTCATCAAGGAGTTGAAGAAGGTATTTGTCAATATGTATGGTTCTGGCATTCAATCAAGGAATGCCGGGAAGGGCTAAAATCATAGGTCAGATTTTCCCCTAAGCTTCGATAAGATAAAGTATGAGAATGCAAATTGTATATGGTTCGCTGTCTTCCGATAATCGAATGTTCTATAGGTGTTGGTTTGTACTCTTAGACAATGATATGCCTGATTCCCATATCAACTCTAAAATTGCAAATAACTTTTATAACCCAACAAAAGATTCCTCGCCCAAGAATGGTGACGATAATGATATGTTAAAAACAGTGCCACAGAGATGATAATTCTTCGTTTAATCAATGCAATCGAATTAAACATAAATTTGAGGGTATGGAACCTATATGGTTTACATGCTATGTTCGTTCTTTCAGGCGATTTGAAGAGAACCAACAAAACTCACCTTATCTGCTCGAACATGGTTGAGTGGATCAGTACGCTTTTACTCGTTCTTTGTATGAATATTGTCATTTACACCATATGGCACCGCTTGGTTGCGAATCTGCAGCAAGTTGACACATATGGTAAAGAAAAGTATTATGAATCTGAGACAAAACCCCATCATCGTCTTCAAACGAACTACTCTGTCTCGTTCAGGGGAAGGTTTCTCTTCTCCTCAGATCTGTGACGGTACAGTTTAGCAATTTTTCTCCTCTCACAGTCCTGTGGAACAAATATTTATGTTCTAGAGTTACTATATATCTGAATACAAATTATGCTTCGAGTTAAAATGAGTCTTAGCACCTTAAACATATTGAGATGAAACATTTTCTCGGGATTCTTCCTCCTCAACTTGTGATATGTATACGCAAAACTTAGCTGGTCACGAGGAGTAAACCGATCAACTTCATTAAACCAAAGGCAAGAGAACAAGTTTGACATTGGTGTGTGAGCCCTGACAATGAAGGAACCCTCGGGTACATCTGCAAAAAGTCAACAAATCATGTACAAATACAACGCAAGGTAGATCGAATAGTATCTTTGAAATTTTATTGAAAAAAAAAGTTGGGTAAGTCATACTGCTTGGAAGAAGCTTCTTGGGATCTGATGCATTGAATTTTTTCATCCCATCGGCTTGATAAAATGCAAATTGTCTGTCTATCATGCTGTGGTTGTACTTATTTAGCCTCTTGTTTTGTCCAACTTCTTCCCACAAACAGTGTCGATCGTAGTGATTGGAAATAGCGTATTCATAACCTTTTCTCCATAGGAAATATTCCAAGATGACCAGTGGATCGAGTTGAAGGCGTAATTTGCTGTCTAACCAGATTGAGTATCTGAAATAACAATATCCATATGAAGTAAAAATGAGTTAAATTGAAAAATTCATTCACACAAAACCTGTCAATTAATATAATTAAAATGTATTTTGAGCAATGGATAAGGGACCAATGCGAATCTCTTGCAAGTTGGCAATAAAATGTATTTTGAGCATTTTTCTCCAATTGACAGCAGATGCAATGACTTGCAAGATTGCTTAAGCCCATGAGAGAAAAAAAACAAATAATGACCCACATATCAATTCATTGTTTGACTATGAACCCGAATAGACAACGGATGTTTTGGTTCGACATTTCCTGAGCCAAGTTCCCAAGCACTTCAGAAGATAGTTGGAAACATATTTGTGCGTGCATATGTGTGTGTGTATAATTGGAAAGGAATATTAGAGGGAGAACTATAACCATAAGAAACAAGTTTCGAAGCAACGTTACTTACCGGGCTGAAGAAAAGAGCCGGTGAGACAAAAACTTTGGAATCTTTCCAACTCTCCGCATGTCAGCATATGGAAGATTCTTCACCACCACAATCTTCCACAATCCGATGAAGCCCATCATATCAGGCATCTGGCCTTCCGATGAAAGAGTTTGCAGAGTTACTTCATCCGTGAACATGACAAAGCACACATTTTTCTTTGACAGACGAGATACCTAAAAGGGATGTGACTTTTGAAATTGCAATAATTGACAAAAGGGTTGTCTAAGAAAACGAACAACGATTTTTCATCATATGGATGAATGTTATGACTGTACTAACATGGGGAATATTATTATCGAGATTGTTGAAGTACCCATGCTAATGCTTGTCTAAAGTTTAAGGTTCGAGTTATCGTTAGCATAACACCTATTCAATCTTGAGAAACCAACGTGTAGAATGTTCTAAAATGTAGGCAGTATCACATCAGCAAAAGCAGTTTGCCATACATAGAACAAGGGAGGACACCTCGTAAATCAACCAGGAAGAAATAATAATTGGAGATGTCTGAATTATTTGAGAGTAATATATTAATAGTTGAAAGGAAAGGTATGCATGAATTAACTACAGTGGTACTAGGAGATAGAGAATAGGTGAAAAGCAGTACCGTCTTTCCTATCGGTGATCTCAACCGATCCGAATTCCCGAAAATGCAAGAAGACACAGCAATGTGACAACTACTAATGTATCTTGCATCATCTTCTGCCAAATCAAATCCCGTACTTGGTGATCCTTGAGGACCTTGCACAAAGCCGCAGTTAATCTTCTGATCGCGAGCAACAAATGATTCTTCCCTTTCTCTCAAACTCTGATGGCCAGCAAATCTAGGTTCCCAGTTTTCTATTCCAACAGGCTTCTCTTCTCTCTCTGTATATTGTAAGGAGAATCTTGCAAATTTTCTACCTTCTAAAGGCTCGACAATTAGTGTGCTGGAATTCAGAACTTTCATTGCGCAACCTGAGAATATTGAGTACCAGCATATAAATCGAAACCAGAAACAGATACAGCAAAGAGGAAATATGGCATTCATTGGTAACAGGACTGTTAACATATGTACGGATAGGAAAGGGAAAAGATAAGAAAGATGCAGGTGAGCAATCTGTTGGACTGAGCAGAGACAACTGATAGAAAGATGCAGGTGAGCAATCTGCTGGACTGAGCAGAGACAACTGATAGACATAGGAGGAGGTTAAAGCTCAACAAATTCAACAATCATGACTAAAATATCACAACAGATATATTATTATTGTCTCCATCATCCATTAAAAGTTTCATATGGTAGCAATTGGTGACAACTTCCACCATAGTTGAACCACAAAGTTTTTATGCAACTTTATAATCTACAGAAGAGCAGAATTTGAAATGAAATCACAGTCATAATCGAAGGATGTTGAATCACAAACAAGTGAAAGACTGGTCCTTCATCCCAAAATTTTGAGAAAGCTCTATTAAGGGACCATATTCTTACCAGAAAATCTTCGACGTTTTGACTTCTTTTTGGAACTTGAGTGTCTTCCAGGAATCACTTTTCGACCAGGCTGGCCTTCTGTGCTACTGATATGTCCTAAATCTGCATTAACCTTCTCATGCTGGGCATCTGATTGAGATCCTTCATGGTCTGTATCAGTAAAAGCTTTTTCACCCTGCTCAATGTCAACGTTATGGGGTTTTGCGACGTCCGATTCTTCCCCTTGATCATGCCCATAGTCGAAACTTTCCATATGATCATCCTGAAAGTCAATACCATCATCATATTCGTCATTTTCATCAATATCCTCAGAGTGATGGTTCCCGCTACCACTCGCATTCTTTAAAGAGGCCTCATATTGTGCTTCATACTTTTTCAGTTCATTACGTCCAGCCTCATTGTATAAGCCAGTTCCTCTGTGATCCGAGGCTGCATGAGATTGGTCAAAGTGAGAACTCGTATTTTTATTTACTTCAGGAGTGTCATCCTCATTCGTAGAGTCATTCCGAGAACGTTCTGATTCCTCCTCACTATAATCTCCATCTCTTCTTCTATCATCCTTGTCCCAGTATCGTGAATCCCCGGCATGCACTACCGATCCACGACCAAACCTGAGCTCACTGGTTCGTTGTATTTCCTTGATATCCAAAAGAAATTCTTTGTCGTCACCCAAGTCGTCATCTTGAGCTTTGTATCCACTTGTTTCCCCTCCTAGCATGGAAAGAAATAAGTGATTACCCAATAACTCGTCTTTCAACGATCTCTACAAGATAGCCTAGATTCCAACGAGATCATAACCATAACCCGACAATAACATCATTATTGCAACTATAGAAGTCAAATTACAATGTGACATTTTCTAAGCCACTTAACAAAAAATACAAGCTTCCTTAAAGATAAATGCAACTTTAATACAACGCATTAACATATCGAATCAAAATACTCAGAAAAGTTTTCGATTAGATTCTAAAACTAAATCGATATCGAAATAAATTTCATCTTGACCTCCCATCCGCACACAAATAAATCCAAAGACTACCAACTTCCTAATAATAGATCCAGTCAATAGATTATCTGCTACACAGACACAGTCACATGGATAAAACTGAAATCAATTGAAAAAAGAAACCGAAAACCCCAAAAATACCTTTACTTTGCAACCAGAAATAGCAAAACGCAGATATCGACAAAATGAGAGACAGAATCAGAATGCAGGAGCTGATCGAGATCTTGTACTGCGGCGAGGAGCGGGATCGGCGGTGAAGGAAGTGCCGAGAGCCTCCGCGAACGCCGACAGCTACGTGATCTCCGTTTCGAGCTGCGCCGTTCACCACCGCGCCGGATTGCCTGTACTGAGCCATCCAAGCATTATGCGACGCAGACAGCCAACTCTGTATGTACTTGCAAGTAATTATCGATCCGGCGAATCGAAACTCCACGCCGTAACGAGGGAGAAAATGCGGATGAAACGATGAAGAGTAAAAGAGAGCTCTCCAACGGAGTTCACTGGCGATTCTGCCGTCGTATCATATCACTTGGCTGATTCGATCGCGCTCAGATAGAACAAAGGAAGATTGGGTTTTTCATCATCATTAATTTATTCAGCTTCGTCTATAATCATGTATTTGTCGTCTGACGAAAATGCCCTTGAGATTTGATGCCACGTCATTTTCAGTAATTGTAAATTGGACCCCCCATTTTCACGAAATCGCATCTGCAACCTCTAGAAGGACGAATTTAGTTGTCATAATCAATATGAGTACCTAAAATAGAAATTATTATCTTATAATTATTACATCGTAACTGTCCGAAAATGCCCTTGTCGTTGCTGGCCGGCTGCCAGAAATATATTACTAGTTTTGTGATGAACGTTTTCATTCTTTTCTGCATTGTCGTATTGTGTGATGTGGAATCTTAATTATAAAATTCCTTATAAGCTTTCATTATTCAAATCAATCATCATATAATAAATAGCTTGCTAAACATGATTAAACTATTTTTACAAGTACATCACATTATTTCCAATAATCATATATCATTAGATTTGCAGCAAGATGCTACCAAATCCAAAGAATTATTACACATATATTGCACACACAAATAACCCACAAATATATAAAAAAAAAATATTCCCCAAGTATGATTAATTGATTAACTAATATCAAATATTCAAGGGCACTTGAGCCTATTTCCATGTGTTCGCAGGCTAGCATAGCATGGGCAGAGGTGAGTGTTTCCATAAGTCCCCGGCGGCACACAGTTGCACCTCGCGCAGCAAGTGTTGCACGCTCTGTTGCACAAGTTCTTCCTCCTTGCTTTGCTACATCTCCTTGAGCACTGACCGCCACAGTCTGCAGTTTTTTTTGTAGCTAATTATCTTGAAAACACACACACATACACACACGAATATATATGCTGCATTATTTAGCTTGTTAACAAGCAGTTATTACTTATCCTATGTTTTGGATGTGGAAAGTGTCTCTTCTTGGCAAGGCTTTCGAAGTCTCCCCCGTCGGCATTCTCCTGATCATGAGGGGAATCAGAAGCATTGTCGATCAGATTTTCATCAGCAAGCAGAACCTGAAGAGAAATATAGAGTTGAGAAAACCCTAATTCAAATAGCTGTAATAAGGTTTTTGACAAGATTAGGTCTTTCTTATTACCGAGCATGCCTGGATGAACAAAAGGGCTATCAGAAAAACTGCAAGTATCTTCATGGGTGATTGAGTTGTAGTTACTTTGATTATTGGAGGGATGGTAATCTGCGCCTGCTATTTATAGAACAACGTTTATCTGTTTACTACACATACTCACTTTTGCTACCTTCACATATCCATTTATTGATGGTTCACATGCAATGATCTTGACAAATAGTTATATGCATTTTATTAAGTTTCATTCAGTCAAATTACATCGTTTTCTTCTCGAACAATGTATGCTAATTTTTTTTGCTTTTTTCGTAGCTTTTTCGCCGTTGGGAACAGCTGTTGATTCGTTCACTTTGCGAGGCCTATCGACAGGTTCGTAAAACTACATATATTATGGTCCCCTTCAATGCATGTTTTGTCCTTTCATACATTGCAATAAAGGTGGAAAAATAAGCAAGGTATCAACACATATACGTGGATTGATCTTATAGTATAGGTCCAAGAAAGAAAGCATAATATATATTACTCCAAAAGGCTTGACAAAGTGATAACATGCCATGCCATGCACCATGTTGCCCTACCAATACACGCACACGCACACACACGTTAGGGTGTGTGAGATTAGACTTTTTTAGAGTTTCTATTTAGTTGCATGCTTGGAGAGTCGTAGTCAGATAACAGCTATGTAATCACGAGGGTCTTGATCATGCATAAAAGGATCGAAGCAAGACAACGTAAAGTAGCCTAGCTAACCACAAATATATGCATTTATATATATATATTTTATATATATATATATATAGATAGATATATAACTCTTTATTATCCTTAACTTTGTGAAGCCACAAGATGTAGATAATGCTTTTCATTGTTATCCAATTCCCATTTTCAGACATTCGCATAATGATTTTCCATGATTTTATATTATTTTTTATAATATATATAATGCTATGGGATTAAAAGAATTAAAAAGTCCAAATAGCTAACGAGCCCAAAATCGAGAATGACGAATAAGGCGGCCCAATATGTAATATAACCCCATCTGATTGGCGAAGGTGCTTTGCTATGCTAGCAATCGCTATCGGCAGCTCGGTTCAATCTGATCGATCGCAGAAAACGATGGGAAGCCACTCGAGAAAATCACGACATCGGAAGCCCTCGCCGGAGCCATCAGACAGTGATGCGTCCTCAGAACTCGAAGGTTCTTCGTCGCCAACTTCGGAAGACCAAATTGAGTCGTCTTCAGGACGACGGCGTCGTGGCAGAGAACGGAAGAGATCGAGAGGCGACGGCGAAAGAAGTAAAAGGAAACATAGCAGGAAAGACAGAGAGAGGCGCGATAAAAGAAGAGAGAAGAGGAAGAAGAGGAAGAGGAGGTATGATTCGAGCGAGGAATCGGATTCAGAGGCGGAGAATCCTGAGGATGTGGTTAAGTTTATATTAGAGGAGTTTCCTGGAGTTTCTGGGGATTTAGAAACGGTAATTTTCAGAAAATTTCAGTTTTTTTTTTAATTAATTACTACCTTATCTTGACTGGGGAGCTGAATTTTGTTGTTCTTTAACATTGATTATTCTCCCTTATTGTTCTTGGTGCTACGTTATTGTTTTATGTTGCTAGGAGCTAATAGCTGGAACATAGAAGTGTGTAATTGAGATAATAATGTGGAGGAGCTGGGATAATTTGTGCTGATGGTTAATGTAACATGGAAATGAATCATTTGGGAATCAATACACTTTTGCTAAGAAATGCTTGTGAATGTTTTAATATTTGTGTCTACGATGGATACAGGGATTTGAAACTTAAATGTCGAATGTAATGGAAATATCACTGAGACTTTTTTAAACTACAATTTATGGGTAGTATTCCATTAAGAATATATGGTTTTGAGGTTTCTTATAAAATGATGGTTTTTTCTTTAGCTTTTGCGAATGATTGACGATGGGCAAGCAGTTGACATAAAGGGATTGTCAGAAAAGTCATTGGTCAAGCAACTTCGGAGGTTATTTGTCTCACTGGACCTCAAAGAAAACGGTGATCAAGTCTTTTTGTTGCCTCGAAAAGCTAGCCCAACACTGGACATTGTTGGTCCTATACTTGCATCTCATCTGCAGCCACAGAAGAATATGGATCCTTTAGATTCAGCAACGGATGAAAGGTCTGTGCCACCAGACACAGAATGTGGAGATGTTGCTGATGACAAAAAGGAAGACCCTATTTGCGCAAAAAGGAGGTAATTGCGTTATACATGTTACTGGAGCTGATTATTTGACTTGTCATTCTTGCACTGGGCCCTGGGGTGCCTCGTTATTTTCATAACATATAAATTTGTTTGAAACTTATAATTACTTTTGGTTTTTGGCAGGGTCATGGGACCTGAATTGCCTTCTGCTGAATTACTCGCTGCTGCTGCCAAACTTACAGAAGCACAAGCTGAAATGAGGTAAATGGTTCCTTTGATCTGCTATCCGAAGCTGAAGAATATTCTTAATAATGGTTTGTATTTTTAATCGTTTTATCTTATTGTTTAATGCTTCCTCATGATCAACACAGAGAGGCTGAGATGGACGATGACACTGCATTATTTATAGGACCTCCGCCCCCTGCTGTGGTAGCAGAAGCAGGGTCTGCTAATGAAGCAGAACGTTTCGAAGAGGTTTCTCTCTTTCATCTTTCAATGTTTCAATCGATGTTATTTAAAATATTAGTGGACAGTTTCTTTGGGTGTGTTTATGGGGCGGTGCTTGCATATAATTGGCTTTCTGCTATACGGTTCAGGTTACAAGAATAATTGGTGCTGAGGAGAATAGTCCATATGATGTACTCGGGATTAACAAAAACATGGCCCCTGAAAACATGAAGAAGAGGTACGGATTGCATTGGTAGTTTGTACATCATTCAAAATTTCGGTACTTGTGGTGGCGAGTGTTTGAAAATCGATCGCCTAGGCGCGCCTAGGCGACCGCTTACTCTAGTCGAGCATGAAATCGCCTGAGCATAGCTCAGGCGATGCGAAATCACTGAGGCGGTCGACTCTGACGCCTAGGCGACCGCCTCGGTCGACTGTCTAATTTTTAAATATTTTATTTTATTTTTTTTACTTTTTTCCGTTTTTATATAGTTAAAAATAAGAAAAACCTTACTTATATTAAAAAAATCAGAAACTTAGAATTAAAAAAATCAAATTGCAAACCCTAGAAGCTCCAAACCCTTGATGGATTTGAACCATAAGCGATTATTACTTGTGAAAGCTATAGTTAATTGCTTCATTAACTATATATTTTGAACCACTCTTGTTTTGATTCCTATGTAAGGATTATTTAATCTTATCTCTATCTTCGAAAACATAAATATAGTCTAATTTAATATCGTTCGCCTAGTCGTTTCGCTTTTCGCCTAGGCTCGCCTAGGCAATCTAGGCCACGAATCGCCTTGGCTCGCTTTTCGCCTTTACAAACACTGGGCGGTGTATACTCAGTGTCATATTGGTACAGCTTTCCAAATATTTGGTATTTGAATGTATTCGTTTCTTCTTTCAAATATTTATTTAGGTACTGGAAGTTGTCTTTAATGATTCATCCCGACAAATGTGCTCACCCTCAAGCTCACCAAGCGTTTGTGAAGCTGAACAAAGCATTTAAGGATTTGCAGGATCCTGATAAGGTTAGTATTACGATGTTTAAAGATCTATAAGCTACAGTTTTAAGTATTATTTCCTGTAAAATTCTAATTTAATCTTCATTTCTTTAGCGAAAAGCCATAGACGATAAGATAAAGCAAAAGGAGGAACAAGAGGCATTCCAGGTATCATTTTTGACCCACAAATTTATTACTTAAACCTATTCAGAGCAGATGTTAATTATACTCGGGCTGAACTGTAAGCATTGCATGAGTCTGCACAATTTCCTTACACCACAGTTTTATTGAGGGCATATGTTAATTATATTCAGGTCGAATTAAAAGCAATGCGTGAGGCTGCACAATGGAGGCGTATACAAGGTCTTTGCTCTCTTCTTAACAATATTCTTCATTACACTTACACAGTTCAAATTGAAAACCTATTAACTTCATCCAAACATTATTGGATGCTAACACAGGCATTGCCATGGAGGGTGATGACCTATTACTTGCTGAGATGGATGCTAAAGCTGCTCGTACGAGAGATGAATGGATGACTTCATTACCTCCCGAAAGAAAAGTAAGTTATTGCAACGAACGACCACAATCACTTTCAAAGTTTAGATTATTAGAGCTAAGTTAGTTACGTCTGATGTTTACTTTCAGCCTGGCGTGTCCATGCATTCGACAACTAGTTTTAGTATGAAATCCAAAGAGGGACGTGGTGACACAAGTGCCTGGACTGATACACCTTCAGAAAGAGCTCAAAAAGCAAAGATGAAGTAACTCTCAAACAACATATATTTCTTTCGGTTCGAAAACTAATTAATGATGCCCCAAGTCACCGAGAGCTTTGCTAATATTTGCAGTTATCTAGAAGCGTACAATGAGGCTGCAGCCATAGCTTCCAAAGAGGAAGAAAAGATCAGATCAAATACAGACGCCGAACTAGTAGATCAGTACAACAAGGCCAAGAGATCCAAATCTCTCGTCGATAAGCATCTAGAAACTTCCAAGAGCAATCGGTCGAAGAAGAAATCGAAACAACAAGGGCCTTGGGAGTCTCAAGAAGAATGGGAAGGTAAGCATCCATGGAAGCCTTGGGATCGTGAGAAGGATTTAACAGCGGGAAGGCAAAGCGTGAAGCTCGACGCGGAGAATATGTCTCAGGGCTTGTCTTCAAGGTTTGCCTCGGGATCTTTTCAGAGAAATTTTCTTTAAACGATTAACTTATGTATGATTAAAATCATATGGCATTTTGCGAGATTATTTTCTTATAAGTTTCAGATTATTATTTAGACTCCTACGGCTGCAATTTATTAATGAAGTTCAAAGTTCAAAACAAGTCTTACAACCATATGAGAAAGCAAAGCAAACACTTCGATATTCTTCTTACCATTGATCTTTACACTTGATGATTGGTAATGTTCCAAACTCAAATATTCTCCTAAATCCCACGATATATTACAATTAGCTCGGAATAATAATAAAAAAAACAACCTTGAATTATTATTATTATTCTTCAAATAAAAAAAACGAACCATCCCTCTTATTTTCTTTTTTTATTTTCTCAAGCTCTAATACGCCTCAAAGCAATGTAAGCCAACAGCCTATACCCAACGAACATCACCACCAAGACGCTCACGCTCGTCCAAGGTTTAAGCTGCCCGCAAACGTCTTCATCAACGAACTTACACAAGGCCTTATTATGCCCATCGCCACCGCCGCCCATAGTTGCACAGCCGAGCAAAGACGAGAGACTCTTACCATCTCCGTATTGTACGTTTATAAGCAGCCTGTAGCTGTAAAACGTGGTGGACACGTACTTGATCCAGGTCATGAAGCCCGGCACTTTGTGCACGTAATACCCGCCGGTCAAAACGAAAGCAAGCATTGTCACGGTGACCATGGTTGAGGCCTGCTTGGAGTCCATGATCAGTGCACCGAGTGCCAGCCCGAGCCCTTGGGATACGAGCACGTAGCCCAGCAGTATGACGAGCGTCAGCAAGAAGGAGTAGAGCTCGGGCTTGAGGCCCGTCATCCAATACACAATGGAGAGGAACAGCGTGGGGAGAATGAGCTCCATGGGCAGGTCGCTTGTGATCCTTGCCATGAAGTAAGATGACAGTGTGTACATCCCCGAGGCTCTTTCCTTGACGAAAACTGCTCGTTCTTGCGGGAATGCGAAGACGGCGTTGAAAGAGGAGAGTACCCCCCAGAATAGGGAGATGAAGAATAGGAGGCCTAGACGGTCTTGGATATCTCGGTAGTCATTGTGCCACCACATGAAACCAGCCAGCAATGAGGCGACCATGACGTGGAAGACTCGTAGAGAGTTGAAGGTCTCGTGCTTTCGCTCCTTGAGGTTCCTTTGGAGCAAGATGGTGAATTGGTTGAGCCATGTGGTGGTGGTGGTGGTCGGGTGGCGTCGGAGGGTTGACGGGCTTTCCCTTGATGCCGGGCAGGGCGTGTTGGCACAATTCGTTTTGACCCTCGGGGCCAGTAAGTTGTTGTAAGAGGAGACAAGTGCCTGCCTAACATTGGGCTGTTCTGTTTCACTTGAGCCATCTAAGTGGCACACGCCTGCATCAAACAAGGGCCGTTTTTTTAGACCAATAACAATCGATAAATGGCTCGGATTAAGTGTGCAATATGATTAACTATTAGTATAAGACAAAAAGAATGACACAAACTGCATAAAAGAAGTTCCTTTAATGGTTGCCCACAATCAGATATTTTGATATATTTGAGCAGTAAGTATGAGCTAATGAGAGATGTTCTATGTTGGTAATGAGGTGGGGAGTCCACTAAACGATAGTGCTGCTAGTGCATTTAGGGCCACCACACACAAGCCATTTAACAGCAGAAACTATAACGAATTCTTGTTTTCATTAGAGAACGATCGAAGAAGATAAGGATACGCTTTTCAAGTCACATCCGCGACACGCCAGGCAATTCTCTAACATCATTCGAGTTTCTTGCATCTAAGAACGTATCACTTTAATTCGAAAGGCCGGATGCTGAAGCAACATATATTATTACCAAAGGAAATGTCATGATATTCCACCACCATTTAATATATTAGTCTTAGATACTGTCTACTTGTCAACTGTCCCATAAAATCCCACCTTGTATTTCTTTATGCTCTCAAGAGGACCACCTTGAGATAAATGACCTAATATCAGCAGGTTATTTAACCATATTATCCACAGATGGGACTCCATTATGGTTCACTACTACTCATCATATCCGGCTATAACTATGTTCTTTCATAGGTCTGTCTTAAAGCTGAACCATCATCTTCTCAAGATCATGACAATCTTGGTACATCCCTTATCTGTGATGAAAGATGGGCAGGACTTAAATAGTTATCTATTACCATCATCCTCCCCCTCCATAAAAATATGTAAGTGATGGTCTTTATCTGCAAGTTATAAAGTAGTATGGAGGTTGACCAAAGGGAGTAGTGAGTGACCACACCTAGCCAAAACTACACTTCTCCACTCCTATGTAAATCCATACTAACTCACGGATTTGAATAGTGCTCATTTCAAGGAAAACCATAACATGTCACTTTCTCTAGTACAATGATCACTTTAGCAATTAGTCAACACAATCACGCTAGTCAGATTATTTTTTCCCAAAATCTGTGACCCCATAAATCATCTAATCAAATAATTTGATTTCCCATTCCCCATCATATAAAGATGGAAAAACTTTTCTAAATCATAGGTCACATGAGGGCCACAGCCTGTCATGTTCTCGTAATGTTAGGTTGATATTCTTAAACAATCAAGGGAAGAGATGGATGACAATGTAATGAATACAAATTCTTATAGATAATTATTGAAGTACTATATTTTTTTCTAACACTGTCAATATCAAGAACACTTCAGCTCTTGCTTGCCTTGGTGCCTTAGGCTTAACCAAGAACGAGTAAGTTAAGCCGATATCATCACTTCCAACATTACTATCTTTTTTGGACTTTCCCATAATATATCGTGTAAGAAAGATCATATTCTTTTGGCCACTCAAAAGGAAAAGAAAATATCTAAAAAAAAAACTATGAAGTGGACACCATAAAAAAGTAGCTCTCAAAGGAAAAAGTTAGAACCCCAAGTCCACAATTCCATAAGTTTTAGGACACGTATAGTTAGAACCAGCAATTATATGAGGCATCACTTTCACAACCACCCCTTAAAAAAATGTTCTCTTGCATACAACTTGTGCAAGAATCTATGTGAAAATTCTTTTAAAAAATCAGCTAGTGTCAATTTCTTGAAGGAAAACTCAATAATGAAAGCGGCCCATTTCAATTGTGACACTGACACTAATCTAGACCTTGCTGTAATGCAAGCAAAAAAGGTCAAGAGGGTGATGTTTCTCTAAATATAGGTCTGACCCACTCCTTAGTCCATGGACCAATACTGGCATTGCTCCTAGAGAAATTTAGTAACCAAAATCTTGTCGGAAATGAGATAAACACCTTACAAATGCATGCATGTTCGATGTTAACTACTAAACAATGTCTAAAAGTCCCATCAAAATTAATGCAGAATGGCATTTACCTAAAGACTAGACACACAAATCAGCCACTAGCTCATGTATGCCAACCGACATGACGCGAGCCTGCTAGAATTACTGTATGCCCTTATAATTTTACTTATCTTGTAGTAAAAAGTTGGCTCAGCTAATTAAGACAACGTTGCTAAGCAAATAGATGGCCACCATTAAAAATCTTGACTTTTCTTAAACATAGCTTCTGATCGTCCTTATGATCTATCATGTTGATGTCCCTAGTCCCACACACACAGTACACACACACACTTGCTTACCATCATTAATGTGAAATCGACAGAGAAAAATTATTCAAGATTCAAATATCTATCAACCCCTATTGCAAATGTCAATCGCCCAAGAAAATAAAATTGCTAGTTTTGCGGGTGAAATTAAATGCGTACATGCAAGTTGATGCGAGGAACGTTTCAGTACCTCAAATCGGTTGATCTAACATGTATGATTTTTTTTTATAATAAAATATGATGATGATAATAATAAATAAAGAGTGAAAAAGAAAGCAACTTTAATTGGATTTTGTGGTAATAAAATAGATATGGACAAAAGCGTACCATTAGCGAGATCAAGCATGAAATCTGCAGGATTCATGGCGAAGCTCGGCGAGAATCCAACGGTTTCAAAGTAGCCCATGGCCTCGCTCCTCTTGCCGAAGTACATACACCTCCCTTCTGACAAGAGAAGCAAATCGTCGAACATCTGGTACACACGACTCGACGGCTGGTGCAGCGATGTGATCACCGTCTTTCCCTTCGCAGCCAGGCTCCCCAGAGCTATCACCACCCTGTACGCCGCCGTGGCGTCCAAGCCCGAGGTGGGCTCGTCGAGGATCAAGACACTGGGGTCGACAAGCATCTCGTGAGCTATGCTCACTCTCTTTCTCTCCCCACCCGATATTCCTCGGACGAATGTGTTGCCTATGATCGTATGCTCGCACTTGGACAGTCCCATCTCAGATATCACACGATCGGCAACGGCGACCTTGTCCTCTCGTGGCATCGAATTTGGAAGTCTGAAGCAAAAGAAAGTATAAATCTTGATATTACATAAAATGGATAGAACCCTTAGGATTAGAATGATAAATTGAAAAGGTAAGAAATTTCGCTACTTCAACGTAGAATTCGCCCGTTCATACAAAACCCATACACATGCACGACTATATTAAAAGCCAATGCAATGTAATAAACACATACTATATGCATATGACCTCACACAAACCTTAACAGTGCGCAGAAAATGAGAGTCTCACGAACGGTCAAGTGAGGGTACAAGACATCATCTTGCGCCACAAACCCAGTCTTCTTGAGGATCGTCTTACTGGGCTTTCGATTGTTGAAGAGTACAGTGCCGGTGAGTCCGTGGCCGTGGTGGAGGCGGCCGGCGACGGCGTTGAGGAGGGTCGACTTGCCGCTTCCCGATGGTCCCAGGACGGCTAAGATTTGACCCGGCGAGGCCACGCCGGTAATATTGTTCAGGATCGTGCGTTGCTGATGACGTGGAAGATCGTGCCGACGAAGATGACGATGATCGGTTGTTGGGTTCGGATTTTCCACATCAGATGATGCCGGCGTTGAGGCGCCACTGCTCATGTTAAAGATCATATTTTTTATATTACAAGCTATTCTTGGCTTCGTCGTCGAACCATTCGCGCTTTCCAGCTTGACTCTGTAAGAAACTTCCATGAACTGCAATAAAAAGAATCGATCTTTCAGACAAGATCATAAGCAAGCAGCACATGGTACTGATCATAATCGTATGTTAAAGTAGAAACATGAATAGTTCTCTCCTTGAGTTCCATCCTACCTTGACAGTGATTGGAGAAGAAGAGACACAGTCTCTTAGCTTAGAGTCTCCTCCATTAACAGAAGCTTCTGCAGCTGCTGCAGCTTCATTGCCAGAATCCAGCATTGTTTTCTTGTCTTTTTTATTTTACTTTTTTCTTCTTTCTTTACTCTCTCTCTAAAAAAATGAGGTGAAATTACACTTAAAGAAAAAGCAACGGAGGAGAAAAAAGCAATATGGGGCCAACAACTCAAAGGAAGCAAACGACACAAATATATAAACGTCGAAAGAAAGGGAGAGAATTGGGAATGAGAATTGAGATCTCAACTCTTAAATATATGCTATTACCTCCCACCTTCCCTTTTTTAATTTGGTAAATGTGATACTCCCCCCTAAGTGCGTGCCACGTCACCCCACAGTTCATGTGCACGTGGCGTTATGACACACAACGCATCTGTCCTCTTTGCTTTTTCTTTAATTGGATCTTTGTTGTAAGGAGAGGAGAGTGAGAGGGGGGATAGGATATACACTGCACTACACACTAAGCCGTTTGCATTCTATCTATGATCTGTCCATCTTTAGTAGCTTTAATGCTATGCTCTCTCTCTTTCGTACTTCAGGCACTAACCAACTTTATGATAGCTTACAAGAGAGAGAGAGAAGGCAGACAGTTCAGCAGCAACTACGAGGAAATAAAAAAAAAAAAGGAAAAGAGAGACATTGAATGACAAGAATCATATGCATAGTCTTGTCTAATACGAGCAATCAGTGATGGAGGTGATGGCCATCGATGATGCAGTTTCAGACACATGCATGTATTGTTTCTTGAGTGGATATATGCATTATGTGCAGGATGTATTCTTTTGTATATTGGGTTATAATAATAATAGTTACCTAAACTTTATATGTATTTATTATAAATTATGCATTAGATTTTATAGATAAAAGGCCTTTATATGTCGACTAACTTCACTTCAAAGCATCTATTGAACGACTCTATTTTTAGTGAGACTAATCCTAATAACATGTGTGATTTGTCCCAAATCAGTTCAGAAGAACTTCTTGACCTCCATATGAACAAATCATAACCTTCCACTTGATTCATGAATGAATAACAATCTTAATTTATTTTTCAGAATATAAAAAATCTCAATATATATATATATATTGCGGGTTTTAAGGGGGATATTAGGGTAAGTGAGAGGAAGAGAAAGATTGCTCGTAGTTGAGGAGGTCATAAATCTTGGCAGATAATGTAACAACATTCAATGTACGTGAAAGAAAGATCCATTCATATCATTCATAAGATATATCGAAGTGGCTGCTTTTAGTGCCTTCACGAGGAAAGAGGCTTCCTCAATTTCATACCTTATTTCCTAACTTCTATATATAGTATTTATCTTCCCATTTTTCAAAATTAAATAACTGATAAATTAAAAATTAAAAAATAATATATTTTCTTTTTTACTTATAAATCACGAGTGCAACTCCCTCCTCATGCACGCATTATTACACGTAGACATGCTTCGTTTGCAATCTTTCATTGGAGAAGATAAATTAAATTAAGCATGGTTTATTATTACATTTGTGTTACTGCCCTTCCTAACCCTAATATATTGACTTTTTAACAATAATAATAATTATATTATTATTATTAAGACAGGACAGCAGAGGAGAAAAAAAAAAGACTTCTATGAGTGCAATCATTAATCCCTCCATTATATGTAGAAAGAAAGAAAAAGAAAGAAAAAGAAAGAAAAAAAAAAGAACAAAAGCTCCATTACAAAAACACAGCATGAGTTTGTACTTATTTAAAGCAAAATGTGACACGCGTCATGATGGATCTCACGATGGATGATAGATATTTATCAAACATCGTACGGTCAATTTCTTTCCTAATTTTCTTTGATGGACCATTTAAAAAAAGAAGGAATAATTCTTATGCAGAAGCAAAACTATAATTCTCCTTTATGAATATCATTCTTCCAACATGAATCTGGTAATAAAGCATTGCATGAGTTGCATGGATTTGAAATTCTAAGCTAGCATTATAATTATTATTATTACTAAAAGAGTTCCATGTCGATATCGAAATTCAAATCCTTAATCATCCTGTGAAGAAGCTGCTTGTCCATCTCTAAGCCAATCGAATCATTTATCCAGCACAAAACGAGCTCCGTTCCATGATGATCGAACCCTTTTTTAGATTCGTCCCATCTTCCGCTTAGCTGCATATGAATCAGATATCAAACATGTATCCTCCCGCGGTAATGAAATCGCCAAGATGGAAAAACGTAACTGCAGTTTCATCGGCTATATCTGCTGTTGTCATAGCATTCTGCAAGAATTGAGCAGTGGTCCCCCAAACTGGTGCGTTTGGTTCCATCGGCATGCCTCAGTTGCTTCTTTCAGAGATCGGCCATAGAGGAGGGATAGTGCTCTACACGAGGCTTGATTCGGAACTTTTTCAACCATCTGGCTAATGACAACGGTGGAATAATGTCACATCATCGGCCTTGACTTGAGCAAACTGTATGTGTGTCGAAAAAGCTCCAAAGTCTCGGTGTGACGTTCGTTAGCAGCAAAT
Source organism: Lindernia subracemosa (assembly GCA_028392965.1). Classification (NCBI taxonomy): domain Eukaryota; kingdom Viridiplantae; phylum Streptophyta; class Magnoliopsida; order Lamiales; family Linderniaceae; genus Vandellia; species Vandellia subracemosa. The sequence continues at coordinate 417,358 of JAQPCC010000073.1, forward strand.
CCATTCACGAGTAACCACATTAGACCTTACTATCGAATTCAGAAATAGACTCAAGGCCTCATCACATAATCCCCCGATTGATCGTAGGCTGAAAATGCATTCCAGCTCAGAATACTCTTTGATTCGAGGTCAGAGAAGAAATAATCTGCCTTCTCTGTATGACCATTCTTCCCATACATGGTTAAAAGGGCATTTCTCACGGATACATACTTCTCAAAACCAAACCATCTGTTATTACATCGCGCATGGATGATTTCACCTAACCTCTCCAGTGCAAATCGATAAAACAACAGCAGCCGACTCAGCCGTAAAGAATAAAACGATCATAAGAGACAAGGAATGCAAGAACGCACGACATAACAATTATATGAGTCATAAAAAAAATCAAGAAATTTATCGCCTCAGAGAAATATGGATTTCCAAACTCAAGATAGCAACTTGCTGATCAATCATTCATGTACACAGAAAGAAAATCAATTGAGACAGTCAATACAATTTTGACATTGTGCAATATGATGGCCAAAAGAAAATCCACACCTCGTGGGTGACAATTATAACAAGTCATCGCTTCAATTGAATTGCTCCTTTTAATGTCAATATTTCAATGAAATGGATCGTTTCGATCAAATGGGAACCGAAAATATGTCGGCATAAACGCGTGAAACCTCGCGAAGAAAATTCTTCACGCGGTTCCACGCGTTTTAATATAAAATAATAATATAAAATAATAATATTAAAATAATTAGCTATTAGAAGTTGAGTTTTCCTATAAATAGGCACTTAACGATCAGAAGGAAATCATCCCAAGACACAACACAATATAGAGATCAGAAGGAAATCATCCCAAGACACAACACAATATAGAGTGATAAGTAAGATAGAGAGTTTGTAAGATATTTCTCCAACTATAAAGAGAGATAATCTTTGTCTTCTCCTTTATAGATTGAGAGTTTGTAACTCCTATCATTTCCTCTATAATAATATTTCTACCTTACCCGTGGTTTTTCACCCTGATTTGGGGTTTTCCACGTAAATCTCGGTGTTACTTTTATCCCATTTTTCAACAAGTGGTATCAGAGCTTTGTCTGGGTGTCTATAAAGTCTACTTACCGTATGCTCTGTGGTTGCCAATGATATTGGATCCTCCACATCAGAAAGTTTGTTAGATTATTATTATTCATCCATTTAAAGTTTTCTGGGGAGAGAGAAAAAAAAAATTAAAAATATGGGAAGTAAACCAAATGATATTGAGAAGTTCAACGGGAGAAATTTCTCGCTGTGGAAGATGAGGATCAAGGCAATATTACTAAAAGAAAATTGTCTTGAAGCCATCACCGGCAGGCCTGAAAGAATTACAGATGATAACAAATGGAGGAAAAAGGACGGAATGGCCATTGCAAATATTCATCTGACATTAGCAGATGATATATTGTCAAGTATTGAAGAAAAAGAAAGTGCGCAAGAAATTTGAGAGCATCTGGAGAAGCTGTATCAAGCCAAGTCACTTCACAGTAGAATTTTCTTGAATGAAAATTATATTCTCTAAGAATGGAGGAATCTTCATCAGTGACAGAGCACGTCAACAAATTGAATACTCTATTTTCTCAACTCAAAGATTTGGACTACAAAATAGAGCCAAATGAACGTGCTGAGCTTCTACTCCAAAGTCTGCCAGACTCTTATGATCAACTCGTCATTAGTCTAACCAACAACCAAACTGCGGGGGAACTTATCTTCGATAATATTGCAGCTGCGGTTCTGGAAGAAGAAAGTCGGCGCAATAATAAAGAAGACAAGGTGATTACCTCATATCAAGCAGAGGCGTTGACAGTGACGAGGGCAAGATCTGGAGAACGAGGTCCAAGTGGGAGCCGTAAACGGGCCAGATTAGGAGAACATGGTCCAAGTGGGAGCCAAAGACCAGTTCTGAAAAATAAAAAGGCTATAAAATGTTACCACTGTGGTAAGAAAGGCCATCTAAAGAAAGATTGTTGGGCTCTAAACAAAAACCCCATGGTCCAAGGAAATGTCGCCAATACTACAGACGATGGATTTGTCATGGTATGTGAAGCTGCAACTACCATCGGAGAGAAGGGAAGATTTGACGATATGTATAATATCTCCGATATTTTTCTAGTTATATGAAGCCTAATGTTGTCATTGATTTCAGCCCAATTCTTAAGATCTTCTCTAACCAAATATCAAACATTTAGGCCCAGCCCATCAATAGATCTAGTATGTTCTCCTCTTTCTGTCTTAATCTCCCTCTTTCCTAAGGAGCGAACGGTGCATAGAGAAGTAGGGGAGATTTAGACAAGTTGTGTACGGAAAAATCAGGCGAGGCAAAGCTTTTGGAGCTTAAATTCTGAGGAGTTTCTGGTCTTAGCTGACCTTATCAAGGTAATCAACATGTTGTATATACCTCAAATTCGTTTGTACATTTCGGTTCATAAAAGTTCAGTCTGCGCGGCTTCTGTTTTCTGCATGTTTGACCTAGCTAGAGGTATTGGATTCCCCTGAAACTTGTTGCATTAGGAAGATAACTTTCTCAGCTTTCCATAGCCACTCGAATCAGCTCAATCCGATAAGTCATCATTTTTATACAAATTTTTGAAGTGCACAGCGAAGCAGAAAGTTCTGATGGTACTGTTCTGGAAAAAAAACTGAGGCGCAGCTGCTGTTTTTCGTGGTTTTGACCCATGTAGGCTAATCCGATTAATCTAAAACTTGTCTTGTTTGAAAGCTAACCTTCCTAGCTTTTCATAGCAGCTTGAACCATCTTAATCCGAGGGCTGTACGAATTGTTAGGAATTATCGAACTTGCTGCTGTAAAACAAAGAATATGCTATCGTATTTGCAGGAAATGCTCATGGCTGATTTTAAAGGTGTTTGTTATCACTTGTTAGGTGAAGGGACATCAGCCGAGGGCTCGAGGGCAGCTTCGGGTCTTGGGGAACGCTAGGTTTTGACAGGTGAGTGGGTAATACGGGAACGCATTCCCTTCACGGGACGTGTGGACCTCGTTGCGTCGTTTTAATTTGTCGTCCTAAGTTATCGGTTTACGTCATCGTTTTTCTTAGGTGATATCGTATGTGTTTGGGACAATGAGCCTTGCCGGCTATAGTGTTAATATTTGTGGGGATTGTTGTATATGTTTTGGGTGTTTTAGACTGATGATTATATGACTCATTTCCTGACGTGGTGATGTGACCCTACTTGACTTATTTGATTCATGATATGGATTGTCGTGTTTTGGTCGGTCTTGTTGTTGCATAAACTTGGTACCAGGTAGTAGTAGCCCGAATGGCCACGTTCGGGTGAGTGAGAGTGGCAAAAATCGAGTAGTAGCCCACGGCTTGGCACACCGGGGTGAGTGAGGCCCAACGACTGCAACCTGTTAGTTGTCGGGTCGTCGTGGAGGACCCGCCTTCTAAGAGAGAGGGTGTGTCCGTATTATCTACTCACTGAGCCGTGGTTTGCTCACCCCATTATTTATATCCCCCTTCCAGGTTATCGATTTTCCTTGGACGTGCCATTTTGCGATCATACTTCCGCTGCCGTTTCATCCACACTTTGGTACATAGTCTTCTTTTGTTGGGTCCATTGGCAGCGTTGTTTTAGAAGGAAATTTTGTTGTAAATTCATTCCTTTGTTTGATCGATTCGGCGACGTAGTTTGATATTTTGTACAAAACTCATCTTCGATATATATATATATAAATATATATACACATGTTCTTTTATTTCCTTCCCGTGTATTATTGTCATTCGATGAGTACGAAATGGATACCCAGCCTTGCGTTTATCGAGAAACGCGGCGGCTGTCGCGCCTGTGACGCAGGTCAGGGCGTGACAATATGTGGCTTCTCGACTCAGCAGCTACTGTTCATATGACCTCTCGAAGGGAATGGTTCCATCAATACGAATCAACCTCTGAGGGATATGTGTACAGCTGTAATGATCAAGTTCTGAAGATCGTTGGGGTTGGTACGATTAAACTAAAGATGTACGATGGCACCGTGCGCACCATTCAAGCTGTTCGACACGTAGAAGGCTTGAAGAAAAATTTGTTGTCTTTGGGGCAGCTGGATGATCTGGGTTTCAAAATTGAATTGAAGAATAAGATCATGAAAATTTCTCAAGGCGCACTGGTAGTCATGAAGGGCAAAAAGATAGCTGCAAACTTATACATGCTGAAGGGAGAGACTCTGCAAGAAGGACAAGCATCTGTTGTCACGACAAATTCGAGCGAAAAGTCTTCAATGACTTGGCACAAGAAACTTGGTCACATGTCGGAACAAGGCATGAAAATTCTTGTCCAGAAGAATCTACTCCCGGGGCTCACAACTGTGTCACTACCATTTTGTGAGGATTGCATTGTAAGCAAGCAGCATCGCCTGAAGTTCAACTCATCGAATTTCAGAAGTAAAGTAATTCTGGAATTGGTGCACTCTGATGTTTGGCAAGCACCGACTACATCTCTGGGAGGCGCCAACTACTTCGTGTCATTCATAGATGATTATTCCAGGAGATGCTGGGTGTATCCAATCAAGAAGAAGGATGACGTGTTTCCGACCTTCAAAACATATAGAGCACGAGTTGAACTTGAATCCAACAGAAAGATCAAATGTCTGCGGTCCGATAATGGATAAGAATATTCTGGCAAAGAATTCACTGAATTCTGTAAAGGAGCGGGTATCAGAAGACAGTTCACCACGGCGTACACTCCACAACAAAATGGAGTGGCAGAGCGGTTGAATAGGACCCTGTTGGAAAGAACAATGGCTATGTTGAGAACTGCAAGTTTAGACAAGGAGTTCTGGGCGGAAGCAGTCTGTACTGCCTGTTATGTGGTGAATCGGGCCCCATCTACTGCGATAGAGATGAGGACACCGATGGAAATGTGGACTGATAAACCTGCTGACTATTCAAACTCCATATATTCGGAAGTCCTGCATATGTGATGTACCACAAGCAAGAAACGACGAAGTTGGATCCAAAGTCTAGAAGGTGTCTATTCATGGGGTATGCTGAAGGAGTAAAAGGGTACCGCTTGTGGGATCTCACTGACCACAAAGTGGTTATCAGCAGAGATGTTATTTTCTTAGAAGATAACATTCAGGAGCAAGACAAAGATGATAGCAATTTGGCAAAGACTACATCAACACCGGGGAAACGAAAATTGGAGCAAGACAATTCTTCTGAAGCTGAACCGGCGCACGAAGAGCTCGACCCAGTCGAAACTGAAGTACCGGACCTCTGGCGATCAAAACGCGTGCGTAGGCCGCCAAGTTGGTACTCAGATTATGATACAGAGAGCAATATTGCATACTGTTTTCTAACTGAGGATGGAGAGAGCCAACCACTTTCCAAGAAGCACTGAACAGCTCAGATGCGAGTCAGTGGATTTCAGCAATGCAAGAAGAAATGGAAGCTCTCTATAAAAATTCGACATGGGAGTTGGTGCCATTACCGCAAGGAAGGAAACCTATTGGCAACAAATGGGTGTTTAAAATCAAGCGGAATGGTGATGACCAGGTAGAGCGATATCGTGCCAGACTGGTTGTAAAGGGATATGCTCAGAAAGAAGGAATCGACTTACAACAGTCAGAGTAGTCTTGTCAATGTGTGCTACATTTGACTTGCATCTTGAGCAGCTGGATGTAAAAACGGCCTTTCTCCATGGCGACTTGAAGGAAGAAATATATATGCTTCAACCAGAAGGCTTTCAAGAAAAAGGCAAAGAAGATCTGGTTTGCAGGCTGATCAAATCTCTTTACGGGCTCAAACAAGCGCCACGATGCTGGTATAAGAGATTTGATTCCTTCATAATGAGTCTTGGCTACAACAGGCTATATTCAGATCCTTGTGCGTATTTCAAGAGATTTGGTGATGACGATTACATCATGTTGCTGTTATACGTTGATGATATGCTGGTAGCAGGACCCAACAAAGATCGCATCAATGATCTGAAGACTCAACTGGCTGGTGAGTTCGAAATGAAGGACTTGGGACATGCAAACAAAATTCTTGGCATTCAAATCTCTCGGGATAGAAGCAACCGGAAGATTTGGCTTTCTCAAAAGAATTATTTGAAGAAAGTCCTGCGAAGGTTCAACATGCAAGACAGTAAGCCAATATCTATCCCTCTCGCTGCTAACTTTAAATTGTCCACCGATATGTGTCCAACCAATGAAGACGAGAGGATAGAGATGTCTCGAGTGCCATATGCATCGGCAATTGGAAGTTTGATGTTTGCCATGGTGTGTACCAGACCAGACATTGCCCATGCAGTGAGAGTAGTAAGTCGATTCATGTCCAACCCAGGACGGGAGCACTGGAGTGCAGTCAAGAGGATACTAAGATATATCAAGGGAACCTCTAATCTTGCATTATGCTACGGAGGTACAGATTTTACTGTCCACGGTTATGTTGATGCCGATTATGCAGGTGAACTAGATAAAAGCAGATCCACAACCGGATATGTGTTCAATCTTGCTGGCGGAGTTGTAAGCTGGGTTTCAAAACTGCAATCGATTGTTGTTACGTCAACAACGGAAGCAGAATATGTCGCAGCTACGCAAGCCAGTAAAGAGGCAATATGGTTGAAGATGTTGCTGGAAGAACTCGGCCACAAACAAGAGAATGTTGTTCTCTATTGTGATAGCCAGAGTGCGTTGCATCTTGCGAAGAATCCAGCATTTCATTCAAGAACCAAACACATCCGGGTTCAATACCACTTTGTTCGTGAACAAGTGGAAGAGGGAACAGTGGACATGCAAAAAGTTCACACTGTGGATAATCTAGCAGACTTCATGACCAAAGCAATCAACGTGGACAAGTTTATGTGGTGTCGTTCCTCCTGTGAATTGACAGAACCTGGCAAGGTTGAAAGAATGATGTGAAGATATGATGGTGCTTCAATCAAATCTTCAAGTGGGAGATTGTCGGCATAAACGCGTGAAACCGCGTGAAGAAAATTCTTCACGCGGTTCCACGTGTTTTAATATAAAATAATAATATTAAAATAATATTATTATTTTAATAGCTATTAGACGTTGAGTTTTCCTATAAATAGGCACTTAACGATCAGAAGGAAATCATCCCAAGACACAACACAATATAGAGTAATAAGTAAGATAGAGAGTTTGTAAGATATTTCTCCAACTATAAAGAGAGATAATCTTTGTCTTCTCCTTTATAGATTGAGAGTTTGTAACTCATATCATTTACTCTATAATAATATTTCTACCTTGCCCGTGGTTTTTCACCCTGATTTGGGGTTTTCCACGTAAATCTCGGTGTTACTTTTATCCCATTTTTCAACAAAATCAAGATCAAATATTTCGATCAGATGAGATTCGAAATAGACTAACTATGCTCCGTGGCAACGATTCCCAGCTCCTCCGTGATGATCCATATCCTTGCCCTTGCCTCTGCAATCATCACGACCGTGCTCCTCGCCATCGTAATCATCCTCGTCAAAAGGTTTCTCTTTGTGGAAAATACAACATTTCTTCGAACTCCTCTTGTTCATGAACTCGTTGTTCACAGTCCCTTCTTTCCAAGACACCTTCTTCTTGGGACGCTTAAGTTTCAAAACCAGCGATTCCGTGATCTGCGGCTGCTGCTGATTGGAGGTCGACCCCGCCTCAATCGTCACGGTGGTGGTGGCCGTGGCTTCAGCTGTGGCGAGGGATGGGATGGATTGTCTCGAGGAAGTCGCTCTCGCCATCGATTCGAGTATACCCAGGCTAGGTTTAGGGTTTCGATTTGAATATTTTGGGGATAATTTCTGCGTCGTTTATAGGCGCGACTTTGTGCGTTTTAACGGAATGGTTGGCAATGGATTTGTTAGTTATATGGTATTCGTTAATAGATTGATATTTTATATTGTCGATATTACTTTTGCATCTTCAAGATAAAAGAACAAACATGATTTGGCTAAAAGATCAAGAAAAATGGAATATTTTCATGATTTGTAAAATAAGAATATAAATGGAAAAAAAAAAATAGCAAATCCTATTTTAACTGGGAATTTGACATTACATTATGACATTTTTATGGATAAAATTTTGTATCATTATTCTGAAGAAGGAACGCTAAATCATGTCTTTATTTTATTCTCTCTATCTCTTTCTCAGAGATGATCTAATCGAACGCATTGGTCTATAAATTGTCTATAAATTTGTGCTCTGCCACCATGATTCTCCTTTTCTCTCTTCTCCATTTTATTCCCATTGTAAACTTCTGCGTTATCTACTACAGCAAATCGCAGCTCGTCAAGCTAGGCTCTCACCTTCTGTTCTTGCACGTATATATACGCAAGGTCTCTTCTCTCTCCCTCAGAGACTTAGATCTATGGCGTCACTCACAGATTAGATGCCTTTATCAATGACCCTTTTCCATTCTAGTTTATATCCTAGATTTTTTTGAAATTTTCGTCTGCAGGTGTGTGTATTTGTTGTCTCTTTTGTCCGAGATGAGTATTTTGTGGATCTAATAGTAATGTTTTTTCTGTTTTATTGGAATTATGGTAATGCACGAGCTTAAAAAGACTAACCCTTTTCGTTTCCTTTCGATGTGGTTTGCAATTTTGTTTCTATCTCGGCTTTGTGGCTTGTATGTATACAAAAACTCTATCTTGATAGCTTCTGATTCTCTTGCTTATATCTTCTGTCATATGGTTTCTGTGTCAATGTGGTCGGCGGGATTTGAGCGTCGAGGTAGTTTGTTTTGTCCGTATTTTACTTTTCGCCTAGTGTTTCCTTTTTTAACGCAGAATATTACGTCTTAATAATGGTTCTCACTACCAACTTTTGTGTGGTTAAAGAGGTATATATGTATTCAATTGATGCAGAATATACCTTGATTGGGAGGCAAAACTGATAATGGACGGTATTAATCCTATTCTTGATGGGTTGAGAGGTCGAGGTGCTGCTCCAATGGGTCTTGGAAGCGTGAGCTCGCAGTGCTCTCTATCGGAAATGGACGACTATGACCTCTCAAAACTACTCAACAAGCCCAAGCTAAGCATAGAGAGGCAGAGATCATACGATGACAGGTCACTTAGTGAGTTGTCTATCGGTCTAACAAGAGATAACCACGAGAGTGCATATTCGCCTGGACGGTCGGCTTTGGACTCGCCTGGATCATATGCAAGAAGCTGCTTCGAGCCCCATCCAATGGTTGCTGAAGCTTGGGAAGCTCTTCGACGCTCGTTGGTCTACTTTCGTGGTCAGCCTGTTGGCACTATCGCTGCTTACGATCATGCTTCTGAGGAGGTTCTAAATTACGACCAGGTAGGATGCTTAAACTCCCTTGGAACTCAAAAGCAATGTTAACCCTTTCTGGCTTACTTCATGATTGAACTTAGGTGTTTGTGAGAGATTTCGTGCCTAGCGGGCTGGCCTTTCTCATGAACGGTGAGCCCGACGTAGTTAAAAATTTCCTGCTAAAGACACTTCAGCTTCAAAGCTGGGAGAAAAGAATAGATAGGTTCAAGCTTGGCAAGGGCGTTATGCCTGCTAGCTTCAAAGTACTACACGACCCAGTTCGTAAGACCGATTCTATGGCGGCAGACTTTGGCGAGAGTGCAATCGGTAGGGTAGCTCCAGTCGATTCTGGCTTCTGGTGGATCATTCTTCTCCGAGCATACACAAAGTCCACTGGAGACTTAACCTTGTCTGAAACTCCCGAGTGTCAGAAGGGTATGAGGCTCATCCTTACACTGTGCTTGTCCGAAGGATTCGACACCTTCCCGACCCTTCTGTGCGCCGACGGTTGCTCCATGATCGATCGTAGAATGGTAAGACGGTATAACAAGCTACTGTTCATTTCTTGAGACCATTTGAGTTTCTCAACTATTCTTGGCAGGGAGTTTATGGATATCCCATAGAGATCCAAGCCCTCTTCTTCATGGCGCTGAGGTGTGCCTTGGTGATGCTGAAGCACGACGCAGAAGGCAAGGACAGAATCGTGAAGCGCCTGCACGCCCTGAGCTACCACATGAGGAGCTACTTCTGGCTCGACTTTCAGCAGCTGAACGACGTATACCGTTTCAAGACGGAGGAGTACTCCCACACTGCGGTGAACAAGTTCAACGTCATCCCCGACTCTATTCCCGAGTGGGTTTTCGATTTCATGCCCACCCTCGGAGGCTACTTCGTCGGGAACGTGAGCCCAGCGAGGATGGACTTTAGGTGGTTCGCCCTCGGCAACTGCATCGCTATACTGTCCTCCCTCGCCACCCCAGAGCAGGCCTCTGCTATCATGGACCTCATCGAGTCCCGCTGGGAGGAGCTGGTCGGCGATATGCCCCTCAAGATAGCTTTTCCGGCCATCGAGAGCCACGAGTGGCGCATAGTCACGGGCTGCGACCCTAAGAACACGAGGTGGAGCTACCACAACGGTGGCTCATGGCCAGGTCCGTCCATTACCCTACTCGCTCGATAAACTCCATTTTCTTGGCTTGCCATGATCTTCTTTCTACACCATTATTACATCCCACTGTCTTTTTTCTACCTTAAATGCTGCTGCTAATCTAAACCATGGACTACTCTATACACGCAGTGCTACTGTGGCTGCTAACAGCTGCGTGCATAAAGACGGGGCGCCCGCAGATTGCGAGGCGGGCGATCGACCTAGCGGAGAGCCGCCTGGCCAAAGATGGCTGGCCGGAGTACTACGACGGCAAGTTGGGGAGATTCGTAGGGAAGCAGGCGAGGAAATATCAGACTTGGTCTATTGCAGGGTATTTAGTTGCCAAGATGATGTTAGAAGATCCTTCTCACTTGGGCATGATATCCCTCGTAGAAGACAAGCAGATGAAGCCAGTTATCAAGAGATCTTCCTCATGGACTCGTTGATAGATTAGATACCATAATAAAATATTATTCTTTTTTTCTTGTATTATAATATTATATACGTGGCAGAAAATTTTTGAAGGATTTTTCTCTGTTTTAATTTCATTCTTTTGCAGTAATTCATTTGTTTTGAAACCTTATTATTACAACCTTTCATAGGCAGACAATAAAATCACAAGTTTTCTTGGGCCTTAAAAATTTAATGGGCCTATATAAGTTGGATGCTAGGCCCATCATCAAAGTTGACCTATCTATCAAAGTGTCTTCGTCAGTGACGATTTGAACTACGGGCGTTATTTCATCTATTTTGTTTTTATAACTAAAACATTTAGATTAGAAGATGATATTAATTAAAATAAAATAAACGAAGAAACATTGAAATTTATGAATCACGTCATCGTGCCTACCAAACACTTACCCACCAGCCCATAATAAATGCTAATTTCTTACGTATTATTAAGTATAACTGCCCTTTTCTTCTATATAATAATATTTGAATAATTTTTGTCGTTTCAGGCTATTTATATCTTTTAAAAACTTTGACTAATTTAGGTTATGTTGTTAATGCTTTGGGATTAAAAGAAGAAAAGTAAAAATAATATTTCTAGCAGTGTGCATCGTACGTAGTTCAAGACATTGAAACTAATTTAATCTGATTGATTTATTCCAAATGTAGACATTTCCCTTATCTCTTCGCCTAATTCTCCAACTTGCTTACATTACATTGATATAATATAGACTTCATTCTATATAATATTATAAATTATAAATAATAAATAATAAGAATAAAAATTCACTTAGAATGATCCACCAAATGAATCGAATAAGTTCCTACACGACTTGGTGACTCCTAGTGCTATGGATGGCACATGCAATCTCACGTCGAAATTGTATATATATTAAATAAGTCTTATTTATTTATTTAAAATTAGCTTGTTATATTTATGCACCAATATTTATGCATTCTATCAAACATTTTTTTTTATTACAAAATTAATTTACTATATAGAATTGAAATGAAACGGGCAGTGGTTGGCTGGCCTAATATAAAACTGAAATTAATCATATGAAACGCACATGGACGTGAACATGACTTACCAACAATATATATTTTTTTAAATTTATTTCATTTTCATTTCCCTAACTTTTTTACTTTACTATTTTTATCAACTTTTGAAAGAGGTTTATACCTACCATCCAACAAATGCCAAATGCTCTTGATTCTTCTAATCTTCTCATCTCATGTGCTTTTGTGAGCCTAACGTTCAATGATCTGCATTATTAATATACATTATTTATTCAATTATATTAAATCTCTCTCTCTCTCTCTCTCTCTCTCTCTCTCTCTCTCTCTCTCTCTCTCTCTCTCTCTCTCTCTCTCTCTCTCTCTCTCTCTCTCTCTCTCTCTCTCTCTCTCTCTCCCACGTGAGTTATATTTAGGTATTATTAGGTAAGAGGCATATATGCCCGAAATTTATGGTGGAACACATGCACAAAAAATTAGATTCCAAAAACACCAAATATATTCTTAATTATTTAGATAAACCAATGCCATGTGCATTCTATATATATATATATAAGTTCGATATAGATCATAATGAATTAATTGTTAGGTAATAATTGAACTACACATTTATGTCATATATGTTTAAAGATCGTCAAGACATCAAAAGTATAAACATAATAGAGGGGTGGAATATCGATATATATATATATATATATATATATATATATATGCATACATATTTTTGGGGTGCTAATCTGGGGTGATCTCTATATAAACATATTAATATATGGTGCGAGTTAGATTAATTCAAATCATAGGAAGATTAGATGGGGGTGTTAACTCGACCTAGAGTTATCTATATAGAAGAATAAAATAAAATATAAACTTTAATTATGTCACACTCTTACAGGTGTTGATTATTTGTCCATAAATTCTATTGCCCGTTGACTTTGATCGTCTAAGCTTCATGTGTCATGCCTGTCTGAAATAAGACTATTCAACGGTTTTAATATATCTGATAATTCTAGTACATGTACTTGGATATATCTATGTAAATTTTAATTATTATATATGAGAGAAAAAAAAAATATTACAGTCAATTTTCGATTTATTATATTTTCGTGACAGTTACAAATTTACATGGAAAAGACAAGAAAACTCATTAAAAATAAAAATAAAAAGTCATCACGGATAATTAACAATTCACCCTTAGATTAAGTAGGTAATATAAATGGATCACAGTCAAAACGCCCGCCGTCGATACGCTACGGCAGCTTGATGGAAGATCTACAGTTGCCACCCGACGGAACCTTCTTCCAACACAATCAAATCGCCGGAGCCATCTCCTTCGCCGGCGTCCCAAAGAAGTCGTAGAAAGTCTTGGACTCAGCCGACGATGAGTTACTGAAATTAGAGATAACACCTTTACCGTAGTACTTCAGCGAAGGGAGCCCAATAGAAAGCTCTAAGTCAAGAGCTTCGCCGGCTTCCGTGGCAGGAGGAAGCGGCGGAGGCTTCCACGACTCCGTCCGGGACTCTTCCGTGGTGGTGCTGCTGTTGCCATCGCGCGATGAAGGCGAGGATAGCATGTTATTGTAGTTATTATTATTGTCTGGTCGACCTTTGATATTATTGTTGGTGGGCGGGGTGCGGCGGCTTAGTACTGACGTGGCGGCGATGGTCTTCTGAGGCGGCGAACGTGCGGCGGAGGAGTTGAGAGGACGGTGGGTTTGAGGGTCGATGCCACGGCTGATGAGCTTGCGCTTGATGTGTGTGTTCCAATAATTCTTTATCTCATTGTCTGTTCTTCCTGGTAATCTTCCTGCTATAAGTGACCATCTGCATAGCGACGATCGAAGTAAAAATGAGATTTTTTTTTTCTTTTCTTTTCTTGATATAATAATATCTATATATATAATCTGAAAATAATCTATTACATACTTGTTTCCAAGCAGACTATGAAGCTTGATAATAATATCATCTTCTTCATCAGTGAAATTGCCTCGCTTGAGATCAGGCCTCAGATAGTTTATCCACCTCAGCCTGCAACTCTTGCCACACCTTAGCAATCCTACATGAATATAAATAAAAGAAAATATAAATCAAAACGCATGTATAAGATATATAGGACGACAGAGATGGCTAAAGCTTATTACAAATAGTTTTTATTACCAGCAGCTTTAGGGAGAGAACGCCAGCACCCTTCACCATGAGAACGTATGTAGTTGATGAGCCTCATATCTTCTTCTTTAGTCCACGCACCTTTGTTTGTATGTGCCTTTTCACAACAAGGTGACCTCCCCATTACCAATATTATTTCTTGATTAAACAAAAAATATATATGTTCGAGACTTTTTTTCTTGTAATAAATGAGATGGCTTTTTTGGGTATCTACGCAGATCTAAAAGAACAGTGTTTAAAAGTGCGTATATATATAGGAGGTAGAGAGGAAAGTGGTGTGGTAGGGCCGATGGACTGTAAATACAGTATAGTAAAACTATGTTATGCAACACACAGACTCACAGATGGAATATAATATATATATATATATATAGAGAGAGAGAGAGGGAGAGAGAGAGAGAGAGAGAGAGAGAGAGAGAGAGAGAGAGAGAGAGAGAGAGAGAGAGAGAGAGAGAGAGAGAATGGGCGAAAGTTGACGAAGAGCCACTTGAATTTGACCAAGTTGGTGAGGTTGAGAAGGAGACAAGCAGTTAATGAAATGGGGTTGGATTTGGTAGGTATAGACAGCCACAGGTACAGACTTTAACAGATCAGTTGGCTCTCTCTCTCTCCATCATCTCAAAATTAGAAATCATTTTGACTTTTTATAACATACAAACATAAGACAATAACTGAAGAATTATATTATATATTAGCGTGTAGATAAAGTTGATTGGTTCGTAAGATAGATTGATTGAGTTGGCCGGCCACATGGGGTTTGTTGTTAGCTCATCTGCTGCATAAATGGACTCTTCTGTTCATTATGACTAAGCTAAGCTGCATTATTTCCACATACATACCCATTATTGTATATTTTTTATTTATTATTAAAAGCAGTATAAAAATTCTCTGACCGACCGACCTTTCATCAAGTCGAGAAAAAGAAAGGAAACCCCAATGCAAGTTGCAACTGCAAAAGTAAATGCTTATGTCTGCTGAGGATGATGATGGCATAAAACGAACAAGAGTCACTGTCCAAAGAACTTGTCAGCAACTCTTCTTAGATTAACTAAGCCTCAGTACTCCTTTACATGGACGCCATTACTTGGTTTTCGACCTTTCATTGTATGCCATGACTATGGATAGATTCCAACAGTTGGTGTAATGTAATTAATGGTCCATCCATATATACGTCCCTTACAAGACTGATTTGGACACAAAGTGATAGATAGAATAGATTGATCATCATCAATCAGTCAAGAAATTCTTGTGGGCTTTAGAGTTTGATCTTTGTGTAAAGAGATCAAAATCTCACTCCAAAGTTAAACTTGAGGGAATTGGAAGAGATGGAAAGTTCTTTTCTTCTTCAACAACGAGAGGGATTGAAGAGTAAAGCATTAGTTAATATGGGCTTAGGCCCAAAACAGAAATGGGTCTGATTGGTAATATGGGCTTTACAATGGCCCAAATGACAAAAATTATCCTCATACAAATACAAGCTTGCACTTGAAAGAAATAATACAATGCGATTATCGTTCTCCTCTTTGCTCCGGCGTCAGCCCTCCCTTTCCACAAACAGGGCAGCTCTTTAGTCCAAATCCTTGGCACTCGAAGCACCTTCATTCGTAAAAAAATAAATAAATAAATAAATAAAAAATAATTATCGAAAGATGAAGAAATTTCCAGCCAAGAAAAAAAAAAAAAAAAAAAACGTACTTCCATCGCTCGAAAATGTTGCCGTTCTTCTTGTTTTTCCCAGTTCCCTGCATAGTGAGACAACATAAACACGTTTGTCCAAATGCCATGTAAGTGAAAACTCAGAAAATATTAATGTAATAATCTCTGATGATCAGTTCAGTTAATAAGAGGCAAAACCTTACAGCCTGGGCATTCTATTGCGCCCTGCCCTTTACAAGTTTGGCACCTATTTGCCATCTGCATCAGTAATCAAGAACACCCAATTAATCTATATCGTTGACTGCGATCTAAATGGTTCGTTAGAAGAAAGAAGCAAAGGAACTGAAAAACACATACTTACTGGTTTTAGTGAGGCGCCGCCAGATTTTGCTGCTGCACATAGGATGAAGTTCTTCTTGTCTCTTTGCTCTAATGTAATGAGCTTATGGTGATGATGATGGTGGATTGACGTTGCTGGGAAGAAGGTGAAGGTAGTATTAGCGCAACAGAGGCTCTTCATTTTTGTTTTGGCTTAGATTTTAGAGTGGATAAATAGATATATATGGCAAAGTTTAGTTCAGTTTGATTGAGTAGATAATGAGCTTGTGGCGACCATATTTCAACAAGAATATATATATATATATATATATATATATATATTTATGATTTTTAGATCTTTATTAGGTGAAAATCCTGTTTGTCGCATGTAATAACTATTGTATTCATTTAAATATATTTTTATAATTTTTAGAAGTTCAGTTTCACATACATTTTTATAAAGATAATAATAACGATTCATTTACTTATCCCATTCCTTTTTATTGCCAAAGGCGATAATTGAATTCAAATTACTTGACAAACATTTAAAAATTGGATGTTAAGATAAGAGATAAACTTTTATTGCTGGTTTGTGCCTTATTGCTCCAATTTTATTACAATTGATAACTCAAAAGTCATAATAAATAATGACATGGAAAAAAATGAAAAAAGAAAGCAGTCAAAGATTATTTGAAATAACATTATATAATCTTAATTATGAGAGTATCTTGTATTTACATAATTGCCTTTTTTTAAGAGATTTTTAATTTAATACGGCGGACTTACCGTGATTTTTTTTAAAAGAGTTTTTCGCCTAATTTACAGCGTTTCGCACTACTTTTTTCGACTAGGGTTTTCTTTCGAACCCTCGCCTTATCTATATATACGTATCGCATGTCTCCTAATTTAATTCGTGACATGACTGCGTGCTTATAACCTAGGGCTTGCCCCCTAACACACTTCTTTCGATTTCTCCGCAGATCTCTTGATTTCGATCGAAATCTCTCCTCTTTTAATTATTTATCGATCTCTATCGATCATTGAGAATTTTTTTTTCTTATCTTCTATTAATTACTTTCTTCCAGCGGAAACAAATTTCTGAAAATGAACGGAAGACATGCTGCGGCTGCGGAAATTAATCCTCCGCCGCCACCTATGAACTTCGGCCCGAACGACGAATATGGTAAGTGCCATTCAATCATATCCTATGTTATTATTATTATTATTATTATTATTATTATTATTATTATTATTATTGTCTCTTGCAAGCACAAAGTTATTTATCATTTCAGAAATGAGAGAACGGTTCTACAAGATGGTGTTCCCTGGAGCCCTAACCCAAGGGCCGGTACGTAAAAACACTAAATTGCAAAAACCGATCGAAATATACATTTTATTAAAAGTCGACCGAACGTAATTTTTCAATATATATATATATATATCTATCTATTATGCGCAGATGATTCCGACGGAGTTTATATCGAGGGTGACGGCGAACGACGAGCCGCTCCCGGCAAGGGCGACGCTGGAGGGGATAAGCCCGCGGAAGTTCACCGTGGCTCTCGAGCGGAGAGGGGACGGAATATACTTCGGGGATAGATGGAGTACTTTCTGCGGGTTGAATGAGCTGAGGGAGTATGACTTTTTGGTGTTCAAACACCGTGGAGGCTTTGACTTCGCCGTTGATGTATATGACAAGAACGGTACAAGAAGGCACCGCCTTGGAGACGACGACGACGACCACCTTTGACTATTTTGACTATTTTTCTTAATTTGTATTGATGTGAATTTGCGTTGACTTTATTTACTTTGTGCGTTGACATTTTTATTGGACCTTCTTTGTAATACCCAAGAGGAGTAGATGGACGGGCCTTTTGGGCTTTGAATAAAATAATTAGATATTTATCGACCATTTTCTTACGAGAACATGCGAGAAGCCACGTGGCGTATGTCGGGAAACTTTATGCTACGTGGCGGCATTTGTGTCCCAAATGCCCGACTTCGTCGCACGTAATAAAAACCTGAGTTTTTCTGCCAATAGAGACAACGATCGATCTGATCTGATCTCATCTGATCTCATCTCATTACGGAAAGATAGGAAGAGACGAGAACTAAGCACGATGATGAATGTTCTAGCGTTGGGGTTAGTGGTCGCGTCGCTGTTGACGGCGGGGATCTTCACGCCGGACCCAGAAAAGCGCGGCGGGAAGGAAGACGTTATAGTGAAGGAGGGGCACCGAGTCGTGGTGGTGGAGTACGAGAAGGACGATGGGAGCACCAAGGTGTTGATCTCGCCTCAAGATTCCACGCAGCAGCGTAAAGCTGATGTCGGAGATGGCTTGTCCGAAGGAGTTGAAGGGTCGGAGCAGAGATTTAGCCCCAAGGAGCTCGCGTGTGATGCTTATGGGGTATGCAAGGATAAAGTCAGGGGCGTCGTGGAGAAGACGAAGGAAGCCGTGGGACATAAGGCTCACGAGGCGTCGGATAAGGTTTATGAAGTCGAGGAAGGTGCGAAAGAAACTGTGGGTGAGGCTGTCGGAAAAGTTAGAGACAAGGTCTCCGATGAAGTCCAAGAAGCCAAGGACAAAGTTTCTGCAAAGGGGAGTGAGATGAAACAAGGGGCCGAGCAACGCGCGCGAGATGCGATGGATACGGCGAAGAGGGTCAAAGAGGAAGCTGAGAAAAAGGCAGGCGAACTGAGAAACGAAGGGCACAAAGAACTGAGAGAAATCAGAAGGGAAGCTAGCGAAGTTGTGGTCGACGTCTTCAACTACATAGTCTCGCCACATAGAGTGGCTTCAATCTCCAAAATAGCCCACATGATGGGATTTTCCGCCGCCTATGGAATGTGTTTGTGGGTCACCTTTGCCTCGAGCTACGTCTTGGCAGGTGCTTTGAGCAGTAGGCAGCAGTTTTCCATGGTGCAGAGCAAGATCTATCCCGTGTATTTCAAGGCCATGGCCTATAGCCTGGTTCTTGCTTTGCTCGGACATATGATGACTAGGACTACTAGCAGTAATAAAAAATGGTTATCATTATCATTGCAAGGCTTCAATCTAATGGCATCTCTAGGAACTGTTCTAGTCAACCTGCTTTTGCTTGAGCCTCGTGCGACTAAGGTGATGCTCGAGAGGATGAAGAAGGAGAAGGAAGACGGCAGAGGGAAAGCCGATTCTTCCCCCAGTGAGGAAACTGTAGCAGGCGGCGGCGTGATGTGGTTAACTCAGAAGCTACAAAGGCTGAACTCTTATTCATCGTTTCTCAATGTGCTGACTCTAACGTCCCTCACATGGCATCTTCTTCACTTGGCTCAGCGCCTGGACACTGCTGCTGCATGTTAGAATCTTAGATTAGTTGTCTGTATTACGTCCACGTTTGTGTACTGTAAATATCTTTAGTTAGATAGGTATGTATGTAATCTCTAGTTTGGACTGAACTATGTTATATTGGAACCTAGTTTGGGTTATAATTCCCAGCTGTATGTTTTCATTTATCTCAATTTCCACCGTCGTCAAAGAAGATGAAGCTTATCTTATCTAGAGGGTTTAAGGACGAAGTGTCCTATGAATGATTAAAGGAAAAAAGAAAAAAAAGAAAAAGCATATTGGGCCGTCAGTGCTAAGGCCCAATACTTATTGGGTTGGGCTTAGAAAAGGTTAAAAAAAAAAGAGAAAGTAAGAAAAATTGAACAAATTACATCTGATTTGGGTGGAGACGATTAAAACAAACACGAAGCAGCTGGTGGATTCATCGTAAGGTTGAAGGGAGAAAATGAGTGGAGAGAACAAGGCTGAGATGCCAGCTAAATATGATTTGAATGCCAAGTGGGATGCGTGTCTCGATTTGGGCGTTCGACGATTCGTCTACTCTTCGTTCGCCGGTGCTTTCGCTGGGCTTCTTCTCTTCCGTAAGCTTTTGTTTTAGCCTACGATTTGCTGCTCTTGTTAGTTTGGGTAGGAATAAAATATTTTGTGGTGGATATTTGAGATCGACGGTCTGATCGATTTGAGGTGTTAGCTACTATATATGTGCACAGATTGGATAGCTAGCATCAATGTTTTTTATGTCTCAATTTGTGTTAAATTTACTGTTAGGCTATTCAGTATTTTGTTCCCCTCATTCTTCTCTGATGCAAAGAACTTCAATGACATAAAGACAAAAGTGATATGAATGGTGGCATAGGAATGGTAGTAGTTTTATTATTTTTATTACACATTTCTTCTCGTTGTGGCACAATATACCGATTCATCGTGTTAATCATTGCATCAGGAAGCCCTGTAACACGCTGGGCATCCGTAGCTTTTGGCGCTGGAGTGGGGATTGGCTCGGCGTACTCAGAATGCTCATATAAATTCGATGGATCTCCACGAAAATTGACTCCCAATGTTTCCAATGCCCCTCTTTCTATGGTACATTTTCATTTCTTTTTTTTTTCTTTGTTGAGATTTAATATGTTCCCTATTTACTTATTTATCTGGCAAGTGTTGGGGCAAGTGATCACTTGTTAGGATGTGGTGTCTTCATATCTAATTGTGATGACGAAACCTAAGCTACCCAACATGACTGATCCACTATTCTTGTCGACTGCGTGTTGGGAATTTGTTACATGTACAGAATCGCACATGCTTGTACTCTTTCTATAATCCGAAAGAGTCAAGTTGCGGTGCATTTGGGTCGAATATGATAACTCATCTTGGCTATCTGTATAATCCAGATGTTAGTTTTCCTCGATTAGAGTTCGTAGTGTCTCGAAAACATTTTTTTTTTTACGTTCCATCGGCGGAGCGACATAATCGTATGGTTAACCGAAACTGTTATTCGCCCATGCAGGACGAGAAGGAATGAGCCCATCAGTTGTTGCAGACATGTTCAGTAGCTTGAAGATGTAATCTTTGCAATTGGTCTCTTTTGCCAGAGAACGAATGTAATATTTCCAGGATTTTCATTCTTCTCTAATCACAGAACCCTTTGTTTTTGTTTTTGCATTATCTATGAGAGATCTCTCTTGTTTTTATATTGTGTTCAATGTATGGTAATAAAGCAATATCATTGAGTTTGTAATGACAAAACCATGTAATATCTTGGAACCACTTAATCACAAGTTCTTAACCACCATTTGTAACAGCCAAATCCAAGACTTGAATGCATAATATAACCCCACCAAGCAAGAACATACTATGTTTCTTGTTTTCCATTGACCTTGTCATTCTGAACCTTCTTGAGAAAATCGAGCATTGTCTTCAAACTCTCATCATCTGCATGTAAGAAGAACACGATAAGAAACCTACCTATGATCATTCAAGTGTTATAACAACGAGCTGTTAAGGTTTACCAAATCTTGGTATAGTGTGGCCCTTTGGATGACGAATCACCACAGTATCCGCGAACGACTCGAGGAGGTCGATGCCATATTGCTTCAAGAAATCTTGTTCCCCTGTTTTTTTTTTTTCAGTTAATCAAGAAATTGATTTAATTTTGATAATATGAGCTATGATTGATTTATGTGTCTTAAGTCTCATACCTAAGAAATGAAGTGATGGGCACTGTATCTGTGTAGAATAAGCTTTCTCTGCCAAAGATGGATTCTTGAGCTTTGCTCCTCCTATGATTACCACCACTCTTAGTTTAGGTACCTTTGTAAGAGCCTCGCCCTGCAATAACAGACAAATAAAACATCAAACAAACAGAACAACGATATAGTTTTCTTATCAGATAAAGAAATTAATCACAACACTGCTTACTCTGCCTTGTAATCCTGGCAATGCAGCTGCTAGAATAGCTCCCTGAAAATTCACATACCATTAGATGCTGATGAGAGAGAGAGAGAGAGAGAGAGAGGGAGGGAGGGAGAGGGAGAGACCTGTGAGAAGCCAAGAAGCCCATCGAAGGGTCCGTGTTTGATCATGAAATCTTCGATGTAAGCAAGGCACTCATCAAATTTCTCATACTCTGTGAAATCCTGAAATCCACAAGAAGAAGAAGAAAAAAAAAATACTTTTTTTTTTAAATGATGAATAAAAATACGAAATTCAGACGAAATGGGTCGATAAAAAAAAAAACTAGACCTTGTTGAATCTGAACCACTCGTAGTAAGGAGGGTCGAATATTCCTTCGACGTCGGACTTTCCCTGGCAAGGCAAAGGGGCATCAACGTAGACAAGATCAAGTTTCTTCAGCACATCCTCAGGCCATTTCGAAGTGACCTGCCTCTCTATGATCTCCCCGCTGGTTCGAAATCCGTGAAGGCATAACAACCTCAACTTTCTTTCACAGCTTACAAATTCGCTCCCCATTTTCTGGGCAGATCAAAATCGACGATCTCTTTTAGCTTTTGTCTGTTTGTTCTGTTGGGCAAGAAGCTGCCGGCTTTTTGGGATCTTTATATTGCAAATTAGGCATTTATATATGAGCAATTGGGTCTATAGTTGGATTTGAAAAGTCAACGCGAATATCACACCTAGCAAGATGTTGACTATACTCTGTTTTTTTTTTTGTTTTTTTATCATTCCTTTCACATGGCCATGGCGCTATATATGTGGAGAGGTTACGTAATCAATGGTGTAATAATCAAGAAGGAAGCAGCCGAAATAACAAATATATACACACATGGTCAGCAATTACGTAATATCCATGATAAAGAATCAACCTTTGTAATCAGCTGTTAGAACTAATATGTAATAAAAAAGCCTGAACATGAATATTGACAAGTCTATCTCTGCATTGAACTCTGACTGTATTTGCTGCTTTGAGAAATTGATCCTTATTTGATATTTTCTTAAATATATAATATTCCTTTCGATTTGACATTTTTTTACAGCTAAGGGGAGTTTCCATTTGTACGTAAACATATGCCTAATTACATTATCCACCAAAGAAACCCTAAAGTAAATCCTCTCGGCTGCTCTACTTCCATTATACTATAGTCTCTCTCTCTCTCTCTCTCGAATGAGTATGATGCGGCAGGGTTTTACATGGGTCGGCAAGTTCTCGGGTATATGGACTATCCATTGCTTGAATCCGATTCTTGAATTATAATGGTTAGAGTGACCACACACACAAATAGATGCATTAAATATTGTACGATGATTTGAGTGACAGCCACATTGTATAAAACGGTGGACGAAATAATTAAATGGAGATATATAGATAAAATGCTTGAAAAAGTGTTGGAATTCGAATTAATGAATATATGATGAAATTAGATTCAAGTTAAAGTAAATCACAAACATTCGCCTATTTATTGATTGGTCGATCCAATATCTTCTTGTTCTTCTAGTTGTATTATTATAGTGGTTGTTTATTAAAAAAAAAAAAAAAAGAGAGTATATATATGATATCTAATATTTAATTTTTTTCATTTTCTCTATGATATATGATTTGATTGAAAGAGGGCAAAGGTTATTCCTTGACCTTGCAACATATTAAAGTGAAATGGGATAAGGATCGAACCAATTTCTTTCATACATTAAACATGATTATCTCTAAATTGTGCTTATTAATTATTATTTTTTGTTTTTCTAATATGGGATTAAACCATGAAATGCTTGTTCTTCCTTTTCTCGTACTCCTATATCATCCACTCAACTTAAAAAATCAAGGTGATAAAAAATCTATATTAAAAGAGTAGCATTTTAATCTATAATCAAGTTGGATAGGGACTTAATTTTGCTGACACGGCATCAAGAAATGCTACCTCCGCCTGACACGTCGTCAAAAATATAGTTCCAACTTGCAAATATATACTCTAAGCTTAATAAATTACCATTAAATTAAGAAGTGTGGCCATTTCTTTTTTGAAGCAATTGATCTGTCTATGATAAGCCTAATAATATTAATTAGAACTGTATATTGGCCGCGAGCTCAGAGCTTTACAGTGGTGGTTGTTTCGATCTTGGGCACCCTCTGCTCAACCGTATCGCCGAGAGATTCGTTAAAGCTGTTGGGGTCTTTTTTTTTTTAATCTTTTTCTTTCTCTTTTCTTCCATTAATTTGTGCCGTCTTATACTAACAACAATCAATTTCTAACATAGTTTTAAATTCCAGGAGAATGTGAACTAAAGAGACAGAAAAGGAAACAGTTGAACCGCGAGTCTGCTCAGAGATCAAGATTGCGTAAACAGGTCATTTACTGATATATTAGATCATCAATTTATTGTCTGTTGATGCTAATATTTAGAATCTGTAGCACGCGATGTACAACTCTGTGTAGCGCATGGTACAAGCTCGATGATGCACAACTGCAGAATTCTGTTAAGCAGACTTTGAGTTTCGACTAGGCATGTTCATGATTGTATATCTTTTGAT
Source organism: Lindernia subracemosa (assembly GCA_028392965.1). NCBI lineage: Eukaryota > Viridiplantae > Streptophyta > Magnoliopsida > Lamiales > Linderniaceae > Vandellia > Vandellia subracemosa. The sequence continues at coordinate 441,687 of JAQPCC010000073.1, forward strand.
AGAGAGCGATTTAGATAAAGTTGTAAACACAAGAATTGGTGATGATCTCTGTTTTCGCTTTTTCTTTGCTGTTTTCGAATTCGGTAACCTTCAAGATCGAGTTTCTTGATTCGTCTATCACACACACTTGAAAGAACAACAAGTTGAGAATCGAGGGGTGCCATTCTTTCAACAGAGAAGCTAAGCTTCAACAAGAAAAGTATATGATCCTTTGTCTAGGCATGCTTGGGAACGCCTTCGAAAGTGAATGGTGACATTTGGATATCATGGTTATGCATACCGTAACTCTCTCGTGAGGAGCCGTGCACACACTGGATGGTAGTAAACTATACTCCACCGCGTAGGTCAAAACTTCAGGTATCGAACAACCATCTTTGCCCGTGATATCATTTAGCCTAGGCTTATTAGGATCGTCGTAGAACTTGAATAGATGGTTGAGGGCATCTTGTGTGTAAAAATAAAACCTCTCGTTCCATCCGTGTACCTTAAAATCATAAATGCGATACAACATCTCGATCGACCAGTGTTTTAAATAGCGTAAAATAGCGCGTTATAGCGCATTTTATCTGGAAAACGCGTTAAAGCGCATTAAATATAGCGTTTTGTCCTCAATAGCGTGGGTATTTTGAGCAATAGCTTAAATAGCGTGTTAAATTGTGTAAATAGCGCGTTAAATTACTCATATAGCGTTATTTTTCTTTTTTGAGAAAAAAAAGAATGATTTTTTTATTCGGTAAAAACGATCTACTCCTAATTAAATCTCATTTTTATATAACGGGTGAAAATTCACAAGTTGATAGTACTGCCGATGATAGTAAAATGCAATTGGATGACACTGATTTTAGATTTCGAGTCTATGATTGGATATATTCTTTGAGTTGTTTGTAACAAATTGTCACTGACAATTAACATCTAAATGTTATTTTCTAGATTTGATGTACTTTTTTAATTAAATATTATTTCAAATTGATTTGTTTGCTTCTGTTTTATATATTATCCTTTTTTGGCATTAAAAGTGGCTTACTCGAAAAACTCACGCAATACGTTACGCAATATTGAAACTAAAACGCGACGCATTGCGCAGTACGCGCTTTAAAACTATAATGTGGCGTGCGCCTGTAACTACTATGCTTTGCTGGTCATTGAGTGTTTTATCATTCTTTTAATTAACAGCTAATATGTGCCTGCAGGAAAGAACTATACGACGAATTTCAGCGTATTTTTAGGGAACGTGGAATTGAAATAGTCGGATTTCATTTTTTAAACAACTATCTCTCGGAAACAAGAGACCAGCATGATATTCATTCATGTGTGTTTGTGTCATGCCTTGCGTCGATCGCAATGTTTTAAAATGCATATTGCGCAATGTGTTGCGTCGCAATACATTACGTAATATCGGAACTAAAACGCGACGCATTGTGCAATACGCGTTTTAAAACTATAATGTGGTGTGCGCCTGTAACTACTATGCTTTGCTGGCCGTTGAGTGGTCGATCACAATGTTTTAAAATGCGTATTGCACAATGTGTCGCGTCGCAATACATTACGCACTATCGGAACTAAAACGCGGCGCATTGCGCAATACGCGTTTTAAAACTATATTGTGGCGTGCGCCTATAACTACTATGCTTTGCTGGTCGTTGAGTGTTTTATCATTCTTTTAATTAACAGCTAATATGTGCCTGCAGGAAAGAACTATACGACGGATTTCAGCGTATTTTTAGGGAACGTGGACTTGAAATAGTTGGATTTCAATTTTTAAACAACTATCTCTCGGAAACAAGAGACCAGCATGATATTCATTCATGTGTATTTTCTTGCGTCGATCGCAATGTTTTAAAATGCGTATTGCGCAATGTGTCGCGTCGCAATACATTACGCAATATTGGAACTAAAACGCGACGCATTGCGCAATACGCATTTTAAAACTATAATGTGGCGTGCGTCTGTAACTACTATGCTTTGCTGGTTATTGAGTGTTTTATCATTCTTTTAATTAACAACTAATAAGTGCCTGCAGGAAAGAACTATACAACGAATTTCAGCGTATTTTTAGGGAACGTGGAATTGAAATAGTCAAATTTCATTTTTTAAACAACTATCTCTGAGAAACAAGAAACCAGTATGATGTTCATTCATGTGTGTTTGTGTCATGCCTTGCGTCGATCGAGATAATGTATCGCATTTATGATTTTAAGGTAGACGGATGGGACGAGAGGTTTTATTTTAACACACAAGACGCTTTCAACCATCTATTCAAGTTCTACGACAATCCTAATGAACCTAGACTAAATGACCAGCAAAGCATAGTAGTTACAGACGCACGCCACATTATAGTTTTAAAACGTGTATTGCGCAATGCGTCGCGTTTTAGTTCCAATATTGCGTAATGTATTGTGACGCGACACATTGTGCAATACGCATTTTAAAACATTGCGATCGACGCAAGAAAACACAAATGACTGAATATCATGCTGGTCTCTTGTTTCCGAGAGATAGTTGTTTAAAAAATGAAATCCGACTATTTCAAGTCCACGTTCCCTAAAAATACGCTGAAATTCGTCGTATAGTTCTTTCCTGCAGGCACATATTAGCTGTTAATTAAAAGAATGATAAAACACTCAACGACCAGCAAAGCATAGTAGTTACAGACGCGCGCCACATTATAGTTTTAAACGCGTATTGCGCAATGCGTCGCGTTTTAGTTCCGATATTGCGTAATGTATTGCGACTCGACACATTGCGCAATACGCGTTTTAAAACATTGAGATCGACCACTCAACGGCCAGCAAAGCATAGTAGTTACAGGCGCATGCCACATATAGTTTTAAAATGCGTATTGCGCAATGCGTCGCGTTTTATTTCCGATATTACGTAATGTATTGCGACGCAACACATTGCGCAATACGTGTTTTAAAACATTGCGATTTGACTATTTCAATTCCACGTTCCCTAAAAATACACTGAAATTCATTGTATAGTTATTTCCTTCAGGCACATATTAGTTGTTAATTAAAAGAATGATAAAACAATCAACGACAGGCAAGACGGAGGGCTTTCACTATGTGCGCCATGCGCCATGACGCCCCATAAACTAATATGAGGAAAAGTACAGTATTTAGAAGTAGAATAATCACCTGTTCAAAAAATGATCCATGATGTGTGTGGTTTCACAGTTGAATAAGTCTACAATGGCTAGAGTATAACCTACAAATAGACAACGTACTAATAATATGAAATGGAATGAGTTATTAAAAATATCGCGTTCGTAACTCGAGAAACTAGACAGAGTACACAGATCAGTTACACGATCAGAGCTTAAAACCAAGGAATGTTCACAAAATCCTATGACGAAATTTATGGTTCATGATACTTGAATCTCGAATTGTCGATAGAAAATGAACAGAGCAGGTAGATAAAAAAGCAATGGACAGTGAATGAAGGTTCAGAGTTCTTTGATTGCAGAGAAACTGAAGAATGCGTACAGAGCAAGTGTCAGGAACCGAAAAACCTTACCCCATATATTCATGCATATATGATTTTATTTTATACGAGGTATATTTATTTTAAGGTTGGGTAAAGATAATAGATGTATTTTCGGGTATCATAAAGAAAGCATTCTAAAACCAGCCCGAAAATCACTTCGAAAGGTTTCGTGTCTCATTTTCGAAGTAGATACACTTCGACATAGATAGAGTTCAAAACATAAAAGTTGTAGATAATCAAGTTAGCTGTCTTTGGGATTCGAATCAGGGTAATTGATGCCCTGAATCGAAAGTTATGCTTGAAAAAGTGTTGACTGTCATTTCTAGACAGCAACATTCGAAAATCAGTCCGAAACTCACTTCGAAAGGTTTCGTGTCTCATTTTCGAAGTAGATACACTTCGAAATAGATAGAGGTCAAAACATAAAAGTTGTAGATAATCAAGTTATCTGTCTTTGGGAGTTCGAATCAGGGTAATTGATGACTGAATCGAAAGTTATGCTTGAAAAAGTGTTGACTGCCATTTCTAGACAGCAACATTCGAAAATCAGCCCGAAAATCACTTCGAAAGGTTTCGTGTCTCATTTTCGAAGTATATACACTTCGAACTAGATAGAGTTCAAAACATAAAAGTTGTAGATAATCAAGTTAGCTGTCTTTGGGAGTTCGAATCAGGGTAATTGATGCCATGAATCAAAAGTTATGCTTGCAAAAGTGTTGACTGCCATTTCTGGACAACAACATTCGAAAACTTTAGAGACCATGTCGAAAATCTCATAGTAAGGGAGTATAGGGATCGAAAATATTTCCTCCAATAAGGAAATAAGTATAGAAAACCTTTGGTAGGAGGTAAAGTGAGATTAAGATCAAACTTCTTCTAAGTTTGACACCTCATGCTTAAAAGTGATTAGTAAGCACCTCATAGCCAATCATACTACCTTAAGTACTTAGAAAACAAACATCTTCATACCAAAAGAGAAGAAGAGCACGAAAACTTGGAGAAAAGAAAAAAAAAAGAAGCTTAAGGCATCATCTTAAAGGATTAACAAAAACACTTACAAAGTAAAGTTCAAGTGACATGTGAAATTCATTATCTATAATTTGTTTATCTCATTCATGTTAGGTTTAAAATAAAGTTAACATCATGGTAAACCTAATAAGGGAGTTAAGGGTCGAATTTGGAAGGTTCATGCATTTTATTAATGGAGGAAACATGATTACTACTAGGAAGGGGTACAAGTGATTACAACAATGGTTCCAGCAACCTCTGTCTTGTGTTCATGTCCATTTTCGAACCTGAGAAATGTCAAAGAACAAAAGTTGTAGAGCATTGAGTTAGCTATCCATAGGACTTAGAATCAGAGTCATAAATTCCTTGTGTCGAAAATTATGATACAAAAGAGGTTGACTACCAATTATGAACAACAGCAGTGAAGAAGCACCTTCATGACTCATTTAAACATTGTTGTACTGCGAATTCGAGAGTGTGTACAGAATGAAAGTTTTAGATCATTAAGTTATCTGTTTAGATTAGTTGGAATCAACATCATTTGTGTCGTATATCAAAAGTTAGATTATAAAAGGCATTGACTGCCAGTCCTGGAACAGCAGCAGCCAAGAAGTAAGTTGATGGCTCATTTTGACTTCGATGCCTTTAGAATCCAAGAATGTGAAAAGAACGAAAGTTTTAGATAATTAAGTTATATTTCCAGAACAGTTTGAACCAACCTCATTCATGCCATGTATTGGATGTTATGAATGAAAGAATGAAGACTGTCATTTCGGGACAACATGGCTATGTTAAAGTTGACATGATAAAGACTATATATATATTAAAGAATAGAGATCCATTCATGCATAAAAATATGCATATCATGCATATATGTTATTCATAGGGTCTTATATTGATGTATTGAATATGACGTGTTTATAGGTCGAGACCCCGATAAGGGCAAGGATAAGGCCGAGTAAGGGAGAGAAATCCGTGAGTATGATTGCAACGTGTGATGTATGTGCTATACGTAACATTATGTGCTATTATGTGATCGATTTGTGAATACGTGATTGGACAGTATGTCAAATGTGTTGAGTACATTTTATGATTCGATTTAATGTTGATACGAGGAAGGTGAATCGACGTTAGGTATTTTACGTGCTACAAATGAATATATGTTATGCATCATGAAAGGCATGGAAGTAAAGAAAATACTGTTATGACCGTTATGACTTCGGGAGATGAGTGTTCGATGGATGATGCTATGGAAGTTTGTCCCTACAAATCGGGGAACCACAGAGTCCTATACAGACACCATATGTATATATTATGCTACAGAGTCCCATGCATGGGGGCACAGACACTCTACGATCGATGTCCTGAGTCAAAGCTGGTTCATAACAAAAAGATAAAACGAGCGAGCATATAGATGCATGTGCTACGATTATGTATGTTCATGTGAACGATTATATGAACGAGTATGTGAGTACATGTTTAGATGGAAATGTTATATGAAATTGTGATCGATGTATTCACGTTACTACCTTATGGATTGACATGTTGCGATCATACTCTGAATTGTTGTTTGACAGTTTTGTATTGTAGATTGAAGTGAGCTCATTTTGGTAGCATGGAGTCAAGGTCGGCCGGCTATATTCTCGTCCTTCTCCCTCCGCTCATCGTTTGCATGTAGCTCATATAAGATCAGAGTGTGATGGTGTTAAAATTTTAAAAAGACTCTGATATGTACATATATATATATATATATATATATATATATGACTTACGTTGCGCGTTTTGAAAAGCAAAATTTTTTATGCGTGATTTATGTGTTTATGAGAGGGAGCGCCACAACAAGTACAAGTATAAACAGAGAATAACTACTAAAACTTTCTGTGAAGAGAAGATTGACTTACCTGCTCATGAAGAAGACTCCACGAGCAAAGTTCACTGTTGAAGTCACAGAATTAAATGGCTCAAAAACTTCTACAATGACTTGAGTATAATCTGCAAAAAGACACCGTACTAAAATATGAAATGGAAAGAGTTATTCAAAAATATCACATTCACAACTCAAGAAACTAGACACAATACACAATCAGTGGTTAAAACCAAGGAATGTTCACAAAATCCTATGAAGAAATTTATGGTTCACGATACTTGAATCTCGAAATTGTCGATAGAAAATGAACAATGCATGCAGAATGAGGGTTCGGAGCTCTTCGATTGCAAAGAAATATAAATATGTGTACAGAGCAAACACAATTATAAACAGAGAATAACTACTAAAGTTTTCTCTGAAGCGAAGATTTGCTTACCTGCTCACGAAGAAGACTCCACCAGCAAGTTCACTGTTTTCACTGTTGAAGTCGGATTTAAATTGCTCAAAAAATTCTACAATGGCTTGAGTATAATCTGCAAATAGACACCTTACTAAAATATGAAATGGAACAGAGTTGTTCAAAAATATCGCATTCACAACTCGAGAAACTAGACACAATACACGATCAGTGGTTAAAATCAAGGAAAGTTCACAAAATCCTGTGAAGAAATTTACCGTTTACTATACTTGAATCTCGAAATCGCAAATAGAAAGTTAACAATGCAGGCAAGTAAAAAAGCAATGGACAGTATATGAAGGTTCAGATCTCTTCGATTGCAGAGAAATGAAGAATACGTACGGATTAAAGACAAGTACAAACAGAGAATAGCTACTAGAACTTTCTCTGAGGAGAAGATGAACTTACATGCTCACGAAGAAGACGGAAGGAGCAATGGCTTTCATATGCAATGCAATGTAATGCAGCAACGTCGTTGTTTTAAATTGTATTATTTTAATTTTGAGTGAGAGAGAATGATATTGGGTTGTACTCACTTAATTGGGCCGGGTAAAGCCCACGCCCATTAAGATTCTAATCAGTATCTAAAATAACTTCCACGCCGTCCGTTCTTTCTTTCCCATCGCCACAATACGATACTATTCTGTGCAATCGAAGATGATGAGGTACTTCCTTCCTTCGGTGATTTTCTGTTTTTAATTTTTTTGTGAATATAGAAGTTTTGCAAAATTTAGTTAGATGTTTTTTTTTTGGTTTGTTAGGGTTTCTTCTGTTATATTGGGCGATTCGTTGCTCCTGGATTTAGTTTGAAAAATCAACTGTGGCTTTATCCGTTTAAGATTTCCTTAATGTATGTTTTGGATTGATTGTCTTTTGACTTGGTGTGGATTTTCAATCTGCAGAGATATAAGCATAGAGCGTTGCCGTGCGGTTTGTGACTCGTTCCATCATTCCTTTCTTTTTGTGGATTGTATGTTTTATTTGAAGATTAAACATTGTTGGATCCAAAACATGTTGACAGACATGTGATGAATGTTGCAAACCATCGAAAGTACCAGGGCCATTCGGTGGTATGCGTGGTGGCGGTCTTGTAACGCTTTCAGATGCCAGCCGCATACGTTCTTTCAGGCCTATCGCCAAACAAGCCTTGAAATTTTACAATAAGTCCAATGTTAGACAAAAGAGTTATATATGTGAGGGGTTATTATTTGATTTGATGCTCATAATTATGTTCTCCTTGGTTACATACAGTTGAAGCGTTTCAAGCTGAAGAAGATGTACAAGGTCAACTGGGGTGGTCAATATAAATATATGACTTTCAGTGCACGGGAAGATGGAAGCGAGGAGCAGACTCTTTTTCGAGGTGTTGTTAAGGGTAGGGATAAGGTGGTTTTTTGTGAGATCAAGGTACCCTCATCTCTTCACTTTTTTTTTTTCTCACTAGTAGAGCATAATGAGGTGTGAGTTGTTGGTTTTGGAGTAGATTCTGTCGAAAAAGGAATACATAAGTGGGATAACCAAATAAATCGTCTTTGTTGATATTCTTAGGATGATGATATAATTTCATTACGCTCCGATAATGACGAGGATGGCTCCCATCGGAATGCACGGTATGGTCATTTTGTTCCGTGTTCATTGCTTTGATTTAAAATTCGTTCAAACTAATTGTTATTCTGTTGAGAGCTGAGCCCAATCTGTCTCAGATGTGTTAGATTTTGCCGGCGCAAAGGTAAGAACACAATGGCTGTTACTGAAGAAAACGTTGCAACGGAGAAGAAGCGCAGGAGAAACTTAGTCAGAAAGAAAATAGAGAAAGTCAACTCACGAGATGAAGACTCCTCCGATGTGGCAAGTGCAACTGCAAGCAGTAGAAAAGTACATGATGATTAAATTCTCAAAAACTCAATTCATGTCCCTTTTTTTTTTTTTATTGTGTGTCCCACAACTGAATGCCCACTTTATCATGAATGATATCTTATTTTTGCAGCATCCCAAGTCTCAATCTAATGGATCCAAAACGCTGTCAATTGGCGTTTCTTTTGAGCAGACTGCCATGTAGGTGCACCTTAAGGCGTATCTTTAGTCTTTACCTGTTAGTTCTCTACTCCACCTCACAATTATTTTTTTATATGTTAAGCGAGAATATTTTCAAAGATGTCGGGGGGGAAGTTGTCGATGTTCATTTTAAAGGCTATGGACATATTGAATTTGCCGGTGCAGAACAAGCAGACAAGGTACTTGTCATTTTCTTTCATGTGTATGCACATAGATAAATATTCTAATTGTTTGGGTGCGTCTGTCAGGCACTGAAGGAATTGAATGGTAAAGACTTGCTTGTGAAGTTTGAATTGGCCCCTGGGACATTCGCCGCTGGCGATTATTGAGGTTGTGCGTGCTTCTCTTTAGATGTGGATGTTTCATGTTTGTCGATTCAGCACAAATTTATCTAAGCATTGGTGTATTATCTATCTCCTACTTGTTATTTGGCTAATAAAAACGATGATTTAGAAGAGGATGTTCACTCGTGATTTTGTCTGTTTATTTTGAATGAGATAACTGTAGTAGGTACGCGCCTTCCTTGCAATGTAGGAGATAAAAAAGAACCATTGACTCTACAAACAAAAGAAGACATATTTCCTATCAATTTTCGCAATTCTTCCGCTTTTTATTTATCCCACGGTGTTTTGCGTAGATATTCGACAACGTGTACTGTCCTCCACTCTTCTCTCGTTCCAAATCATTTTGCATATTCTTTCTCCTCATTTATCCTACAAGCAGCCAAAAGTGCTCGATAAAATGCACTTTCATGCTTCATCATATAGGCATTGAAATGTTTAATTTCTCTGCTTCGGTTAGAAATCCCGCCTTTCCTAACAAGTTTACGACGCATCTGTAGTGGTCCCGGCTCGAGTTGATACTTTTATGTTTCATTTTGATGAAATAATTTTTTGAGGAGTGTAATCTCTCATCTCTCTGCACATTCAAGGAAAATATCCATTGCCCGTGATCGAAAGGCACCTAAACCGATACGAGTGAGCGAGCACAACTGCACAAGCAGCCAATGCTATTAAGGCGTGTATATACATATAATTAGGCAGTAATTTAAGGTGCTATTTTCAGTATTAGATATGCTTGCATTTAGTAGATTCCTAAACCAATATATAATGTCAGGTGAACATTCAAAAGCCCACAAGATAATAAGATCTTCATATGAAACACAACACAGTACACTACATTAATCTGAGCTACTTTTTGAAAATGACTCCTTACGGTTTAACCGGTCATAACATGGATATATATATATATATATATATATATATATATATATATGTTGTTTCATTCTCTCACGAAGATGGACTTAAAGGAAAGCATACACACCACCACCATCATCCTCATATAGATATGTGAAATCACAGCAAATGGCTTTCTAAGAAGAAAATGGGTATTCATTTCTCAAAATTAGCTCATAGCACATGATACCTTCTTGGCCCGAGACTGGGGCTTACCCTATTGTTACGAGCTGTAGAACTTACGAGTATTATGATGCTTTTATTTTATCAGGAAGTATAGACTTATATTGCTTGAGTTGATCTTTATATGATTTATATGCTTTTTTGGTTGTAGCTAGCTTCACATCTTTATTGTTTTTTTCTTTTTCTGAAACGTTATTCACATCTTTATTGTTACTAGAGGTGAGGAATACAGCCAACCAATAGACCTATTTATTTATGTATGTTTACTAAAAGCAGTAGACGAGTTATGAATTTTGAATATGAATTTTTCAAGGTATATGCGTGCGATTTACCAGAAATTATAATTCAAGAACTAAGGAATACAAGAATATCAACCCAAGTCGCCTCAGCTTCAACGCAAACCAATGATCAAAGATTATTCAAGTAAGGTGGTAATCCTCTAACAATTAAAAAGGTCACATTATTATTGAATATTTGAAAGGAGAAGATCAGTGGTTTGATCTGACAATAGATTCTTCCTATCTTCAAAGTTAAGACGCTGAGCTGAGTGGAGATATTAAATAAGCTGTCTTTTCTCAACTTGTTTAAGTTAAGATATATAAAACCAAAGACTAAAGAAAGAATTCATTGGCCTAGGGTTTATCTCATTCTGATTACTGTACGATATTTGACAACTTTACAAGCTTTTGAGGTTAAAGTACACAGACAACTAAATGCTGTCTCTACGAGAGAAAGAGAGACATTAAGGGTTTTAGATCTAATTAAAGTTTTACTTTTGCATGCAGCCAGCAATTAGTGTGTGTATGTATGTATGTATGTATGTATATTGTCCTCAAGCAAACCTAGTACATAGGCAATTACAGAAAGAAAGCAGCAAAACCTGGTATTATGACCAGCATATGAGAACTATTAAATAAAGTTAGCATCTAACATATATTATATAAGGCCCCATTAACATGGCAGCTCGTTCATTGGTTGAGCAGTAGAGTTTGGATGCCACATGATTAACTAAAAGCAAACTGCTTGCTGACTAGATATTGTCGATACTTACTTACACACATGTACATTATACATACATACATACATACATGTATTCTCATATAAACAAGAATAAAAGGGGGTATAAAAGGCTTTTATGACAAGGTGAAAGAACGTGTCTAGGTGTCGACTTTAGGCCAACAAAGAATCACCTGCTTCAAGATCACCCAGGTGTCCTGAATTTATTAGTCATACACAAAGATGTGTGTCTGTGTGTTAATATATATATATTTAATCATATCGCATTAATATATTTCTATTGAAAGTGGCATCCAACCAACCATGCATAGGCATGGCTTTAACTATATAGTAATACACAAGTAATTTATTTAAAGCATCGCATTGAAATGGAGAATCTGTATTGCACAGTATTTAAAGCTCGAAGGCCGTGCATTAGATGAGAATAGCAAAGCATTGTGTTTTTCTTTCTTTCATCTCTTAAGCAGTTCCTTGAGATAGTAATTAGGGCATCAGCCTCGAAGCTAGTTCAAACTAGTGGGAGGTTGGCTGCTGAGAAGCCAATACACTTTCTTTTCTTACATATATTGATCAATTTTTTTGAGAAATCTGTATATTAGTTACTATCATTTTATATATACTGTATTACAGCACTTGTTTATATAGTGTATGAAAATAATGGCTCGTGGTAAGATTCAAGTGAAGAGGATTGAGAATCATGTGCATAGGCAGGTGACCTTCTGCAAGAGGCGTGCGGGCCTCCTCAAGAAGGCTAAGGAGCTCTCTGTGCTCTGCGATGCTCAGGTCGGCCTCTTTGTTTTCTCTTCTCAGGGAAAGCTCTATGAGCTAGCTACCAATGGGTATGACCTACTCTCTCTCTATCGACTAACCTAAATATGTGTGGTGAGGAAGAACGATGCAGGGTATGATTGAGAGGTACATGAAGTATACTAAGGAGAACAGTTCAGCTGATGAAGAGGAGCCAAAAGATCAGCAATTCAATATGGTACGTAGGTTATTTGTGTTAATTAAACTATATATTCATAAAAAATAATCGTATATAATAGGATTAGATCTTTTACTCAATCATCATGCAAAGAATCTTGTGCCAGCTTTTATTTAACTATAGAAATATATTATTCGCACTATAAAAGAGAAGAGCCTATTATGGCCATTTAGTTTGATTACTATATTTGCTACTTGTACATTTTTTCATCATTTAATTTCAAGAATAATACAAAAATATATGGGACATTAAAACAGTTTAATTCATTGCTTTGTACAACATTATCGAATAATATCACTGAGACTGTATTTATCAAGTGAACGTTGGATTGAAAAAATTAGGAGAGGTTTTAAACTAGATTTTTTTTTTCTATTAGGAACCTAAAGAGGAGATTAGCATGCTTAAGCAGGAGATTGAGATACTGCAGAAAAAACTAAGGTAATACAGTGAAATATATATCATAATATATATTATTTAGTTATGATAGTAATAATAGAGTAAAAATTAATTATCAGGTTTATGTCTGGGGGAGGAGCTGGTGCCATGAATTTGGATGAGTTAAGTGTCCTCGAAAATCATCTCGAAATATGGATATCGCATGTTCGTGCAGCAAAGGTATATATATACATTTCAATTATATCATATTGAATATATATAATATGATTAAAATAAAACTATATATATATATATATATATATTTGCAGATGGATACCATGTTTCAAGAGATACAGCTGCTGAAGAACAAGGTTAGCATATATAACATACCTTCAGTATTTGAGCGAGCTATACAATCAATTGTAGACATTAAATTACTAAATAATTATGGTATGAATGTAATAAAGAAAAGGTTCGACTTTGATGTGATTATTAAATGTTCACCACAGGAAGGGATACTCCAGGCGGCTAACAAGCATCTGCAAGAGAAGGTTTATAAGGGTTTTCTTCTTTTTTTCTTCATTAATATTAAAAAAAAATTATATTAATTAATCTGTTTCAAAATATTTTTTAACAGATTGAGGAACAGTTTGGAATGGTTGAAGAAGCAGCACCAACGATGGTGATGAACAACAACAACAACGTTATTCAGTATAATCCACTAACTACTACTACTACTACTAACATGCAGCAGTATCAGCCATTAACCATGCCAACTGATTTATTATAGCAGTTCTAAGGACGTCGTCAGTTGGAGTTTTTATGATAATAATATTATTGTTGTAAGAAAAATAATACATAAACAAAACTCCCCGTGTGTTATGTTGTGAGACGCCTAGGTTGTAATCTCAGTTCAGTTTATTGGTCTATCTATGTACTTCATCAAGATTTGCTCTTCATCTCAAAGTCTGTTGTTAAGTATATTAAACGTCAAGATTTTATTTTGCTTCTATATTTTTAATATATATATATATATATATAATTAACTATATATATCAACTGTCACGTGCTAACACAGACTGCAGTTGTAACTGAGCACAGGCCATTGGAAAAGGGCCATTGTTTGAGTTTGACTAAAAAACCATCGTCATTGTGACGTGGCCACAACTTAACCCATGAAATGAAACACTACTTCGTTATTATCTAGGATTGACTTTTATGTATTATCAAATTCACTTATGATCGGTGGTCAAACTCAGAAAGAACGGTTCTCCCCGCGTAAGAATTAATATTGCCTGAATGGGCCGCCATAATCACTGACACCGTTTGATTGCCCCCCCCCCAAAAAAAAAAGAAAAGGAAAAGAATAATAATTGAATAAACAGATAGTATATAGCAATGCGATGAAAGTAAAGTATTGGCCGCCATAGCTATTTTGCATCATAGGGCAGCACTGGCGACACAGATTATTTGGGATAACATCATCATGTAATGAACAGACAAAGAGGATTAAATAAAGATTATAGATAATATATATATATATATATACATATATATATATATAATGAAGCAATGAAAAACTGACATTTTGAAAACCATGCATGCAATGAAAGCATGTGATTGGGAATTATTGCAGAGCAGCAGCAGCAGTAGGATAATGTATTTACTGCGATGGACACCATACTGGTGAATACATTTACTCTCCTCCGACCTCTCCACAACTAACCCATCATCCTATCCATCCTCTTGCTTGCGCTTTATTAAACCCACCGCCCCCATGCCTCACTTCTTACACCTCAACATCTTCACTACTGCACTGCACAGTCTCTTCACTCGTACAACGTAGGAGGAGAAAAAAAAAATGTCTGATATCCATCTTTGTCTTCCTGGGAGAGTACTCTTTGTGGTCTTCGTCCTGGTTATTCTGGGCACGAGCCATGCAGGCCTGAGAGCGAGCGCTCAGGGAGAAGAAGTGAGTGGGAGGAGAGGAGATTCTTTAGTCCCTGCTATGTTCGTCTTCGGCGACTCCCTCATAGACAACGGAAACAATAACAACCTGCCTTCTCTTGCCAAAGCCAACTACTTCCCTTACGGCATAGATTTCCGAGGTGGCCCCACTGGTCGCTTCTCCAATGGCTACACCATGGTCGACACCATTGGTACGTCAACATGGTCTCAGACCAGCTCTTTTAGTACCTAGCTAGTTGTCTTCCTTATTACAGCTATTACTTTCTTATGCTCATACGTACAAGCAATTATTGGAGCTTTTCTTGCAGCTGAATTGCTAGGACTGCCTCTGATTCCTGCATACTCAGACGCTTCTGGCCCAGACCGAATGAGATACGGAGTTAACTATGCATCGGCCGCCGCCGGAATACTCGACAATACGGGGAGGAACTTCGTAAGAAACTGTGTGATTATCTTCTCTTCATTGGATCTTCGTTCATGGCGGGTATTTCTTCTGTGTGTTTGTGTGTGTAGGTTAGTAGGATTCCATTCAACCAACAGATCAAGAACTTCGAAAACACGCTGGACCAAATCACGGGCAACCTCGGCGCGCCCGACCTAGCACAGTCCTTAGCCAAGTGCATCTTCTTCGTCGGGATGGGAAGCAACGACTACCTCAACAATTACCTCATGCCGAACTACAACACCAAGAATCAGTACAATGCCGAGCAGTACTCAGATCTCTTAGTTCACCAATACTCTCAGCAGCTCTCCGTAAGCCCGACGACTTAAAGCAAACACATCTGATCATTACCCTTCTGTTAACCATGGTTTGATTCTTGCAGAGACTGTACAACCTTGGAGCTAGGAAGTTTGTCATAGCAGGGCTTGGGCTGATGGGCTGCATCCCCAGCATTCTTGCACAGAGCAACAGAGGTGGATGCTCAGAAGAAGTTAACCAGCTAGTCCTCCCATTCAATACAAAGACGAAAGCCATGATCAGCAATCTCGGGGCTATTCTTCCCGGCGCAAAGTTCTCTTACATCGACGTCCACAACATGTTCGAAGACCTCCTTGCAAATGCGAGATCGTATGGGTTCAGCGTGGTGGATCGAGGATGCTGTGGCATCGGAAGGAACAGAGGGCAGATCACTTGCCTGCCGTTTCAAATGCCTTGTCCTAATAGGAATCAGTACTTATTCTGGGACGCTTTTCATCCGACGGAAGCAGTGAACGTTCTGTTCGGACGGAGCGCATTCAGTGGAAATAGCAACTTCGTTTATCCTATGAACATCGAGCAGCTTGCCGCTCTTTGATCACGTCAGTTGGCGTAATACGAAAACATGGCTCTTGTTATGTTGTGCCTCAGTTTAAAATAGTTAATCTTTGCTCAATGAAGTGTGCTTGTTAGAAAGTAAAATGGAAAAATGGTTAGACAGTGATGAGTTATTACAGTGTATCTTCTCACCAAAGAACTGCTATTCATTAACAGTGTCCATTTTTGTTCGTCGCATCGATCGATCTATCACGGAATTCTCGAAATTGTTCTATTATAACGTAAAAACGACGAGGCGCAGATAGAATAGATGGAGTCACGGACAAAAGGGAACCCTACCGCCGCCGCTAATAGTCCGATGGCTCGGAACGGTGAAACGCCTCAAGTGCACGACTTCCTCCTTCATATAAGACTCGCAGAGAAAAGCCCTCGAAAACCTATCCTCGACGTCTCTATAGACATCATGCACGAACACGTCGGTCTCACCGCCTCTTCTATTCCTCGCCAGCAAACCCGCCGTGTATATCACCTTCATCCTCCCCGGGAAGTCCTCGGTGAACCCGACCGGCGCGTCCACCATGATCAAGTCCCACTCCACCTCGTACACGACGGCAGGCAGGTTCTTTATGGCGAGCGGGCACTCGGACAGCCTCGGGTCGCCCACGACCCGGCACTGGCGGGTCGTCTTCCCGGCCCTGTAGAGCTCGGGAGCCTGGCTGACCCTACTGTCGTAGGTGACGTGGTGCATCTCGAGCTGAGGCATCTGCTTCCTCACCTTGTCGACCCACTCCTTGGAGTCGTCGAGGAAGACGGTGCGCCCGCCGTAGTTGAGGGAGGCCCACATGAGGCTGTCGAGGCCGAGGCCGAAGACTAGGAAGTTGCACGGCGACTTGCTCTCAAGGACCCGCTGGGTGACGGAGATCTCCTCGAGCTTCTGCTGAGGCGTGTCGGCTGAGGTTGCGTAGTGGACGAGGGACTGAGATAGGGACTGAGGGATTTTGTTGCAGAAGGAGAAGAACGACGAGTAGCGTGGAGACGACCCGCCTTTTGAGTGCTGGCGAGGGTCGTTTGATCTGAGGACTGCGTAGAGGACGAATAGGACGAAGAGGGACAGTAGGATAAGTTTACCGCGGATGGCGGAAGGTGGCGGCTGGTTCTTCGGCTTCATGTCGAAGTTGAGTTGCTACATCTAACAGCAGCAGAGCAGCCGATATAATAACAGAATCTGTTGTCTGGCACGATTTCAATAAGTTTGTTGCTGATCATATTCATATCGAAAAGATCGAAACTTGACATATACGGATATTCAATGAATAGCATAGATATTAGGTATGTGTAAAGAAGATGCAAGCAAGCAAACAAACTCTTCAAATTAAGATACAAAAATATCCAACAAGAAGAATTCTCCAGGCAGGCAAATGGAGCACAATTAATAATGTTCAACAAACAGTTTTTATCTACAGATAGTATTCGAGTCCGAAATGATAAGCTCTACGTACGAACGAGCTCGTGAAAATGACTTTCAACCACTCCAAACAAAAATAATGAATTTGAGATAGTATGTGTATCGACTCCTCCGTCTTTCTCTCTTCTAGAATAATCTAAAACAACTTGGAGGACGAAGGTGGAGGAGTAGGGGCTGAGCGGTTAGGAGTTCGACGGCTCGCATCACCGTTCTGGGAAGGTTCTCGAGGACGTCCGCGGCTGTTCGATCTAGAGGACTCGTAAGTATGGCCATTGGCATTTGCTGCAGCATCGAATGCAGATCTCCACTCATCTCCACCCGAGGACGGGCCAGAAGCAGTTGGGCTCTCTGCTCGATAATCAGTAGCAGACGATCAAGGTAATATGGGAATCTTAAAAGAAATACATAAAAGTGACGGACGGAGATGGAGATAAATACCTGCCCCAGCATTATCAGAGAGGCTCGAAGCGGCAGCAGCACGATTGTCATGGATGCTTAGGTTTCTAGTAAGCTTGGAAAGCAGAGAGGATTGCTTTTGGTAACGTTCTCTCCTGCGCTTTACATTCTGGTCCTCCTGAAGCAACTCTTCGATCTTCGGCATGCTATGGGAACTGCAATTTCCGAATTAAAACATTGTGTTACTGGAAGAAATTTGTAATGAACAATGGCGTGTTCAGAAATCAGCTAGCAATTAATATTAAACAAAATCATTCGCAGTTGTGAAAGACAAAGGCCCACCTCACAGAACTATAAAGCTTATTAAGCATGTCTTCTTTTGCCTTCTCCACTTGGCAAAGAACAATGGCCTGCAATAAAATGTATGAATACGCGCTCAGCAAATAAAGTTGAAAGAGATCCTACTGCAAGAAAACTCACCTTCGGGACATTGGCGGCTAGACTGTTGAGAACAGCTTCAACATAACCACGCACTTCCTGGGCCATCCACCTGAGTTCTTCCTCAGGATCCACCGGCTTTCTGGTCATTGTATCCTAAAAGGATTGGAAAGAGTTAAATCAAGGATTTTTTGTGTAGGTCACATAAGCCATCAGAGATGGAGCAGTTAAAAGGTCATCTACATCAAACCTATGCAGCAGCATAGTCAGCTAAAGCATTTGTAATTTGATGCACTATTCTTAGCACATTTACCAAGTTATTATTATGCAGGTCAACAAAGCAAAACTTACATAACTCAACCATCGAATGGCCAACATGCCAAAGAACTTAAACTGACGTATTCAATAAGATAATTTCAGAAGAGAGGGGGAGTTTGTGAATTACAAGGGAACCATCAGAATGACTAGTTCGCATAGTAGGACCAGATTCACCCTTCACTTGACCTCCTTTAGAACTGATCACATTTCTTAATTTGTTCAACCATTCTGTTTTGTCTCCAACACTCTCTGCCTTCAGAACAACGGCACTGTGGGCTGCAGAAATAAGGAAAATGCATTTAGCTTCTTCTTAAGGTAAACCAATGGTGTTTGCATCAAGGAAAATGTAGCAATTACCTTTAAGAACAGTCTTATATGGAACTCTGCTTGTTATTTTGAATACAAGGCTTGGTTCTTTTGCTGAATCTGGACCATTTTTATCTTTTGCCTTTTTATCTTTAGAACTCTTTGCTGGAGGTTCTTCATCCTCTGAAATCTCTTCCAGGTTACAATCCTTATAATCTCAACCAGAAGAGAACTACTCAGCTCTTCATTTCATCAATTTGACATTATTTTTGGTTTAATTTAAGACTCAGTGCAATATAGTTATACAGTTGATAAATACCTCCAACGTGACGACACCACGAAAATGCTTCTCTTCCTGTTTCTTAGTGTATCCTAGCTGCAGGGAACAGATTTCAACATTCCATCAAAGACATTCACGCATATATAAGCAAAATACACGTTTATGTCGATTACTTCAGTTTCAGAACATTAATATTAAGTTATTAACAGCAAGGGTTGAAACTTTGTAAAATCTCTTCACAGACACTAACAGGAGCTCCACGTGAACTTAATATCTTGAATAGGCAAGATACGAGAAAGTAGTACACTAAGAGCTACAAATGGAAACATTGGAATAAAAAGTAGAAAAGAATAGACCATCCGATGAGCACTTAAATTTAGGAACTCACTTTTCCAGTTTTCTCATTTAAAACAAACCATCTTCTACTCCAACCATTAGTTTTGGCACTTTTCTTCAGAAGAAAACCTACAAGGGAATACAAGTTAAATCTATAATTCAGTCATAAAATATTACCAAACAGGTTATCGATAAATATAAAACAATGTTCCTGAACATATCAAACTTGAGCGGAGAAAATCAAGTTCAATTTTCGTGGCTGCTACCAAACATTTCCAATTTTTAGTTTTTTTTTTACTATTATTATTTCTTTATACTGTTATATATAGATTTATGTAATATAATTTTTTTAACTTATTACTAATAAATATTTTTTTTTGAGCTTCAGCCCCATTGATTCTTTGCTGATAAGTTTGAGCTTGATCTTCAGAAACAGAGCACACCGAGCTAGAGTTTGAAACATACAACTTGAACTCGGGCTTGACCCATCTGCTTCTCTACTCTTTCGCATCCCTAGATCTTATGCTAAATTGACCATATGCTAAGTGAGGAAAGCTCCTCCTCAGTTTAATTATATCTAAGACACAGAGATGTAGTGCCCGCAATGGCAATGTTTAGAAGATTGTTCGGGCTAACCTGCTGAAATTTCCCCCTCTGGCCCTGCAACCTTTAGTCCTGAGCCATCCGGTGTATCCTTGTCTTTCTCTACTTGATTTGGTTTTCCATCCTTCATTGACTTTAAGCTTCCACCATTTTGTTGAGCTCCCATTTGGGGACTAGTGGCCTGAAGGAAAAACTCAAGCAAACTATTACATAAAATCAAATGGATACTGACATCTTTCACACATGCAACCATGCAATAGACTAATTTGTATATTCTATGAGCATCGGACCTTGAAGAGAATAATTGAAGATAAAAAGATGATTACCCGATTTAAAATGGATTCTGCCTCAGCTGCCTTCTTTGAAGGTCGGCCTTTGAGCTCCTCTTCACGCCGTTGTCTATCCATCCTGTAAATCAGACAGAAAATGATGAATGATACTCAAGCTATATTGCACAAGAGAAGAAGGTTGAGTTGGACAAGAGTTAGGAAACTGAGATAATGCCAGGTATGTGTGCAAAAGCAGGAATTAGAACTATATCCATTATTCAGCATACCGCCTCTGCACCAAACGTATAAAATGTTGGGGAGGAACAAACGCACGCTCCATATCTACAAGCGCAACTACCATGTTTTTGGCTTCAGTCTTGAATCCTTCCAACGCGGCTGTGGCAATTGCTATCACCTATAAATGGAAGAAGATAATGTGAAATCTAATAATGGAATGAAGTTCTGCATGGAGGCTGGAATCGGTGGGCAAAGCCTATAATATACCTCTCGCTTGAAAGGAGGGTATCTCCCAAGGCCTGGCGTGGCATTTGCAGAAGCTGAGACAATGTCAACAAGGACACGGTGCACCTACTCCAAGTCCATTTAACATTATCAGCAAGAAGCACACCAAGAGAATGAGAAAAATGTCAAAATGAGAAAACGAACAATAAGTTGGAGGATTAGAAGTCATGAATAATATACCTCCTCGACACAAAGCCGTGAAGGTTCTTTTGCCAACTCCAAGACACCCTTAATTAATGACCTCAACCCTTTCTCAGGGGAGATGAGATACGGTTGATAACCATCTGCTTCTAGCACAATCTAGAAAAAGTTTAAAATCGTCAGAGCAATGCTAAAAGAACACATCTAGATTTGAGAATGCACAAGCAATGCATGGCCTACCCTCTTAACATTATTGATGTCAAAATGTCTGTCCAAAGGCAATTGCTTGATCCTATTGGGAAAAGTTCCTTCAAAACTAGCAACAACTTTCCACCCAGCACCCTGGAAAAGCACGGAACCAATACCGTTCAGTATCATGTAATGACAAAATGGCATCCAATATATATCATCGCTGCATACAGTTATTGGCTAATCCAACATTTATCAGTCTGCAGGCTGAAAGAGCATTATGGATATATTAAAACAATTATCATTGGCATCTACCATCTAATTGTTCTACATCACCATCACCAATAAAAGGAACATTTTAGGTAAACAATGTCTCTTAAAATTCAGAATGAAAGGCGCAGAGCTACAAGGTGCGGTATAAGAAGCTGTGCTGTCTACAAAGACCTTCCACAAAGATTCAGAAAGAATAATTAAGGCTTTACGGACGAAAATCAGAAATGCTTTGAACAGTTACTAAATCTGTGGACTGATCAAGCATGAAAATACAGTGACCTTCCATTTAGCACGAAATGAAAAAAAAAATCTTCCACCGGGCGTAATTGTGATCATATTGTTATCACTAAGCACAATTTTATCTCACGTCTCACCTCACCAGATGAGATGTGCCCGAGGAACTTATCCTCAAATTCACGGCAGAGTTCCAAAGCTAGTGCTCTTGTACCCTCTGGACTTTGGACCATCTGTTCCCCTAGTCTGAAAAGTTCATCCTGTACTATCTGTGATTTTCCCTGAAGCCTGCAGAAGTGACAAACTATCACTTCGGTATGCAATGGAAAGACATACCAAGCACAATAATGATTATCCAAGCATTGATTACAACAACATAATGACAGATGAACTTATATCTACACAAACCGCACTAGCCAGAGAGTTACACATCACCAAAAAATCAATCGTAGCAAAACAACGGGAAAACAATATTGCAATCCATTAAATTCTGGTAGAGGCAGATAGGAAAAATGAAATGATATGAATGGAACCCACCCGGAAAGGAGATTCGGCAGGCGAACTTTAATACGGTTTCGAATCTGATGAGCAAGGGTCTCTACCAGAGCTATTCTCCCGAGCTTGCTTTGAGGTGCTCCAGACAATATAGATTTCAAGCTTTCGCTTTCCGCTTGCCATGCAGTTTCTAGAGAATTGTCAGCTCCAGCACTTCCCGATTGAGCAGATGCAATAGAGACAGATTGACCAATCAAAGCCACCCATGGGATTTCTGATGTACTCCTAGGTCCTTGATTTAATAAGAGAGCCTGCACAGCAGCAAGGACTTTTGGTTCTGAAGATGCTTGATCTATCTTGCTAATTACTCCAACGGTCCGTGTACCTACAAGATATTTAATGTCATGAACATATAACAATCGTAACTCCCTGTTTCATCGGTAATTCATAGGTTGCAATGAAATGATAGGAAAAACCAACATTCCCCATCAAGCTCTTTTGCAATTCTGATAGCTTTTGCCGAGGCCACTTCTGGGGCCTGGGAGGCAGGAATGACAACCAACAATATTGCATCACTGTGCTCGGCATACTGACTCTGCAATGGAAGATAAGGATTTATAATCCACAAATTTATCACCAATCTTGTCTAGGTATAAATAGAAAGTAAAAGATATTTGATGGATCTACATCATATGGATTAAGATTAGTCTAACCGCCTTGATTCAAGCAGTAGCTGTAGTGTAGCACAAATTAACCAAGAGATGGGGGATGATCAAGAGTGATAAAGTTCCAGACAACGGTTAACATAATCAGATATTGATATACCTTTGGAACTGGCAAAATGATAGTTTGTAGTACCTACTTTCCAACATTTTTATTTAACTGTTACAAGAAAAATCTACTAAAAAATAACTCACCGATGAATCATCAAGGCTACCCTTATCCACACCAGGCAAATCAATCAATTTCAATGGTGGAGCTGCAACAAATATCAAATATATGAATAACAAGATTAAAAAGATGCAAAAGAAAAAAAAAAGAAAAGAAGACTACTCAACATTAGAGATGATAGAAGAAATAACTCATTAAAATACTCCAAGCAGCAAAGGCTATAATATTTTCGTTGTTTACTAAAAAAGTATTTTATCATTGTGAAGTTATTCACATATTTTGAGATAAAAAGTCAAAGGACCTCATAAATTGGCTACTGACCGAATAACAAATTCTCAACATAGACTGACCTGTGCTGGTACGTAGCTTCAGATAAATCTCATCGCGACTCTTGCCAGAGATTTTGCTCAATCTCTCCTGTAATGAATGACGAAGAGCACCTATGACAAAGGAAAAAAAAGAGATCAAAACAAGTTATAAGTGGAGGAAGTCAAGCTAAGTCATCTATCATTCAAAATCTGAATGCTTGTAGTTTAGATGCCTCACTTGCAGAAACCTGCTGTGATTTGCTATCGATCTGTAGAATGATTGATTTGCTACTTAGTGAAGCATCCCTTGTTAGATCAACACATATTGGAGCACGTGTTGCCCCACCTTCACCAGTCGGCTGTCATTTTTGAAGTTGGAATTACGAAAAAAAAAAAATCATATTGAAAACCTTAATGAAAATAATAAATAAAAGACTTACCAAAGCTGGATGTCCGATTAGACTATTGAGCACCGCAGACTTACCTGCACCCTGAAAAAATTGTCCACCACCGAACAGAGTTTCTCATATTAGCATACTAAGCAAGTTAACTTAGTAGAAGAACTCATCACCCGGTCAAATAACTAAACTAAGTACGCTAAAACGAAAAAAAAAAGGGAATTGCGAAGAGGCAAAGCAAAATTTAGCATCTAAGTTTCAGATCCAAGAATCAGCAAACGAAACAGATGCGACGGACTAAAATTCATCTTGAAACAGCTCCGATCTATCATACTTACAGTGTTGCCAAGCGCAACGACATTGAGGAAGGTCGAGGGGCGCCTGGATGGTGATTTTTCGTCGACATCTTCATCAGCAAGCAAAGAAGAAGCCTGCCGCATCGAATCAGCTAGCTGTGACAATTCCACGATCGCCTCCATCAATTATATTATCTCTCTGCTCAGTTCGACTACAAGAATTCACTAAATGACGTCCGCTCCACCAAAATTTTCAGATCGAAAAAGCAGATCCAGTAGAACGGAAGCAGATCGAAGAACTCAAATATTCGCTTTTATGTCTACAAGCTCATTCGGTGGATTTATTTAGGGTTTGGGTAGATTTGAACGTTTGAACTGAACTTTCGAAAGAGGTAAAAAAAAAATGTCTAGAGAGAGAGATGGGAAAAAGAGACGACTCTGTGGTAAACGAATGCGAACTTTTCTATATACGTCTTAGCTTTTGCATTTAAGGTTCAACATTAGCATCAATATTATAAACTTATTGAATACATTATTCATTAAGTGCTCGTTTGGTACGCGAGTTTATATTTAGGAGGGTTTAAGTTAATAAGGTTTATATAAAACTAATTAGTGGGTATAAAATAAAATGTGTGTTTGGTTAGTGGGTTTAAATATAATATACTTGTTTGGTTAGACATGGGTTTAATAGATGAGTATTTGATGAAATTTCAATTATGTCCTCAAACCCTTCATTTAGTTATGTTGGACTATTCCTACAAAGTAGCAGAACAGAGTCACTGATGATCCAATCGTTTGAGAAATAGAATAAAATATGAGAACTACATATTTTTGGAGAAGAGGACATGACGTGTGATAATAGAAGAGGACATGGTGTGTGATATGTGAAATTCAATTTTTAAGTGAAAACTATATTGAGGGGCAATATTGTAAAAACAATTGTGGGTTTTCTATAACCCACCCTTGAGGTGTGTTACCCTAAACCTATAAGTATGGGTTTAAAGTTAATTTATATAAACCAATGGCTTATATAAACATACCAACCAAACATATCAATATCTATTAAACCCATGTTTAAAATTCCTAAACCTATCAACCAAACATGCACTAATAATAATATATAACAAAGAACACATAATCATAATTTATTTTACATTCTATAAAATTTATTCAATAGAGGTAAGATGGCAAAGTAGGCTCCATGAAGATGGAAAGAGGCTCCTTAGGATGTGTAGTGAGGCCATACTCTTCCTCCATGCTTACATCCTCGGCCTTCATCCCTTCCGGCAGCAAATTAGCCAGCGCAAATCGGGCCGTCAAGAGCCCGACCTTGTACCCGGGGCACCTCCGCCGACCCGACCCGAAAGGCAAAAGGGCGAAATTCCCGCCCAATAGCTCGTCGATCCCTCTTCCCACGAACCTCTCGGGCAAGAACTTCTCGGGTTCGACCCACGAACTAGGGTCTTGACCCAAACTCCACGTGTTGACCAGGACGGTCGTGCCCTTCGATATGTCGTAGCCCGAGATGTTACAGTCCTCGACGGCGTAGTGTGGGGCTAGAAACGTAGCCAGGGGATGCAGCCTCATCGTTTCCATGACAATGGCGTCGAGGTAAGGCAGCGAGCCGTGCAAGTCGCCCTCTTCGACCCATCTGTCCCTCCGAACGACCCTGTCGAGCTCTCTTTCGCCTTCTCGATTATTCGAGGTTGTCTTAGCATTTCGTGGATGGCCCACTCGACGGTTGTCGCCGAGGTGTCAGAGCCGCCCGTTAGAAGATTCTGTAGGAGGCCTTTAATGGCGTCCCTAGTCAGTTCGCTTTCGCAGGCCCGTTTCAGTAAGGCTTCTGCCACGTCTTTCGGGCCCAAGTTCGAATCTTTCGCCCGTTCAGACAAGTGGTCGTCTATTACACGGTCGAAGAAGCTGTCGAGCTTCTTGGACAGTGCTTTCATTCTCTTGACATATCCCTGAAGGTCGAGGAAGCCGAGCCATGGTATCCAATCGCCGATGTTAACCGCCCCGCCAAGGAAGAACCACTCGTCCATCATCTCTTGCAGCTCGTTTAGATTTTCGATAGCGTCGAAAGAAATCTCACCTATCGAAACCCTGCCTATGATCAAGAGCATGCAGCGCATCAGATGGTGCCTCAGCACAATAGGCTTATCGCCAGCCACGGAATACAAACGGGACAGAAAATCCCGACCCTCCTCTGCTCGGACATGTCTGAACTGTTCGATCTTCTTCTCGCTGAAAACCTCAGCAAGGAAGATCTTTCGGGATTGTCTCCAGTGGGGCCCGTAGGGGGCCCACACCATGTCTGAATAGTTGTAGCTCGTGTACTTGCCGGCGGCGAGGGGAGGCCTCGACGCAAATATGGAGTCGTGAACCTTCAAGAAATGCTTGGCCATTTCGGGGGAGGAGGCCACCACGACGGGGAACTTCCCGAACTTGAGTTGCATGAGCCCGCCGTACTTTCGGGACAAAACGTGAAGGGACTGATGTGGGACGGAGCCGACTTGGTGTAAGTTGCCGATTACGGGCCATGGCTTTGGGCCCGGAGGACGGTTCTTCTTCTTGCGGTTTGGGTTGGAGATTAGCTTTGAGATGAAGGCTATTGCCAGCGTTAAGACTAAGATTGGCAGAGCTGTGGATATCTCCATTACTGCTGATAGCTGAGGATTTGTTTGTCCAAGCGAGGTTATTTATAGCTTTCTTTCTCGGTTGGTTAGTAATGAATCGAAAGGTTCAACGACCTTTCAACCTTTATGTCTTGAATAGACTTTTCAGCAGTTGCTTGTCCCATTAAACATTCTCACTCACTCCATTTACTCTTCAAAGCATAAAAATTCTTTATTCAAGAAAAAAAAAGGGCTAGAAATAGAATAGTCCTAGAAAATAAGAGCTCAAATATTGTAGATCATGACCAGTCAGCAGCAGCATTCTCAGACCAATCAGCAGCCATTGATGGTTCAATCTCCCAACTGCTCTGCAGCTGCCGCCGCCACACAGTACTTTGCGTCTCTTGTTTCTCCTCACGATCCAACTTAAACCTCGCATCGACGGCCAGCCCAGCGTCGGAAGCCACCTTCTGCACCGCACTAGGCGGCAAGCCCAGTCGAGCTGCCGTGGGCAGGTTCAACGGGGAAAAGTTGAGACCTTGAGGCGAAGTCTCCCCTCTGAGACAGTAATGGGCCACGTCGTGGGCTACGGCGGCGGCTTAGGCGGTGGCATATGACCCGAGCCAGAGGCGCTCCGCCGTACCGGAGACTCTTATCTCCGACACCCATTTCCCCCATTTGCGCTGGCGAACGCCTTTGTACTTGTTCTGCGAAGAAGATGACAGCGAGCCACTCATTTTTTTTTCTTTATAGTGTTACTGCTTCGGGGCGGGGGAGCGTTGCTATTTATAAGTGTGTAAGAATGGGAGGAAGTCAGCAAAATAAATAATATTTTGTATGGTGTGAAAGGAATTTGATTTCGAAGCTAGTAAGGAAAAGGACGTGAGAAGAAGTCCATACTGCTATAGTGATGGTAAGCACAGAAAAGCTGGTTAATCTGCATGTTTATTAATATTGTGTGCGTAAGGTTTTTCGTTTTCCCCTCGCAAATCAATAGATATATAGTAACTAAAGATTAGGTGAGCCCACGTGTTAAATAAATATAAAAATAGATAAATACATAGTCAGCACAAGGTTGACCAGCCATAACTATCTTTTACACAAGAACCGAAAGATAAAGTTTACTTTTTGAAGGAGTCAACTCACATAGGTAAAGCAGCAGAAATAGATAAAAGTTTGGCTATCCGTTGTTTCTCTTACAAACATCATTCATAACCGTTGAGTTACTGCAAGGTTGTTTGATTGTAAGCCAGAATATTGTCCACAGACGGAAAATGTTTGCTTATATGCTGCTATAATCTTGAGTGACCCATCATTGGATTATCATGTATGTTCCTCCCAACATGAGACAAAGGAGAAACCTTAAAACGAAATTTTGCACGATAGAATTCAGACAGATGATGGAGATGAATTGTTTTAGCCAAAGGACTGCCAAGTCTGCTCAAATAAGTAGAGCTATTAGAGGTACTCCCAAGTAATAGTAGGCAACAACAGAGATATCATAACGATCTTAATTCTTAAACACCTGATAATAGGTTCAACCGAAATACACTATAATATAACTATCTCAAAGAAGTTAAAACTAACTGCTAGAGAATGCGGCCAATCATCACCTCCAACACGCAAGAATCTCAGCTCTTGCCCTATGTCTGAGTAGAATCATATTGAGGATAAGCAGTTGGAGCAGGCGCGCCGGTATAAGCGCCGGTCTGATCGTATGTAGGCTGAGTAGTCTGAGTCGGCTGAGCATAACCAACAGCGGCCTGCCCAGAAGCAGGAGTAGCAGAAGCTTGTGCTCCAGCATAGGCTGGATCAACAGTCCCTTGATACCCATAGTTGGCCATAGCTGACTGATCAGCGTAACCAGGTTGGGCAGTAGGATACGAACCATAACCTCCTGTGGCACCTGCCTGAGGATATGCCGCCGGTTGCTGACCATATCCAGCAGCAGGTTGAACGCTAGTAGGATAGGCTGAGGCAGGTGTTGCAGAAGTATGGCCATAGACGTCGGTGGTGGAAGCTGGGCCGTATGGAGGGTAGTTTTGCGGCATTGGTGCGCTCGATGCATATGGGTATGGCTGCTGTGGTGGGACTGTTTGACCATATGGCTGAGATGATGGGACCGAGCCTTGATATGGGCCAGCTACTTCTCCTGGTTGGCCGGGCCTAGGCTGAGTATACGGTTGAGGATGGGGCAATTGTTGTTGCATGGGATATGCTGGTGGCCTGTTGTATTGGTGTTGACCATAACCGGCGTTCACACCACCTTGCGCGTATGGGGTGGGCTGAGAACCCATGTGTCCGTAATGTTGTGAAGGGGCATGGTGATCGTATTTACCATCATTGTAGCCAGGACCATACATTTGACCTTGCCTTTGTGAATACGGTGGATATCCAGAGTCTGGACCTTGAGGTCGTCCATAGTTGTAATTGCCCTGTCGGAAGTAGAGAGGGAAAAATGGCCACTGTAAGAACAGAGGACAATAGACAAGGAAGTGAAGAGGAGGGGTAAAGAGAAACGCCAACCGGAGGTGAGGGGCCATGCATCGATGGTGGAGGTCTTTGCTCCCAACCAGGACCATAATGACTTCTAGGGCCTTGCTGTGGAGGATAGTTACCATATGCCGGTGGAGGATATGGAGAACTCTGATTACCATATGAACCTCCTCTTGGTGGATAGTCATAACCAGATGATTGGGAGTGATGTGGACCACGAGGACCCCACTGTGGACCACCAGGTCCGCGGGGACGAAACCCTTGCTGATATCCGCCAGGCAGTGGTGATGGCCTTCCAGTCTATACAAACATACGCATAAAGGATTAATGGATGGAATTTAGAATAATTACAGAGAAGAAACTGGGTGCCACAAGATCAAAAGTATCAAATGACTGATGCAATGGTAGATTAGTTCATCATCTATCTAATAAACGCTGAATGAATTATCAGAATGAACCATGACATCTTTGAAGCCTAACAAGAAATAGGGCAGAACCCCAAAAAATCACCAACAAGCCCCAGAAAAATTCAAATATAATACGAAGTCTAAGCATCCCAAAAATGAAGTGTAACAATGATAATGAGTAAAAATTAGAACATCATCATAGAAACATACTGTTAAACCATTCTTGAAAACAGAATAACAACGAATTTAAGTCACAGTAAATGAATAGGAAACAGACGATTCAAGTGGAAGTTACGTAACAAGTATTAAGCATTATTAATTTCCAGTGGTGTACGCAAAATAAATAGGAGAATATTTAATCATTGAGAATATCAAATAAAGATGTTAATCATAGACAGAGAACTGATCTTATTTCATAAATTGGAGTCTAGCATGCCCACCGGCCACCATGGCAATAATCAGTCATACCCACAGCTCGTTAAATTCATTGCATTTGTCAAATTTGCACTCAATGTCTTTAGTCGACGGCCAATAGATGTACAGAGTACACAGATTTTCTCAGAAACGATAGTAGCTTAGCTCCACATGGCATCAAAATAACATAATACAATGCCTCTGGAAGAATTTATTTCATCAAGCAATTAAAGATGCTAAACTATCGCCAAAAGCGAAAAATCATACTTCCAAAAACAAAACAAAAGAAAAAAAGAAAAAAAAAACATGCTCAATTGACCATTTTTAAGTGAATCCAACATAGCCCAGTAAGTTTATTTGTCTGATGAGGTACCATGCCCAATCTTCTGAGATGTATGATATCAGGCATTTCATATAGCCTTACTAATAGAATTACCATTAGTTTGTGAGTCTTGAAGCAATCTTACCAACCAATAACATCATTCAATGCTGAGGTTCAATGCTTGCTACCTCTCTTCTGCAGACGCAAGAGAATATCGGGTGTCTATTGATTCACCAACAAGGCAATGCGAAACGGTGTGAAAGGAAAATCCAAATCTGCATTTTTAAAGTCAACCAATTCGAAGTTGGCACCTTCAAGGCAATAAATCATGGCAACCGATATTCTACTTGAATCTAAGATCTTCGCAGCAGGATTCAACAGTCTGACATTCATGCTACGGCATCCAGTAATTCATTTCAGTCCATGGTGTCATCATAAACAGGTTTCGCCAACTCCTAAGTTAGGTTCTATAACGTAATGACTTCTTTCATCTATTGATTTTATATAACAATTAAACAGATAACAGATAGAGCAGAGAAACCACAGCAGCATACTTCTATCCATATTCAAAAGCTCACATAAAACCCTAGACATTGGCAAAATGTCATATCATCAAATCCACCAAAAGACGGGAATAAAACAAAGCTTTAAACCAAGGACATATTTTATTTGATCCACCCCAGAACCATGCATAAATTGAATCCTAACAGGCTAGGACTAGGGCCAGATTCTACAGTGAGATATATCATCAGAACTTATATATACAAGATGCAACACAACGCTGCTGCTGAGTGCAACGATAAATCTGCAACTGTAAAATAAGATTCCACTATTAGGACCAGAAAAGTTGAACTTACCAATGACCCAAGGGCAAATGACGAACTAGTTTGTACGGAAAGGAACTTGTGCAACAGAATATTGAAAAATTCAAAAAGAAAACAATGTGCATGCTGAATAACTCAAAACAAAATAACAAGGAGTACAAACATAGAATTTCAGATATCTGGACAGACCTGAGTCATGACATCTTTAACCATATCAACAGCAACTTCAATCTGCTTCTTACTGCCAGTGATACGGACAATTCTATCCCTTGATTGCTCCCCCTCGGGACCATTTTGTTGTATCAACTAAAGGCAAAAAAGAATGTTAAGGACCAGATACAATGAGGATAATACAGTTATATCGAACACAAAATTCACTACCTGAATGCGTGCACCAGATCTGGTTTGCAAGCTTCTGATAGTTTCGCCACCCTTCCCAATGATTAGCCCGACCTAAAATAATAAGAAAATTTATACTAATTCTCAATCCACTGCAGACACTAGAATGAACAATCAGTAAATATTTAAGGCTGACATCGATGAAAGAAAACAAACCTTATCCATGGGAACAGGCATTTCAAGTTGTTCTCCACCATTGGCAGCTTGCACAGTGCTGAATCCACGGGCAATAAGTGAAGGAGAACCTCCAGCATCAGCCTAGAACATAACATATCATTACCTCATACTGGAGAATGAATGGAAGTATCAACATAAAAGGAACAAACGAGGAAAAAGAAATTAGTGAGCCCAACCTCGGCAATTACATCCTTTATTAACTTCTCAGCCCTGTTTAAACTGTATAATGTTCCAACTAGTTCCACAGGTCTGGTGGCAGATTGCCTGTCAGCATCAGCATCCCGCATTATCTGGATTTTGGCACCCGAAATGTCCTGTAGGGACCTGATAGTATCACCTGCCTTTCCAATAAGCACCCCGACCTGTATAATTTATGGACATCTGAGATTTTGAGAGATGATTATTAAAACTACATGCTGCATACAAATACACGTGCTCCATGATTTACGGAAACTACTCTGCTTAGAGAGAAACTACTCTAACGACTAGGTAGCTTCATTTGGAAAGATGTTTGAAACATTTACGCAAAAGGAAAATCGTTACAAAGTTGACCTTGTCGTTGGGGACCTCAATTTTGCGCGAGAGCTTTTGGGTTCCCGATGGTGCATGTTCATCAGCTGAAGGAACTGGAATATCGCCTTCTCTAGGAAGTTCATCTTGAGTTTCTGGGTTTGGTTCTTGTCTATCAACAGCAGCACTTTTGATCTCGTGGTCATGATCTTCAGTCAAAGCTGGTTCTTCAGTGGATATTATAGCAGGTTCCTGATCTTTTGCAAACTGTCCGTTAGTATCATCAGCATGCTCAGGCTCAGCTTGCTGCTTCTGATGATGATGAGGGTCCTCCACCTTAGGCTCGCTCTCCTCCTGCTCTTGCTCTTGTTCTTGCTCTTGGTGTTGGTCTTGGGCATGGTCATTCTCCTTAGGATGCTCATCTTCTACTTTCTCAACTTCCTGGTGTCCATTCTGAGGCACTGATAAAGAATATAAAATGAAATGTCTAGCATTGAGCACAACAAGGATAGAAACTTCAACTTCTCATACACAGAAGAAGGCACATTTAGTTTGAATTTCAAATACAGTATTCCATTCACTGTTCCGTTTCACTCACCGCAAGAACGGAATGCATCGAGAATGCAAGCGATGATTCGCCTGAAGCATATAATGGTAGAAGAAATCAAAGGATATACAACGCAAAATCAGTACCTGAATCATGCGATTCAGTGGAATTATCCCCATTAATATCAAATCGTGGTCGTTTGGACTCCGATTGATCCTCGAGATCGTGGCCGTCGACTGGCTCAGGAGCGGGGATGGAGTTGAGCTCGAACTCCTGGAGCTTCCTCTTGTGAGATTCGTCGGCGACAGCGGTCGGAGGGCTCGACGGGGTCGGCGATGTCTTTTCGTCCATGCTTGCCAACGGCGATACGTCTAGCTCTAGGGTTTCCTTTAGTGCTTGTTTGGTTAGAGGGTTTAAAGATTTTAAATCTTGGTTTAAGACTTGTTGAGGTGTTTGGTTCGTGTGTTTATATAAAACATGGGTTTATATACAGTTCTAAACCCATGTATGCGGGTTTAGATAAACCTACCATCTCAGGTGAGTTTTCATAAACCCACCAACCAAACACATATTTTATTTTATACCCACCAATTAGTTTTATATAAACATTACTAACTTAAACCCTCCTAAATATAAACCAACGTACCAAACAAGCACTTATTGTCTATCAATAACGTGTAGTGTGTATTCTTTTTCCGACAAATAATTTCCCTTCTCGCTCTATTTATAGTGAACGTTGAGGCGTTGTCTTTCACCGCATATTACAATATTGGGCTTTAATATGGGCCAAAGCCCAATCTTAAGTAATTAAAAACCGTTATAACTGACAAACTATAATTAATGGTGCTACAAAAATTTGGCTGGCAGCGAATAAAATAGATGTACGGACGGAGGACGCAGACGCCATAGCTGATGAGCTTCGTTCAGCTCAGCGAAGAAAAGTGGGTGGCGATGAAATCAATTCTGGGCGCTTACCTCAGGCCGATTATTTCTCTATAGACCGAGCTAATAGCGGGGAAGACGTCGACGACGATTGAACAACTTATAGCAAGTGGAAATGGTGTGCGATACATTAAAGAAACAGAATCAGGATAGCTGAAGCATATATATTATATTATATTTGTACATAGTTAGTAAAGAGGTGTTCTCCTTTGTATATATACAAAACGTACATGTACAGTTTCATTATTCGATCAATACAAAAAT
The DNA here is from genome assembly GCA_028392965.1 of Lindernia subracemosa. Lineage (NCBI taxonomy): Eukaryota > Viridiplantae > Streptophyta > Magnoliopsida > Lamiales > Linderniaceae > Vandellia > Vandellia subracemosa. Next base: position 475,653 of record JAQPCC010000073.1, read on the forward strand.
ATCTCAAATAGAATTTCTCTCAGTTGTTCATGGTATCAGAGCGGGCATTCCTACGCTCTGCTTAAGAACAAAATTCTAGATCGAATCACAGAAGCACTCGAAATCACTGCTGTAAATTCAATAGATTATGGCAGATGATCAACAAAATCAGGAGAATCAACAAAATCGAAGGGGGAATCAACAGGAAATGGAAGCAATTAGCTTCGGAGGCTATCAACATCCTCTGATTCTGCTTCCATCCGACACTTTGGGGGCGTCAATCATCTCAAATCGCTTGGGTGAATCAAACTATCTAAGCTGGAGCCACGCAATCAGACGAGCTTTAAGTGCGAAAAACAAATTAGGTTTCATTGATGGAACCTTTCCGAAACCAGCGCTGAATGATGCTAATCAAGCTCAGTGGATGAGAGTGAACGACACGGTTGTGTCGTGGATACTGAATTTGCTATCTCAGGAGATTGTCGATGCTTTTATCCTGGCTGAAACTGCACATGAGTTATGGAATGAGCTGAGAATTCAATACGGAACTAGTAATGGACCGCAGATCTATCAGCTCAATCGAGAGATTAATTCAATCGTGCAAGGGAACATGACATTATCGGCATACTTCAGCAAACTCAAAAGGCTGTGGGATGAGCTGAGTCTCTTGGATCCAGACGAAGAATGCACTTGTCTTGGTTGTAGCTGCAAATTAACCAGGGTGAATCGAAAGGAAGGGAGAACAAAATTGATACAATTTTTAATGGGGCTGAACGAGACATATCAAGCAGTTAGAAATCAGATTCTAGTTTCTGATCCCTCGACTGATGTGAGAAAAGCGTATGCAATGCTGATGAATATTGAGAGGCAGCAAAGTGTGAAGATGATTTATGAGAGGGCAGTCATGTGACTGCCTTCACTCCCATATACTTAGGATCAATGTGACTGCTTTCACTCCCATTTATGAGAGGGCAGTCACATTGCTTAGGATCAAACCCTTCTTTCGAACCTAAGTAATGTGACTGCCTTCACTCCCATATACTTACCTGATGGAACTATCAATGAGGTTAAAGGTGTAGGAAATCTCACCCTGACCAACTCATTAGTATTAAAGGATTGCATATACGTACCTCTATTCAAATTCAATCTTATTTCAATAAGCAAGCTTACATCCTCCTCACGGATAGATTGTTTGTTTTCAACAAACTTCTGTCTTTTACAGGACCAAATGAGTAGAAAGTTGTTAGCCGTTGGAAGACTCGGAAATCGATTGTACATGGTAGATAGAAGCTCCTTCAAAAGGGATACCATACAAAGATTTCTTGACACTCACTTTAACCACCCTTTCGTTAGAAATTGTACTGCTGTCTCTAGTCATTTTTCAAACCATGTTGCTGATCTTTCTTTAGACATTTGGCATCAAAGGCTGGGTCATCCAGCTGATGCTGTTGTTCAAAGGTTAAACCTTCCTCATGTCAAAAATAAATCCAGAAGCATATGTGACATATGTCCTCTTTCGAAACAACCCAGAAAAAGCTTTCCTATAAGCCATACCCATTCAAGTGAAATCTGTGAGCTCCTACACATTGACATATGGGGTCCTTATCATCAAAAATCCATTAATGGTGCTCACTACTTCCTCACCATTGTGGATGATTTTAGTCGTGCCACTTGGACTTTTCTCATGCAAAACAAATCCCAAGCCATACCCATACTCGAAGGTTTCCTTAACATGGTGAAAAACTAGTTTAACACTGCTGTCAAGTTCTTAAGGTCAGACAATGGGTCTGAGTTTATGAGTCTTCACTGTCAAAATCTCTTATCCGGGTTATGAATCATTCATCAAAAGTCATGTGTTTACACTCCACAAAAAAATGGGGTAGTGGAGCGTAAACACAAGCACCTCTTACAAGTTGCAAGAGCCCTTCTAATCCAATCTAAACTACCAAAAAGTTTTTGGGGGGATTCCATCTTGACAGCCACTTACCTTATAAATCGTCTACCTTCATCCTTACTCAACATGAAATCACCCTTTGAGCTCCTATACTAAAAAAAACCAGACCTTGGACATCTCAAAATCTTTGGATGTCTATGCTTTGCCACGGTCATAACCCCACACAAAGACAAGTTTGATCCCCGGGCCAACAAGTGTGTATTCATTGGTTACCCTCCCAATCAAAAGGCCTATAAGCTATATGACCTAGAAACCAAGAAAATCCTCATTTTCAGGGATGTGGTGTTCCATGAAGATACATTTCCCCATCATACCAAAACAGCAAACCTCTCTCAACCAAGCTGTGAATCTACTTCTGCTCAAACTCCCTTTGTTGATCCTATTGTTCAACCTATACTAATCCCTTCATATGCTCCTACTACAGATTCTCCAAGCCCAGATTCTACAAATCCCTCTTCTGAAACAGAACCTCGATCATCTTCCTCTATGTCTGGTCCAGAACACTTTACTTCAGACATATCATCTGAGCTCACTGCCCCTATACCACTACAGCCCCCTCCCTTATCTTTGAGACGCATTACTCGTATTAAAACAACCCCTTCCTGGATGCAGGACTTTATATCTGCCAATGTACAATCGTGCTCTAACACTCATCTTCACCACAACCAAAATATCCGCAACCCTTCATCATATACACCTCGAGTTTTCCCTTATATTGTTACTCCAAATTTTTCATATGATCATATGGCTTTCTTGATCCAGCTTGATAGTGTTAAGGCTCCTAACTCTTATCTTGAAGCTAAGGATGATCCTCGGTGGGTTAAAGCCATGATGCTGGAGCTAAAGGCTTTAGAGGATAATAACACTTGGACCTTGACACACTTGCCCAATGGAAAGAAAGCAATTGGATGCAAATGGGTATACAAGGTTAAGTATCATCCCGATGGCTCTATGGAGCGTTTCAAGGCTCGTCTAGTAGCGAAGGGCTACAACCAAATTGAAGGCGAAGATTTTTTCGACAGCTTTTCTCCTGTGGCTAAGGTGGTGACCGTTCGGCTCTTACTTGCATTGGCCACTATATCTAATTGGTCCATTCATCAATTAGACATAAACAATGCTTTCCTTCATGGTTACTTGGAGGAAGAGGTTTATATGCAACCACCTGATGGGTATCACAAGGCTCTCCCGAACCAAGTTTGCAAACTAACCCGATCCTTATATGGGCTTAAGCAAGCTTCCCGAGAATGGAATGCGGAACTTACAAGGCAGCTTAAAGCTTATGGCTTTCATCAATCTGCCAATGATCCATGCCTTTTCTTAAAGCATGATGCCTCTGGTTTTCTCTCGTTAGTGGTCTACGTCGATGACATCTTGATCACGGGGTCTCATGACTCTCTCATTGTCTTGGCAAAACAGTTTTTACATCGTCAGTTTACCATCAAAGATCTTGGCTTCGCCAAGTATTTTCTTGGGATTGAACTCACACGGTCTCCTGCTGGACTTTATATAAACCAGAGGAAATACATTCTCGATATTCTGTTAGACACTGGACTTTTAGGTGCTAAACCAACTACCACTCCGCTGCCTCGCCATCATCAGTTCAGTGATTGATGTGGGACATCTCTTTCTGATCCCTCCCGTTACAGAAAGTTGGTCGGTCAACTCTTGTATCTCAACTTCACTCGCCCGGACATCACCTTTGCTGTCCAACAACTCAGTAAGCATGTTCACAGCCCATGCGCGGACCATTGGAACAGCTTACTTCATGTTCTCAAGTATCTGAAGGGGACGGTTGATTATAGCTTGTTCTATTCTGCCACTTCAGATTGTCGCCTTGAGGTTTTTACTGATGCTGATTGGGCTGCCGATCCGCTAACTCGAAAGTCTATCACAGGTTTCGGGATCTTTCTTGGTTCATCCCTGATCTCATGGAAAACTAAACAGCAAAACACCATTTCTTGTTCGTCAGCTGAGGCTGAATACAGAAGCATGGGGGCAGCTGCCCGCGAGTTGCTTTGGCTCACTTATCTTTTACATGATTTTTGCCTTGCGAACTTTACCGATTCCTCTTTGGTGCGATAATCAAGCTGCTATTCACATCACTGAGAATCCTGTTTTCCATGAACGTACTAAGCACTTGGAGATCGATTGTCATTTTATCCGTCTTCATTATCAAAGAGGTCTGCTTGTCCCTCTGTATCTTGCTTCCAAGGATCAGATTGCGGATGTTTTTACCAAGTCTTTGGCCAAACCTTTGTTCTCTGCTCTTGTCTCCAAGCTTGGCATGAAGAGCTTTCTATCATGCTTAGCTTGTGGGGGGGATGAACAACTTATAGCAAGTGGAAATGGTGTGCGATGCATTAAAGAAACAGAACCAGGATAGCTGAACCATATATATTATATTATATTTGTACATAGTTAGTAAAGAGGTGTTCTCCTTTGTATATATACAAAACGTACATGTACAGTTTCATTATTCGATTAATACAAAAATATCTCAAATAGAATTTCTCTCAGCTGTTCAACGATGCATCAGCTGACAATCCCAAGTTGGATCGACCCAGGCTTGTAAGAGGAGGATAACCCTAATCGCTTCATCCATAAGGTGCCCGCCGCCGAGTTTTGGTCTGATTCCAGCAGCGATGGTAAACACGTGTCTGTTGTTGATAAAGCTGATGACTTTGTGGAGAATGGTGCAGTGGACAGCGTGAATGAAACTGCAAGAGTACAGAAGCAGCGGCGGAAAGGTGAGGGATTGTGCGGTGCTAGGGTTTGTGATTCTCTGCCGCAAGACGAAGGAGGCCCATGGGTTTAAAGATCAATGTTTTGACAAGGTCTGTGCTTCTTTTTTTTTCATTTCTACCATTACTACTAAGTAGCCATGTTTTGGTATAATGTCTTCATCTTTCTCAATGAGCCATAACTACTTATGGCGCCTTTCCATTTTTCAGAAAGCCTCCCGCAGGTCTCAATGAAGCCTTCTCCATCATCAGACGTGTCCCAGCGGTTAGGCCGTCTCTTCCTTCCGTCGGCTCTACCCCATGGCCCATGATGAGTAGTATAAGGTAAACACAACGATATATTAATGTAATGTGATCTTCGTGTGTATATTGTTGGATTTGGAATGGACGTGCCATAAACATTGATTGGTTTTTCTTTCACAGTCGAAATAAAGTGTTACAATGAGCAATTTCCCAGTATATAATATGCTATGTATAGGAGACAAATCAATGAAGAAGACACAAGAATAATCAGTCGGTCCTCGTCGAGGATCATCGCTGATATGCATCAACTAAGATCACTTAATTGTTAGAACTGCTGCTGGTCGAGTGAGACAGAGCTTTCATGGCCTGCGACTGCCTCGACATGACGCCGGCAGTCAAAGGGCTCTGAGATAGAACTATCTCATAGCCATCGTAGTAAGACTCCATGCCCTGACCCATGAGCTGCCACACCAAGCTGCCGCTCAACGTTCCCCCGCTGAGCCGTGCATATCTATATATGTCTCCATACACACTGCCCATGTATTCATCCCTTCGGTCCACGTTGAACCCCTTGTCCTTGCTCGATTTCCCGAACTCCGCGATCACCAAAGGCTTCTTCAGAACCGTTTTTGCATCGCCCCAGTGGCTCGACATCCATCTCTCCATGAACCCCATCTGCTCCTCCTCGCTCTTCCCCGACAGCCTGCATGGCAACGGCTACGTTAGACCCTTTAGAATGAATGATAGCCCAGCCCGTTTGGGATGGCCCGTTGAATCATATGGCCCTTACCAGATATCGGGATAGGCGTGTATGGTTGCAAAGTCGATCTCACGGACAAGATGGTTGCTGATGAAATCCGTCCCGACCTGATACCCGGGATTCACTTGCTTTCTCTCGGGCATAGTGTCGCCGTAAAACCCTTCCATGCCTACTTCGAGCAAGTGCTTGCTGTCCAAGGATTTCACGAAGCTGGCCATTTCTTGAACCCAACCCTGAGAGTGCGCATCGAGCGAAAAGGGTGCTGACTGTATGTCTACGTAAGTCGATGTAATGACATGACCATATGAGAGTATAATGAGCTTACATTAACAGTTCTTCCCGAGTAATCGACCTGGCATCGGGGCTCGTTGATGAGTTCCCAAGCCATGATCGTCGGATCATCTCCGTAGGCCATTTTAGTCATCGTGTTGATTCTTGTCACTACTCTCTGCAATCAAATATGTACAAAATCAATAATATATCCTTAGATCAATTAAAACTCATCATATAATATTCTTACCCTAACATGGTTCTTGTAGTAATCTTTGAGAATGGGATGTGTGTAGAAATCATCGTCGTTGTTCACGTGAACGCCTGCATTTCTTGCCCACTGAACATACTGAGGTCTGCCCCCAAAGTCATTGTAGTTGTTCACGAAGCTCAATATCAGGCGAATACCATACTTCCTCGCTTCAGAAATCACAAAATCCAAGCCCTGAAAAACTTGCTCGTCATAGATCCCGGGAGATATCTGAAGGGCTCGATCGCCGCCATCGCTAAAACCCCACGTTCTGCAAACGGTGAGCCCAGCAGCCGAGGCCTCTCTGAACACCTCTGTCACTTTGTAACGCTCGTTGGGCTCGGCGGCTACGTGCATCATCCAATAGGCATTGAACCCATTGAACATAAAAGGCGAACCTTGGAGCTCGAAATGAGAACCCCTTGTTCTTACAAATGCTTGATCATCGTCCCTTGGAACCCTAATGCCTTGGCATGAACGTCCATGGATTCCCAGAATAATCAGCAAGACGATGGTGCTGATCAAGCTGCTGCTCGTAGGAGCCATTATTCGATAAAACCGTTGATTTGTGTCTCTAACTATAGTTAGTTTGTGGAAAGAATGAATACTATAAAGAATTATTACTCTTTGGTGTGATGAGTTAGTTCTTGGAATGTCGTCGTCCTTGCATGGGTATTTATACGAACTCTAAGATAAGGAGAACATACTAATTATAGGAATTTAGGGTAAGTTGAAACTTTTTTCGGTGGAGTAAAGAATTGAAAAAATCGTAGCGTTTCTCTTTGTTTTATTGTTTTCTAAAAGAAGAATGCTTATTTGAATAAAGAAATGTAAAGAAGACTAGTTGAATATGATGCAATGAAAGATAGTTCGTTGAGAATTGAGATAGAGTCAGTTGCAGAGACGAATCGTCATCATCATGCAGAGATGATAATATTAATACATATAAATAATCACCATTAAAAGGAGAGCGTTACAACTTACATATAGTATTTCTTATTTATCGCTAAATATAGCATGCATATACATGTGGTTCGTTTTCTCATTTTAAGGAAGTTGCCACCCTCCATATATCATGATTTTTTATGACCCAAAAAATTCTCAATCCCATGTGCTCAACTATATATAATTAAATAAATATACATCGATTAATTTAAGTAAATTAATTATAATTAAATATTCATCGAAGTGTTCTTTTCTATATTTTTTTTAACGGGCCTAAAGACTTGAATTTGGTTTGAAGGATTTTCGGCCCATTTTACCTTATTCTGAACTCGGCTTAAAAGCCCGGCCCGAAGCGTCTGAAGAGGAAAGGTGAGTACGTCAGCATGACAACGAATGGGTGGGCGCCAGCACAGCACACTACGCAAAAAATGAATAAATATAATAATATTTTTTATTATATCTCGCAGATTTGAAACCGTTACGAGGGATAAGAGCACAACACGCATACATTACATACACAAATGAATCAGTCGATGATCGATTGATTGGGGGCAGCTAAAGGTCGGATATGATTGTGATGATATGAGGGATTAGCTCAGCTGAGATCACCGATCGGTTTTTAGCTGTTTGTTGCATAGAGCCAGTATCGTCAGGTAGCTTGCATTCTCTTCTGTGGATCTCATTCAATAACCTTAATTTGTTGTTTTCATTGCTTGATCGGCTTATTCTTGGATGGAGATCTTGGAGTTGCTTTTACTAAAACCTCGTATCTTTCATAGGTTGATGGAAATGTGTTCCTTTTCCGTAAAGCAAGACTCGCTATCGTTCTCTTTGAGATAAATTGGTGATTTCTTCTGTTTCAGTTGCAGGTGGGTGGCTTTGAATTCCTACTCTTAATACGGCAATTTCATTGTGTGTCGAATTTGCAATTCGCTGCTTTTTATGTATCGGTTGCTTTGTTTATTGGTTGAGGGCCAATATTTTTTTCTCTTTTTTTTTTTTTTATGCAGTTTTTACATTGTTTTTCTCATATAAGGGTTGCTTATTGTCTGAGGTTCTGCAATGTTAGGTTGTAAGAAGGATGCCTATGAAATATGCTATTGATCTCTACTTTGCCTTGATGATTGCCAGGAACATTTTTATTCAAATTAAGTCAGATTTTCAACCTGGGTTCTCTCTTCCTTTATGATCAGCAGCATCAAGGTATATTAATGTGCAATGCAGAGATCACGCAGAGCTCTTCTACAAAGAAGAGCTTTGGAGAAGGCAGTTCGGGGCAGGAATCGCGTCTACGAAGTCTCTATTACTCTTGTGGTTCTCTTGTGGGGCCTTGTATTCCTCTTAAATTTATGGATTGGACACAGTGATGGTCAAGGTGAGTCTTTTAAGTTCATTCACTCATCTATCTTGATGTTTAACAACATTGTTTCTCAATAATGTACCTGGCACTAAGCACTTGAGGGATTGAAGTTTCCAGTTGTTTTTGCTATACTTTTTAAACTCTCTTACCTCCACCTCCTTAGTTTGTGGTTGGAAAACAGGCTTTTTCTGCAATTTCTGGCTTGCCAGATTATGCCGCACTCTGTTTAATTGGTTCTATTTTTATAAGTAATATCATTTTTATCTGAACTACTATTTTGCTTATTATTTTCTTCTTCCTATCACAATTTCGTGTTATTCTCGACTGTAGCCAAACCTGAAGAACGTTCAAGTGGTAATGGGAGTTGGGAAGCACAACCATTTGAGATGGCTGCCAATTCCGTACTATCCATGGAAGGACTTCAATCAAAGAGTACTGGTACGCAATCTGGTGATCGCACTGTCGAGCCATCTAAACATGAAGATGAAACTCAATTCAGAAGCTGTGATCCACTAGATAGGTCAGCTGAACTAAATCTTGAGCCACATGCTGGTGAAGCTGCAATGAACAGATCAAATATACCTGCAAACTCAGATAAGGAAAAATCTGATATTAAGGTAGTACGTCTTGATGAGTTAAAAAACAAGGCATTTAGTTCGAGAAGTAGATCTCTGTCTGGTCAGGCTGGAAGTATTATACATAGAGTGGAGCCCGGAGGCGCAGAGTACAATTATGCTTCTGCGTCAAAGGGAGCTAAGGTCTTGTCCTACAACAAGGAAGCAAAAGGTGCTCCTAACATTCTAAACAGAGATAAAGACAAGTACCTTCGAAATCCATGCTCTACGGAGGAGAAGTTTGTTGTAATAGAACTGTCTGAAGAAACCCTTGTTGATACAATTGAAGTAGCAAATTTTGAACACCATTCATCTAATCTTAAAGATTTTGAGTTATTCGGAAGTTCATTTTATCCTACTGAGTCATGGGACAAACTTGGAAATTTTTCTGCCGCAAATGTGAAGCAAGCTCAAAGGTTTGTCCTTCCAGAGCCAAAGTGGGCTAGGTATATTAGACTTAACTTACTGAGCCATCATGGTTCAGAATTCTACTGTACACTTAGTTTTCTTGAAGTGTATGGTGTTGATGCTGTTGAAAAAATGCTTGAAGACCTGGTATCTGTTCAGGATAAACCTTCTGTATCTGCAGAAGTATCAGATTCAGCAAAGCCAGAGTCATCGCAGCAAATAAGCAGCGAAAATGATGTTTATGAAGATCTACTTGACGAGCCCGCCTCTTCACCTGAATCCTCTAGTGGGAAACCTAGAAAAATGGAAACCGATGTGCCAGACCCAGTTGAAGAAATCCGTCATCAGCAAGTCAACAGGTTGCCAGGTGACAGTGTTCTTAAGATTCTAATGGAAAAGGTTAGATCCTTGGATTTGAATCTAGCTATTCTAGAACAATACATAGAGGAGATAAATTCTCAATATGGTGAAAATTTCAAAGAGCTTGATAAGCAAGTTGAAGACAAAAGTGCTCTTATGGAGAAAGTTGTCTCTGATCTGCAGAGCATCTCTGAGAGCTCGGAGAAAATGGTGAGCAAATTCTGTTGAACCAGATTATATATATATATATATATATATATTTTGTGCAGGCCCATCTCATCAGTTTTCTGACGCTATAAATCATTCTTGCAGAATAAGGAGATCAGTGATCTTCGGTCTTGGAAATCAACTGTTACCATTCAGCTAAGCGATGTAATCAAAGAGATGACTTCTCTCAGGTTGGCTTAACTTCTCTACTCTAAAATACAAATATACTCTAAAACGAACATTGTGAAGTCCGCTCCCTTTGGCATGGAATAAATTATTGAATTTCTTTAATGATCAAGCTATCAGAAAGCAGTTGGATGGCCAGACCATTGAAATGTTCTTCGTTGAATTCGCAGCACTCATGCCAATCTCTGTGTTTTTTTCTGCTGCAGAGAGGAGATGGCAAGGCTTCAAAGGAATCAAATACATATGGAGAACAAAGGAATTGTTATTTTTCTTATATGCGTGGCCTTTGTGTTCGCGTCGCTCATAAGGTCATCCATAAATGCAATACAGAATGTTAATAATACGCATCAGACCTATTCCGGGAAATTTTGTCCAGAGAGTTCTTCCTGGTTTTACCTGCTTCTAAGCTATTGTATCATTATGTTCATCCTCTGCTTATAGATTATGTAACTTAATTACTTCAGCTGAAGAATTTCCAACAGTGCTCTGTTCATGTTCTTTTAATGTTAGAAATACATAAGGATGGACACGAAATGGTTTGTTAGGAAAAAAAGAAATGTAACCTATAAAACTAAGTTGGTGAAAGCGTTGCATTTATAATAACAGTAAGCAACAAAACCTTACATTGGGACATTATTATTACATTAATCAATAACATTATTTATTACTATAATTTTCCACAGAACTAACTAGCCGTTGGCTACTAACCATAAGACAGTACTCAGTTGAGCTTGAGTGTTGCTACAACATATGACATGAGATTGTATAGAGCTTTCATCTTCTGGGTGCCCATTTTCTTGACTGTTGCTCTTGTTCTTTTGTTTCTATTTTGTCTGTTGAACCTCCATAGCCAACCGTATCCGAGGTTTGGCTGGCTTGCTTGGCTGAGAATTAGGGCAACGGCCCACCTAGAAATTGACGATGATATCTCCTCCTTCAGATCCAGTCAAGGTGTACAAGTAAGTTAATATATACTTGATTCAAGAATCTTCAAGTATGCATGAGTAACAGTTTCTTCTTGGTTTTTGCTCGCTAGGGTGAATTGGGGTTGAAGAAGGACCTTCGAGAGATGCTGCCCATTCTAGTGTTCAAGGAGAGCTTCTTAGTCAACGACACACAGTAAGTGTGAGATGAAATTTCATGTCTAATTATCTCTTCCTTAAAAATCAAGTCTTTGCTCTGTTCTTTCCAACATGAGCTAAACTTACGGTTCTCTTCAGTGATTAAGAGTCAAATGTGCATAGTGCGTGCAGCACAGTTAGGAAATGAATAGCTTAAACTATGCGTTGGCATAATTGGTTTTGACTATTTAAGCTGAGATTTGTCTGCATTTGATAGCTCAGAGTCTTCCGTTAAAGACGAAGCAGTCTTACCATTTACATACACTTCACGGTGAAACTCTGTTCTGTATATATGAATGGTAGGTGCTCGGTGTGCCTTGGTGATTACATGGCGGGGGATAGACTACAACAGATACCGGCTTGTGGGCATACTTTCCACGTGGACTGTATCAATCTGTGGTTGGCCACACATACGACTTGTCCCATATGCCGTCGCCAATCCCTTAATTTGTCCGCCAAAGCAGCTTTGTCGTCCTCTTCAAGCGAAGAAGAACTATGCACTACTCATCTGGCTATCAATGACACTGCAGCCTCTGATGAAGGAACATCCCATCGATGAGTTCACTGTGCCAGACGCAATAAAGTGCTTTCAACAGCCACAGTATGTGGAGGAGGATTAGGATTCAAACGAGGTTGCTAGAGAAAACGAAGACTTTGAATGGAGGAAATATGGATTTAGCTTCAATTGTCTGCCCTGCATAAGATGTGTTCGTGCTTTTGGACTGCGTCTAGGCGTTTTGAGTGCTTTATTTGCGGGCTTCTACACCTGCAAACACTGCCTATTTCCATTGTAAGCACTGCCTTTTAGCATTAAGCTTAGCTTGCAAATTGTCAATGGCTTTCTTGAAAGTACTCTAGTTTAAATTTGATATGATTCAATTCGTTCTTACAAGCATCATCTTAGATTAACAGTTTTGAGTAAAGATTCCATTATACATGGAATCCATTGAAAGACTACTGACATAGCATCAGTCAATAATAGTTAAGTTGCTGCTGATAGATCACATAAGAACAGAATAGAGACAACAAACATCCTTACAACAATCATAAAACCGTCCATCGGGTTCTAGTTTAAACAGCACATAAGTTTGCAGAGAGAGAGAGAGCACGGAGATGAACGACCCAAGAACTCTAACCATGGTTGACACGTCTATTAGTAGAGATGGAGAAGAGCCTTGGAGATCAAAAACTTCCAAGGATGCATTGGAAGGCCAAATCCCAGTGCGTAGGAGCTTCTCCAAAATGTAAGTGAAAGAGTTTACTCTACGACAACAGAAGGACGGACGAACATTCTAACCTTAGTTTAACATCCAACCCTGCTATGATTGTCTTACTTAAAGTAGTGAAAATCTCCCTTGCCTTAAGAAGAGATGATCTTTAACAGAAAGTTTAACTTGACATACTTTAACGATCATTTATATTATTATTATTATTATGAGAGAGGGAGAGAGGCACTATAACTAGTCAGAGTTCTTAAAATCCTAAGACTAGAATCATATCTTGGGCAGCCAGCACCCTGATTGCCTAATATGACCCCATAGCTACAATCTAAAAGCTTAGTAGTTCTAGAGGGAACAACCGTTAACCCTTTCAAGATCCGAAGTTCTGAAAGTGAAAGAACAGTTATTATTATGTAAGAATTTTATACTCAGAAAAAAAAAAAAGACTAAAGAAAAATGAACACAATGCCAGTCCCTAGGCTGATCATTGCATTCGTGTGTGTATCTATTTGATAAAATGACTGTGCAATGTCTAACCCTTGGAGGGCTTACTAGACAAAGATCACATAGCACCAAACTGCCCATTAAACAGAGGGCCAGTTGGAATTAGATGCAACATGCATGTTTCAACTTCTTAGTAGGAACCTTTCCTACAAAGAGGACTCAGTGACGACGATGATGATGATGGTGGAGAAAGTATTTTCCAGACCCCTATGGAGGGCTTTGTTTTTGGAAACACACGCCTGGTCCCTACGTGGGCCTAGCTAGTGTGTGCATGCATGAATAAGAGAACGATAACCATGGTTAGGCTTGAGGTACGAGTTGAAAACGTTTCGAAAGGCGGTGGAAACAAACTGAGACGACCATGAATCTTGCTTCACTGAAATCTTTCAACGATGAGGTATCGGTGCTCGCAGTGCCGTCATCATGGTCATGCCTGTGGCACAGCAAGGCAAACTGTCAAAGATATTAGTATTTTTCTTACAAAGGCAGCAAATGCAAGAACGGTAACGGATACAGTTCTTGGCTGATTTGATTACCTGATTGAAGTTGAGGTGGGGAGGTGAGAGATGCAGCCGGGGTAGTAGCATAGTGAGGTGGATAAAGCTGAGCAGTCGAAGTGATCGGCGAGTAGTGAAAAAGGTGGTGGTGAGCTGCTGCATACTGATGGGGACCGTAGGTGTTGCTGCTCGAGTAGGCCGCGCCTCCTGGGCTAGCAATCCCACCCTGCTCGGCCATGCTTAGATATGGGTAGTAAACACCTCCTGATGACAGCATTCCACTTGATCCATATTGTGTGTTTCCTCCCCCATAGACACCATAGTAGCTCTGCAGAACATACAAGATTTGCCCAGTTATTACACAATAAAGGAGATAAAGGTTCTGTCTTTTCTTGAAATAAACCAATACTTTCTCAGTTCAAAGAAAGGAGATATGGTACAAACCGTTGGGTAAGCATATTCAGCCGAGTAGGGAGAGTACCTGAGGAGAAAATGATTGGGAATCAAAGAAAAATAAGGCAGCAGAATAGTGAAAAGATCATACGATGCAATGATTCAAGAGGAAGACAGAGATAAACGGAATATTTTAACTGTACTTAAACGCTTTAGTTTTTCAACAGTATGATGATGCTAGAGAAGTGTCTCAGTCAAAGGTTGTCTAAAATGATAGCTAGTTCCTATTAACGTTGCTTCCTTTTCAGCAAGGTGTTGATGTCTCTCGCATGTGCGTGTCAGACAGAGAGAGAGAGAAAAAGCTATGGCTGAAGGCATGCGTGAACAGAAGAAACCCTTTAATGGAATATGGTTGCTGGCAGGCCACGTGGCACGTGTTGAAAGATTAAGGAAGAAGGAACCTCACCCATAGGCAGTAGCAGCAAGGTTGTAAGGAATCCCTTGTTGAATGTTGTAATGAGGATAGGCAAAAGCAGTCGTCGCCCCTTGAATCAACCTTGCTCCCTCCTGTAGTTGTTGATGGTAATGGTGGAAACCACCCATCGCCGCCATGCTCCGCCCACCACCACCACCTGCCAATGGTCGTAACTTTCTTAACAATGAGTAAAATTGTATATATAAAAAAAGGCGTAATTAACCAGCAACAACGACAAAGTACCATTCTTTGGCGTGGATGGCTTCGATCTTTGTACACCCATGGAAGCAAGGTTGCAGTTTGCCCTCCTTCCATCAATCACAGGCGCAGCATCTGCGCAGGCTCTCATTGCTGCATCTGGCTCACGAAAAGTCACCTGGACATATATGTTAAGCCATCAAACTAAGAAGAAGAAGATGATGATGATGAAGAAGAAGAAGGAAAGAAGGAGAAGTATACAAATCCATAGCCTTTAGATCTGCCAGTGTTCTTGTCAGTTATGACAACAGCCTCCAAGATTTCACCAAACTGTTCGAAGTAGTTCCTCATGGTGTCCTTCTGAGTCTCCCAAGCCAGCCCACCAACGAACACCTTGGTGAAGGTGGTGTCGCCGAACGGCCCAGCTGCGCTGTTGTTGCTGCTCGGAGGAGTCATCTTCTTCGATCTATCTAACAAGAAACATATACACACAACTTCAGAAGATGGCATAAATCAAGAAGAATATGCTTTACACACACACTTGGAACTTACCTTTTTCGGTTGGAGATCTTTGCTTGGGATGAAGAGACAGGCGACTAAAATCAGGCGAAGTGGAGGGAAGGAAATAGAAACTAGAATGCAAGAAAAAAAGAGAATGAATATAATTGTAGTGAGAGAGAGAGAGGAGAAGAAAGGAAAAAAGCGAGGGGAGGGTCTACATACATTAATCATTCATCCCTGCCGCTTTTCTCACGCGCTTTACTATCTACTCTTGCCCCTCCTCTTTAGTTCAAAGTTTTAACATTTAATATAACTATACATCTCTCTCTTACAACCCTTTCCATGGGAGAATGCAGATACATACATTGATGAATATTCAAAGTCGCCAAAAGCAGTTAGTGTTAGTTGCTTTTCTTTAATTGAATAGTATAAACAATTCCGTGCGTATGTATGTATATCTGTCGATAAAGCGACTTCCAACTCACCTTCGTATTCTTTTGACCACTGCAAAAGTGATCCATTCTCCAACTCATATTAGCAGTCATCAACACCTCTCTCTCTCTCTCTCTCTCTCTATCTATCTCTCTCTCTCTAATGTACAACATCAACATCGATGGGCTTCATGCAATAAAAGAACTAAGCTGGCGACGAACCAAGCTACTCAACTCAATGTCTTCCATGGTAAAGATTTAGCCCCAACCCAAAAGTTCATTGATCATTCGATGAAGCAATCTCCGAAATCTTGACAATGCCATCTTCCTTATTTTCTCCGAAACCCCGCCAACAAAGAAAAAGGTCCAATCTTTGAAGAACGAACGAAATCTTCAATGGTTCTTCGGTCTTTAGTGGCGGGACCCACCCGCCTCGCCTAGCCTAAGAATAAACCTTTTTAGCAACTTCGTTATCTTAACTTACTCTTGAGAGTTAAAAAGAACATTTTTTTTTTCTTCAGCCCAATCAAAGACCATGTTAATCGGCGTCATCTTTCTGATATATATTACACCATAAAAAGATAATCTTTGATGTAATAACGTCTTGTCTTTGCTTGGAATCCGTGAGATCGAAAGCCCTTCAATTCAATTTCTTGGCCTTCAAGATAGTCATGGAAGTATCATTTGGCTGACATTTTTAACTGAGCTGAAGCAAATTGGAAACTCAAAAACATAACACACGCATTTGATGCCATGGCCATAAATTGGACTCTACATATGAAGAAGAATACGATAACATAATAGTCACAGTTCACAACAACTACTACTACAAACATCCCATTGCACAGATGGCTGGCTCTTCTTACATCTAAAACACCACTTAACTAATTCCCATATCATTCACGGCAATGAAAGGAGAACGCTTCAACGAAAATTGAGAGCGTTGATTATAAATAAAATGTATGTACTTCTTCCGAGGTAGGTGTTAATGGAAGGAGAAGAAGAGATCCTCCATTAACAGCCGCGTTAGAGGTTCGTCCAACCAAAACTGTCCCTTTCGTCCTCCTCCTCCTCCGCCGCCGCCGCCGCTGAGGTTTGGGTCCCGCATAGTAAGCATGTCCCACAAGATGTGGACATCCTCGTACTCGCATGTCTTAACCTCCTTCTGAAGCTTCACAAGCCCTGCTAATGGCCTGTTTTAATATCTCTGCTTTTCCATAAAAGATTATATTGGAAGAAAAAAAACTGACCTTTTCTACGAAAACCCAACCTCTTGGAGACCTTAATCCAAGCTCTTCTGATGGGAACCTTCATTTTATCCAACCACTTCATCTTCGAATATAGAAATAAAGAAAGAAAGAAAAAAAATGTAACCTTTGATTCGATTTGATGAGCTGCTTTCAAATATCGATTTCTACGTAGATTTCGATATTTGATCAACTAACTACCATTCAATTTTTTGGGTAGATTTGTACCATTGGTGGATCTAAGCTTTGTTTGGACCGTACCATTTATTTCATTCTTTGTTCCATCGTGCGTGCACGTGGACGAGGTTTGGACCATTTTTTTGCTTGCCTCATAACTAAATCTTTTTTCTTCTTTTTGTTCGATCTCGAGGTATCCCAGTCGATCTGGCTATGGACTAGCCCCTAAATACTGGCGTGAGCTTTTTGCGCCACACAGACCTGTGGAGAGGCTTAATTGAGCCACACACTCAAGTAGTGGGACTAATCCCCAGGGTCAGATGAATACGTCCCAAACCCACCTGACAACGATAGTCATGGGAATTAAATCTCATGGAGACTTTGTGGAAGGGGGATTCGATCACACGACCTAACCCACAAATCATTCATTACAAAGTTACAACCATAATATCCACACTAATTTTTATGTTTTGTGTCAATGGCCTCATTTAATTAGCAATACAATACATTTAATATTTGAACTAGGCTTGTCAACGGGACGGATATGGGACAAATGTCTAATTCTCTAATTCTCATCCCCGACCATGCATTTCTGCCCCGCCCCGCCGGGCTGATCCATGTGGGAATGGGAAATTGGGCCGCTACAAAGAAAGGCCCAATAAGAAAATGCATCAGTAAAAGCCCACTTTAGGAGACAGCTAAGCTAGACAAGGAAGTTAGAAACTAGCAAGAGCAAAAGGCATCTGAAATTCTGTTCTAAAACTAAGAAAATCATAACGACAATTAAAAACAAACATCTTCGTGTGGAGAAAGAATTCGAAGCTCGTGATGTCGCAAGCTCGGGTGTACGCTGACGTCAACGTCCACCGACCTCGAGACTATTGGGATTACGAGTCTCTCACCGTTCAGTGGGGGTATGAATGATTGATATGTTTAGCATAGTGCTCAAGTTCTTATTTTTGTGTTTTGTTATTTTGTTAATTCTAGTCGATTATTGGCTGTTCTTTGAAATGGGTTTATGGTAAGGGATTGAAATGGCGTCGATGGTGTTTGTTGAAGAAATTATATTCCATGCATCATGAATTATTGGCACTCCATTGCAGTGAAATTGATTCTTCCTTTGATGGGGAGGGGTATAGAAGCTAGGGCATGGAACAGTTTGTGTGTATTTTTTTTCCTGTAGAGATTCTTGAGAATATTTTCAACCAAAAATTAAATTGAAGTTTCAGTTCGAATTTATTAGAGATGTCTTGAATATTTTGGAATTTGGCCTGCACAGTTTTATTATTGCGTTCACATTTTCTTAAGGAAAAAATCTCTCCTTTGCAAATATTTAAATGGCTGACTTGCAGTCATGACTTTGACGCTTCGATTTTCTTACACATTCAGTGACCAGGATGATTATGAGGTTGTCCGGAAAGTGGGAAGGGGAAAATATAGTGAGGTTTTTGAAGGTGTAAATGTTTCGAACGGAGAAAGGTGCATCATTAAAATTCTTAAACCAGTCAAGAAGAAGAAGGTAACTTTCAACATTCTAGGCAACAGTGGGCGGACAACTTGCAATTATAAGTTGGTTTTTTAATTAGTTTCAAATTTGTCGTGCTAACAGAGATGATATTTTGAACTTATGCAGATAAAAAGGGAAATAAAGATACTTCAAAACCTTTGTGGAGGTCCAAATATCGTGAAGCTGCTAGATATTGTTAGAGACCAGCAGTCAAAAACTCCTAGCTTGATTTTTGAATTTGTCAACAGCAATGATTTTAAAGTCCTTTACCCTACATTGACCGATTATGATATTCGCTACTACATATATGAGCTCCTAAAGGTTTGCAGCTTATTACTATTTGCTTCTCTCCATTTGTATAAGTTATTCATCTGTCGCCTTTTGCTGCATGTTGTTTATTCATTGTTGGCATTATCAAGTTTGCATATTATTTTTTGTCCATTCTCCTTTTATATTTAATGATGTGGATAATTTGATTATGTAGAAATTATATATGTTTCATTCTTAACCCATAATAAGATACTTGAAGCAGTTAGTAGACCTTATGAACAAGCTCATTAAAAAAATTTCTGACTCTAAAACCTGAATAAATTGGTCATTTATTATATACTGGTCGTTTAACTGATCATTTACTGCTAAATTCGCAGGCACTTGATTATTGCCATTCACAGGGGATAATGCATAGAGATGTGAAGCCTCACAATGTCATGATTGATCATGAATTGAGAAAGCTTCGCTTGATAGACTGGGGCCTTGCGGAGTTTTATCACCCTAACAAAGAATACAATGTCCGGGTCGCTTCAAGGTTCTCATGTTTGTATTGCTTGCTTTCTTTTCGTTTTATATGTATGTTTACTTTTTGTGAGTGGTTCTAGCAAAAGCCTGCAACATTTAAGCAGCCTTAGACGCCTTTAATCCTTGAGTTGTTTGCTATCTGTTTGAATATAATCATCATTTGTTCTTTTAAGCTTTTATAAATTTTGATATGGAGTTTTTCCTGCATTGACTAGATACGTTAAGGGACCAGAACTGCTTGTCGATTTACAAGACTATGATTATTCTCTAGATATGTGGAGCCTTGGCTGTATGTTTGCTGGCATGGTAAGAAAAAGTTATTGTGTGTTTTTTTTTTTGTAGTTTTAATTTTTGGGACCGACTTGTTTTGTTTCTATTTTGAAGATTTTTAGGAAGGAGCCATTTTTCTATGGTCATGATAATCAAGACCAGCTTGTCAAAATAGCCAAGGTGATTTCTTTGTTGGTAGACTGAACTGATACTGTCATGAAAACTTTGTTTTAAGTTTTCGAAATTGAGAGTTTATGCCGCCTTTTGATTCTCTATAGGTCCTTGGTACAGACGAGTTGAACGCATATCTAAACAAGTATCAACTTGAACTCGACCCGCAACTTGAAGCTCTTGTAGGAAGGTATTACCACTAGATCATTTAGATACAGAATATACTCTTTTTTCACATATTAATTAATGAGTCTCATAATATCTTGTTATCATTGATTGTTCATCAGGCACAGCAGGAAACCCTGGTCAAGATTCATTAATTCAGACAATCAACATCTAGTTTCTCCTGAGGTTGTTAATTGTTAGGGTTTAGAGGCGATGAAGAACTTGAAAACTCGAAATCAAAAGACTTTTATCAATAACGTACGAACGAAGAACAAAGAAAAAGACTAATAGCCTTCCTAATAGCTAAACCGAGAGTCGAAACTCCGGCCCTCAAATTTCCACCGAGAGTAATAACTCCGGTCCTCAAGATTCCTAGACTTCAAAGACGTGATCATTATACTACTAATGATCCTCCTTTTAGAGGAGAAATCAAATCCCTAGAATATCGGAACTAATAGGATACGAAATTTAAAATATCTCTACCCTAAAATATCTCTACTCTAAAATATCTCAACTAAATAATAATAATAATAAAAATAATAATAATAATAACCGACTCCTAACATTAATCTTTCATTCGACTCTTGAATATTTTTATTGCCACTGTTAAGTACTTTTATTCTCCTCTTCCCACTTTGTAATATCAGGCTATTGATTTTCTTGATAAGCTTCTCCGCTATGATCATCAAGACAGGCTTACAGCTAAAGAGGCAATGGTAATAATGCAGTACAACTTTTCTTTTTCTACTTCTCATTCAAAATAAAACTACTGATAACTATCCTTCTCATCTAAATACCAAATTCACTTCTAACTATTCATATGTGCAAAATATATCATGGTTTTGGAATCTTGATGGTCGTTTATGGTTATTTGTCAATTGCACATGCATTGAGGGTGCATAGTTTCCAATACAAGTCAAGTTCTAATGCATATTATCGTTCATTGATTTTCTCAGGCTCATCCATACTTTGCCCAAGTGAGGGCTGCTGAGAATAGTCGCATGAGAACACAGTAGGTCTGGAGAATCGAACTACTTTCGGCTTTTATGCAAGGAATAGACAAGAATAGTTTCAGTTTCATGGGACAAAGTTTATGCTTCTGGCAAATGCTTAAACACCATTCTGTATTGATGAACTTTAACTGTTCCATCTAATACACCATTGATATGGGATTTGGTACATATGTATACTAAAGCTTGGAGGGACCTTCGTGTTCGTTCTTTGTATGCCACTTGTTCGAATAATTTCTGTTACCTTTGCATTTCAAGAGAGTTATTACTATGGATTGCTTTACCAAACTCAACCGAATGTAAAATTTACTTCAATTAAGAATACACTTCTTGCTCAGAAAACACGGACAAATACGATTTTGGAAACTTATTACTGTTCGAAACATATGTATTACAATCTCGCGTTGTCTTGAGAACGAAACAACTTCAAACCAGACATAAACAGACTGCAGATGAGTGACACCGTAAGAACCTTCGACTTTGTTTTCTTTGTTTGTGGCTCATTTCTTCAGGTGGGGAAAACAAGCAAAGAGATCAGACTTAGGATGTTTAGCTTCGGCATGTTCCTTGCATTTCACCTCTGAGGTTGTGCATATGAAAGTCTGCATACACACCTTGCACTGCAACAGTTTGAAGAGTTACCGTGAATTAACGACGAATGTTATATCAAACATAATAGCATGCCTAATCGACCGTCTGAAAAAGAAAAGTGTAAGATAAAGAAGCATTCTCAGTATGCTGATCTGATCACAGATTTCAGTTATTTCAATCTCTTGCACCACATAATCTCCTACACCCTTCAAATTCAGTATCTTCTACATACTGATTCTTTAAATGCATGGATGCTTTGTTGCAAGAACACACACACACACACACACGCAGAGTAATATAAAATATGATCCCCTTTTTCCTAGACCACCAAGATTTGGCTCATGAAACAGAGTATGGGAAAAAAAAACCCATTACTCTTCTGTAAAATAATAACCAAGAAACAGGAACTGTCTGATCATATGCTCAAAGAAGAAACTAATATCATGAGCAGAATAAATCAAACCTCAAAATAAATAATAAATATGTCTTGATGTACAGATAGCACTGGTTGAAAGCAAATCATGACTATGAGTCATGTAATCCAATAATATGAGGAATAATCAAAATTAAAAATAAAGCTGGAGAAACACATAGGCTTGAAATTCTAAATCAAAATTCAATTAAATGTAAAAACCTGGATGGTCATGGCCTTCTTGTTGGAGTCAAGCTGGCTTCCTGCGCACAGATTTAGGAATACCCATCTCATCAATTCCATTAATCTCAACATGAAATCCTCCGAAAACGAAATTACCAAGGACAATTAAAAGAACGAACAGGCGCAAGCTAACACCTTTGACTTGATGATCAAATCATGAGAATAGTTAGACTTAGATAGATACCTTTCGCGCCTGCCTTCATCTTCTCCAGGTTCTTCTCACGAGCCATCTTTGCTTTCTGCCCATTGCCTCCGCCCATTTCGATTTCCCTTTTTTTTTGTTGGAAAATTTCTTTTCTTGAATGTTCCCACAAGATGAAAGCTTTCGTCCTTTAGGTCTAATTACAAGTTGGACCTGCAACCTTATTGTGAATTGTGATCCATTTATTGATTGCAAAAGCTTTAGTTTTTTTATTTTTTATTATAAAAAAAAATAATATTTAGTATTTTTACTTATTTTAGTTGGGGTATATTTAATAACGTGAAGAGGACGGATCCAAGAAAGGAACAAGAAATTGCACAACCCTCTTTCCCCATCACAACCTAATCAATGTGCTCACATTAATAACATATATTTATTTCTAGAAATACATACATATGTCTATATATATATTTTTGTAAATAAAATACAGATTTCCACAATACAGCTGGTCACCATACACTAATTAGTGGTCAATATTTGATTTTGAGATATAGTTTGACCCCAAAATAAATATAAATGAAAATGGTGGGCCCTTTTTATCATTATATATATAAAATGATAGGATTGCCTTGCCCCCAATGTGGAAATGATTTAATTTTATTACACAATATATTCGGACAATAGTACAAGATTGATAATAGGGTCATAACATTAGACTTCAGTCTCAAAATTTAACATAAGTTGACATTAAGACATATATGTCTGTCTATATGATAAAGATTCAAAGAGCTATTACTGATCAGACTCATCTGGACATTGACAAACAGGAAGGTAATAAGTATCCAACTGCCAATATTTGTGCCTTACACCTTCCCATGTCTTGTCTCCTAAACAGTCTTTCACAGGCAAAGGTACGAACTGTGTAGTATAACCTATGTTCTCAAGTTCAAGAGCAACTAACTGGCAATAAACAACGTGGAAGAAGGGATTACCGCCGCAGAGACCGTTGAAGAACGAGTAGATCCCTCCCGGCTTCAATAAACGGGGGAGATGTTGATGGAACTCTCTCATATCTTCGTAGTATTCACCGTAGGTGTCGAAGAATATCCCTGAACGTTCGCAAAAAAACATGGGATTTATTCGTATGGACCTTCAGACTAGAAAACAAAGGCGTGTTTGCTTTTTACGTACCATCGTACGAATCCAGCTGAGGAAGAACGTCTTGCCACCGACCGAAAACTATCTTTACGTTCTCCTTCTCACCCCACCCGTCCTTGAGCATGCGTTCGTAAATCTCGGGATGGGCTTCGATGATGGTGTGGGAGAGTGGCTTGTATTGTTGTATTGCAGTATCGACTAGGCCCATTCCGAAGCCAATGTTCAGAATGTGTCCTCCACCAGAGCAAACAGCTTTTGCGTGAGCTTCCATTAATGGCTTCTCCCAAGCCATCATGACTGCCTTGCTTTCTGCATCCATCACCTTATCCTCGCTGAAGGAGACTCTGTCGTCTAAATAGTCTCCCTTGTGGCTGCTATTAAGATTGTCCTTTCTTGCTATTGTCCCAAGAATCAGTTCAGCTTGTATCCCTGTTAGATTTCAGACCAAATGTAGGTAATTCACATATGGGATTGTATCAAACGGATAGTATTCACGGTATTCAGCATTCTAAGACAATGAGGGAAACTACGAAATAAAATTAGTGAAACTTCAAACTCGAAGTAGCACAACACAAGTAGCCAAGTATATCGCATTGCAAAATATACAGACAGGTGAAGGCTCTCCTAATCGAAACTTCAATGGCCAGTATTCTAGTTTCTTCATCCATGATTAAGGTTAGAATTTAGCAGTTTGAGGACTAAGGAGACATACACTATAATAAGATGCTAAAGCAAGAAAATAGCAATGAATTAAATTGAAGCTGTAAATGATAACTTTTTCGGACAACTTCAATGAATTGGGAATCCCAACTCATCAGCTGATAAAATCCAATGAATTAAACTGCTAGAAATTGTTCGTATCCATTAAAAATCAGACCTTGATTACTACTATTTTAGCTTCGCAGTCCAACAGGAGATAAAAAGAATACCAAATTATAAGAAGAATCGCTACAAGCATTCAAACAAATATGACAAAATCAAAAGGAGATGGACCTGTGTTGAGGAGAACGTTGAATGCCTCTTCGTGCCCGTTCTCCATGGCAAAGTCGCCGGCAGAGAGATTGGAAGGAGTGACGGCGTTCCAAGGAGCCCCCGCGTCGAGGAGCGCCCTCACTGCCCCCTCACTGCCGTTCCTAGCGGCGTGCATCAGCGGCGTCATGCCATCGTCGTCAAAGTAGGTGACGTCAGCTCCCGAATCGATCAGGGATTGCACCCTCGAAACGTCGCCGTTTTTGGAGGCCTCGCAGAGGGATTCTTCTTTGCTTCCGTCCATGGGATTGCCGCGTCTGAGTTTTTCAGCTGCGAGTTTTAAAACCCTCCATAGTGTATAAAGTCCCTGCAAATGGTGCGGGTCGACGGATTTCGTTTTCCGGGCCTAACCGACCCGACCCGACCCGTTTATAAAGCCCAATTCTCAATTTCAAGCACGGCCCTGTTAAGACAAATGAAAATGGGAAACGGCTTTATTATATAGCCTTTTGCCTTGTCTTTTTCTTTAATTACAGTACCAAAAATAATTAATTTAATAAAAATGATACAATAGTACATTGTAATGGTCAGCAAATGGATCAAAAATATATATTTTTTTCAATCCACTAGAATTTAATGTTTGATTCTATTATATAATTTACTAGCGATGTGGATCTGTGGTCCTCACCATGATCACATATATATATAATATATATATATACCAGCTTTTTTTCCGTGCAATGCACGAGTTTTAATTATGTATAATATTATGAGTTTTGTTTTACAATATCTGCAAATTATTCAACATCTCTTACAAAAATAAATAGTCAAAATAATACGCTTCCTACATTTAAATAGTATATAAGATATATAATATACTAATTGCTCTCACAAGTAAAAATTAATTAAAATTGCCAATTATTTGAATTATAACGAAAATGTAAATATCCAAATTAATTAAATTAATTAAAACCACAATGCTGTTTATAAAGTCAAGCTATCAATTCATTAGATTAGCACTAATCATCAAGATTACAAGACACATTCACTGACTTGTATGATCTTCTTTCTTTCCCAAATCCATCCTTATCCTTCTACTTCCACTATCTTGTAATGTTTCTTCTGAGATAGTCCTTAGGCCTGAAAATTAAATAAAAAAATCATTTACAATGCAAATCCCACCATAACGTAATAAAAACATTATATATTTATATATATGTAATATATAGACAGAGAGCCAGAAAAAGCATGCCTGTCTGAAAACCCTTGTTTTGCCTTTGAATAGACTTCCATGGGATGTTATTATGAGGATCATTGTTTGAATCCAATGCCCTAACCTGGGCAGGTTTGAACAGCCAAGTTGAATCCATCTGTTTCCTAACCATACACATAACATAGTACGGTACTTTTAGTAGGCGATCGCTTCCCCGATCTCGAAGATGATCACTCGGTTTTATACGACAGTTCATCAGTATCAAACAGTCCATCAAGCTCTCTTTGGCCATTCCTTTCATGTCGTAAGCTTGCGATCTGATCCAAAGGCTGTTGAAGTGAGAGTTGGGAGGGTTCGAAAGGCAAAGAGCCCTAGTCGAATCTCTAATGGCCGAATCTAAGTTCTTTAGCAGCAAGTTGCACTGAGCCCTATTGTTGTACAGCACTGTTCTTTCGCTTTTGTACTTGGAAGGGCATAATTCTAAAGCCTCGGTGTACTTTATGAGTGCATCTTCGATCTGTCCCACCGAGAAACTACGGTTCCCTTGTTGCTTTTTCTTTCTTGCGAAAACCCTTTTCTCTTCGAGCTCTTTACTCGACGTATCTCGCTTTAAAACCCGATTTATTTCATGGATGGAAACGTTCTTGATCTTGGAGTTACGGTGTCTGAACACGTCTGTAAGAACCCTAATAATTGCTTCACCTATGTTTTTTCGGCTGCCTAGGTTTCGAAGCTCGATTAAGTCTAGGAGGTAAGGTATGGCCATTTCGATGATTTTATGCCTTGTAGATGAATCTTGAAGAAGTAGTAGAAGACAATCGATTCCCATGTACTGCCAATCATCGGACGATCTCGAAAGATTACAAAGACTCTCGACAACATACGCAGAAGCTGCCACGTTTGATCTTCCGATGCTACAGTAACAAAGCGTTCTCAGTAACCCAACGCCCGAAGGCGAACTACGGTTAACCAATCCACCCCACATTCCACATAAATCCTCCAAGAACTTTTTATTACACATGAGATCTAAGCCTCTCTTTTTCATTGCAAAACAGTTCAGAAGATGTATGCTCCAACACTGAAGCTGGCTGGCCCATTCTTCTGCTTTACGAATCTCCATCTCGGATCCTCCGACGCCTCTTGTAATTAAATCCCGATGATATTTGACTCTCTTCCTTTCTTTAACTCCAACAAACTTTCTATAAACAACTTCTAAACAAGACGATGCAAGGTACATAGACAGGTTAACCAGCTCATCCTCGTATGCGATAAGGGCTTCAAACGTCTCTTCGTAGCTAGCTAGATGGCCGAGTGCTCTAACAGCCACTCTCTGTTCGACCCAACTCATTTTACCTCTCAAAAGCTCCAACAATGGCGGGACAACGCCTGATTCGACCGCTATTACCCCAAAATGGGATTTTCTCATGGTGTACGACCCAACGATGTGAGCTGCATAATAAGGTATGTAAACGTTCTGATGTCTGAAAAGCCAAGATTTGTCTCGAATAGCTCTACCGATCAAACGAGCCATGCAGCTAAATATTCCAAGGGATGGAAACTCTTGCTTTTCGGGCGCGGTCATGGCAGCTTTCCACAGCCAGCTTATTACAAGGATGAGTTCTTGATCATCGACGAAATCGCCGGGCATTCGTTTGAGGTATTCTTTGATCGTAGTTCTCCTTGTTGATGAGTCTGATGAGTCCTTCATAATGCAGAAGAAGCAACTAGGGTTTGTGCATATATGGTCAGCAGCAGACATTTTTAGGGTTTCTTGAGTGAACTAAGGTTCAAGATTTTGGGTCGATGAAGTGAGCCGCATGGGGACTTAAAAGGTAATATGAAATACAGTCCATATGAAGCTTGTGTAAAGCTAAATGGATTATATTATAGTATTTATTAGTTGAATTATTATTACCTCTCAAGATATTGGAATCGTGCCTAAGTTTTCCTGTAATAGCATTCTTTAGACCATCTTTTCTGCTAAAAAGGAGAGTTTAGTCTATATTTAATCAGCATTATTACCTAGACTACATTCCTTAAACAGAAACTTGTCGTCTTATGTGGAAAAGTAACATTTTATGTCGTCTTATGTGCTTTATATCAATTATAATTAATTTTTTTTACTCCATATAATCTATTTAGGTTTTCCCATACATCCTCTACGATGATATCCATATGCCACCAGAAGAAGCTTCGGGGGGTCATGAATGGTTTATCATTCTATGTGGAATGTAAATAATACAATTAATAAATTAATTTACAAAAAATATTATACCTTTAGTGCAAGAAACATGCATGCTTTGAAGTCCGTCAAGTGAATTAAACAATAATAAATGATTATATAATTATAGAGACGAAGGTACGTTTTTAGGATTATTTTAAAATAAAATTTTATAACTATCCTTTAATTATGATTTGATTATGATTTGTTAATAGTATAAAACTTTTGGTTAAGGCGGAAAGCATGTAATTAATAAGAAGGTTAGTGAAGATGTGGTCCCTGGCCAACAATTTTTGACTGTTTAGATTTTCTTTTAATTTTTAGGTATATTAATCTTCTCTATTATTATTACCATCCCATTAACTTTATAACACAAATAAATTGTATATATACAAGTATGTATAGTACACCTGGCCTGCCTGGCGAGGGTCTCAAGATTATGCGGCTGTCATGCGCCAATACTTGAAAAAAATTTCTTTATCGACAGATCATTATACTTCTTATCTTTATTGAATAAACAGTTCCCTTCGTACAAATCAATAGTTGGAATCTATCAACGATCTGAAAATGTAGCAAAACCATAGGAAATCTCTGACCTTCTTTATCATCATGTAGGAAAAAAAAAAGGATTCAAACTTGAATGGTTCTTACACTTGCAAGAAAGCCTTACTAGCAGCTAGCCAGTGACAAGGAAACGATGCTGGCAAACCTCGCACTCGATGGTCTCCGAACCGAAACTTGGGACTTGGACCTAAACAAATTGGGATCGATCGCATTAAGGTTGCGACGAAGGTACTTCATTTTGAATAATTGAAGGGAGAAAAAAAGGAAGAATTTAGAAAAACCTGCAAATGGACAGTGCAAGTTGGGCAAGCAACTTCTTTCATCGTCCTCTTCCCGGAGGTGTTAGATTTGGATCCTAATATCAAGAACGACAACATTGCCATGCATTTGATTGAGAGATGTTGTTCAGACAATAAAGATGCATATATGTAAGAAGAATTCTGTAAAAAAAAATTTTCTCAAATGGCCAAAGACTTCGAGATGAACTCTATGAGAATTCATGTTTGGTCCATGAAATTAAAGAATGGTGTAAAATGTGCTGTTCTTAATCAACATGATCACTCAGAGCCAATTGATTGGATTCGTATATTCCTCCGTTATGTGGTACGCAAAGAAGAAAGTCATCGATAATCGCATTTACCTAAAGAAATATTGTAGCTTTTCTCCATCTCCTCCTGTAAAAAACAAATGACGATGATCATCAACAACACTTTTTGGTTTATAGCATATGGAAATTGGAATATTTGAGTCCAGACTTTGCTGCCTCTCTGTTCCCAGGTAAGCGATCGATAGGCATCATTAATCAGATTAGATATCACTTATATAGATGAGGTTGTTTCTGTTGAAATTTATCAAAATCTTTCTGATATTCTTTCCCTCACTTCTAAGAGAGAGACTCTAGGAGCTCATTCAATACAGCACACACTTCGAACTCTTAGTTATTTCTCTTGGTTATTGTCAATGCTAAATTTATCACCTTAAGTTTCTTGGCAAGATCCTCATGACTTTCAGCTACCGCCGATCTGCTCGAAGCCACCTTAGCAGTGTTTAACCTCCGAGTAACTTCACCCTGACAAAACCAAATCCCAATGAATTAGGCTGCATAATAGATGGTTTTCAACGTAAAAACAAATCGAGTCTTTACAGTTGAATTGAAATATCCGAGAAATCATCAAAAACCACTTATTCATATCGAACTGTAGGTGCATTTGAAGACCAAATCTTTTGAGGAACGTAATGCAAGAAGAACAAAAAGTGGCCACGGTGCTAAACAATAAAGGCAAGCAAGACCAAGACTATCACGGATAGGAATAGACTTACCAGGCAACGGTCACAAACCCTAACCACTGGGGCTTTGTCTTCGGCAGTAAGAGCAGTTCGACCTTGAGTGCACTTGTCACAGAAGATATCTCCACAGTTTCTACAATGATGCTGCGATGAGGCCAGCATAATTATCAAGAAGATGCGACTTCACCATTTTATAGATAAGCTCAGGCATAAGTATCAACACATTCTGATGGAGATATGAACACATCAAGGCATCAAATATTGAGTAAGTAAATAATTAGAGATGATATGAATGTAACTGACACATACCTTCCTCACAAAAGCACTGAAGTCTGTACCACATGCAGTACATTTTGATATAGCTTCATCAGGAACCTACAAAGTTGAACGTAAGGTGGATGAGGATTAGAATTTCAACTCTTACGCCGAGCATGGAAATGAGTCAGATAAATGTGAGAAATAGACTCTATTGAGCTACATCACTGATATGGAAAATAATGGGAGTACACTGCCACACATGAATAAAATCCTATATTGACCCCATAGGGAAGAGACATGGCCATGTGTGAGAAAATTTCGATCAAACTTCAAAACACTTACCCAGTGATCTTTCTCCTCATCGATCTGCTTTATCATATTTATGAAATCAACAAAACCTTTCTTCCTCTTGGTAGGATGTTCTGCAACTTTCTGATACTCTGGTGGCCTGCTTTTTACACTCATCTCCGTATACTATAAAATCAAACAGGGGAAACACATACTGCGATATTGCAAATTAATCGAAAAACCACCATACTAATTTCACCGAAATAATGCAAGAAATCAATTTCGTCGAAGAACAATGTCAAACCTGCGCAATTGCAGCGGTAACTGTATCCAAGAGAAGGTTGGTGGTATAACTATTGGACTTCAATCTGATACGTCTTGGCTCAATATCCACTGGAGTTTTTGACCAGAAGGCAAAAATTGATGAATCAACAGCCTACAAATGTAAGCAATACTTCAGTGAGAAAGTTGGGAGAGATGAAAATGTAAAGGTGCACAAGCTGGTGGAGCCATGGAGAAAAGCTAAATCAGAGGGTCAGAAAATCTAAGCATAGGCATAGGGTCAGAAACATTTTAACCAAAATAACGCATAATACTCGAGCAATCATGTTCGTTCATCTGAGAAGGAACTACTGTAAATTATACGTTTTAGCTTCTAGGTTTTGAGTCCGCAAGACTTTGTTAATATAAAACGTTATCAATTAAAGAACAAACAAAAGAGACGAAATATTTACGGAAGTCTGTTTGTCTAATTATGTGAACGACAACAAAAAAATTTCATCCCCTAGACACCAACTCAATCAGCATTTAGCAAAGAAAGGGCATAAGCCATTGCATACCTCACATCTGGTTATAGTATCCAGGAGATATATTCTCAATGTTCGGCTGGTACTTGGATCCAGCAGATGAATTCCATTCAGTGCAATCTGAAAACATTTAAACGCAAGAAATGATCAATTACGCAGTTATTTCTATGCTAGCCTACACAAACAATGAAACATCACCAAGTAATGCAGGCATCTTCAAGGTAATAATAATCAACAGACAAAATCAGCATGAAAACTGTCATGAAGGCGCTTGTTATTAAACCACATAAAAATAGAAATAAAGAAAAGAAATATTAGTAAACCGCCAACCGAAGCACGCATTTGACGAAAGCATTTGACAAATCAGCTCTCAATACAGCATTGCATATTAACTCGATACCAAACTCACATAAACAATAACCATCATATACAAACCATATTGCCGCCCAAACTACATCTACGGACAGCACATATCTTGTGTTAATCCACCATAAAAATCAAACATAAATAAGGAAACTTTTAAACATAAACCACTTTTATCTACCTCGCAAAGAACATCCATCGCATCTTGTCCCGCGTTTTCGGCCAACAACTTAACTCTAAATTTCTGAACCCCTCCCTTTGCATCTTGCTGGGTTTCTGCCTTTGGAGCAGCCCTCACGACCTTCAACCCACTACCTAGAGATGATCCCTCTCTTGCCGTAGAAGATGAAGAATTTCCAATTGGCCTCCCAAAATCATCGAACATTGACCAAGTTGAAGACTTTGGAGCCGTCCCACGAGCTCCGTAAGGCTCACTACTCCCCTTGTAAGCATAAACTCCATCTTTATCCCATAGAACACTTTCACTCCCATAATTACTACTGTAACTATACCCACTTAGATCACTTTTTTCATACAACTCTGATCCAAAATTCGACTCGCGCCATCTCAAATACTTATTATCCCCGCGAAGGCCTTCATCCCCATGACTACTGTTGTAGCTATACCCACTTTGATTGCGCTTCACGTTCAATTCTGATCCCAAATCTGACTTGACCCTACTAAATTCTGATTGTCTCCATAAAGGCCTTCATTCCCATAACTACTATTACTATAACCGGCGTGATCGCTGGCACTGATCAAATTCTGATCATAGGCATCATAACTGTGATCGTAGCCAGCAGACATCGACTGGAACTGCTGCTGACGTGGAAAGTAGGTTGATTCCGCGGGAATAAGATTGAGATTTGGGCTTGACATGTTACTGATCTGATCATCGTATGAAGGGTAGTAGGATTGGTGCGACTGAGCTTGGGATCGTGGAGCGTAGGCGGTGTTTGCTTCCAGCTGGGGAAGAGAGTAGGAAGCTTGAGGGTGCGAATGGGACGAGGGAGTCGTGAGGACATGATCGGTATTATGAGGGACAGAAGGGTAACTCGGTGGCGCATAGTTGCCCGTGGCATGCGGCGGTGGAGTTGGGGTTGAAGAATACGGTGGCGCAGAAGCATAGGACGGTGGCGCGTGGGATATGGAATCGACAGGGTGCGGATTCGGGTATGAACTGTAGTATGGGGATGAGCTGTAATCGTTGCTCTGCATTATGATTTAGTCTGTCTTCTTCTCGCAGGTGGGCAGTGATGTATTGATACGATGATTGATTGCTGCGAGAGAGCTGTTGAGAGTCGTCGTCAAGCTCACGACAAGACGATCAAAGATTTCTCTGGTTGTAATATTAATTTTTTTTTTTTTATAGATTACTCATCGTCTTAATATTGGGCTTTTCTGATGGCCCATTTAAGCTTTGTGGGCAAATGGGCTAAATATATGGATTTCGAACGAAATAA
The DNA here is from genome assembly GCA_028392965.1 of Lindernia subracemosa. Classification (NCBI taxonomy): domain Eukaryota; kingdom Viridiplantae; phylum Streptophyta; class Magnoliopsida; order Lamiales; family Linderniaceae; genus Vandellia; species Vandellia subracemosa. The sequence continues at coordinate 508,590 of JAQPCC010000073.1, forward strand.
ATATATTATTTAATTAATTTGTAATATTCTAATATTATTAAATTCTATATGCATTGTTCGATTTACAATGACATATTAATCCAAAATTGGTCGACTATTTTCAAGAATTAAAAAATGTGGTTTATTCAAAATCTTTATTCTTCCATCACTATCTTCAGATTCTAAAATAGTCCCGTTGTAAATTTTACTCAACCATTAACATATTATGATTGAGAATTCGAATATATTCTCTATATCTTTTTTAAATGGGAGAATATATACCAACTTTTTATTTCGGTTTATGTTCCACAATTTCTGCGGCTTGTAAATATCCTTACAATATATAATTTAGTATTTAACCAAGTCCTAATCAATTGTAAACTTTATCTAATAGTTGAAAATTCAATTTTGTTACACCATGGTTATTTCTTTTTTATTTATTCTACAAAAGTCTACCCTTGCTTGGTGGGTTTTCTTTTAAATTTTAAATAGATTTTGACTTAGTTCGTGGCTCCATCTTAGCTTTTCGAATCACCATCCATCATGCATGAGAATATATGTGTTGTATTATTATGAATGATCTATATTTATTTATTATTTTCAACTTTTTTAAAAACAAAATTATAACGAAAATTGTATAAAATCAAGCAAAATGTTCATATATATTTATTTATATAAACAGTAAAAATCTGCTACCTATAAGTAGAATAATACCCATAGTGACGGCGTGAATTGACGGTTTGAATGACAGCGCTATCTCATCATTACATTATATCTGGCTTCGATGTGTTTTCATTCCCGTGAGTCAGATTCTGCATTCTCTTGTATACTTTTCATTCAATAATAATAATAATAATAATAATAATAATAATAATAATAATAATAATAATGTAATTGGAATTTGGAGTATGAGATATTGCAATGGAATGAAGTTAAAATAACGGGATAAAATCCAAAATGATCCCTAATGTTTATTCTATAGATTAATTTAGTCATCGATGTTCGCCTGAATCAATTTAGTCTCCAATGTTATCGATTTTGGACCAATTTGGTCATTCTGTCACGATAAACGTCAATTTTAATGAAAATCTCACGCGTGGCCCATACTAAATCATATATGGATTGAATTTTGGAATATTTGCAGGATTTGGGGGTTCGTACTGTTTTCTTCTACTGTAAATGAAGCTCGACGAAGCAGATGATCTAGAGCTCATATTCGGATTTTAGAGGAGAAATTTTTAGTTCCGTGCTCTAATTTCAGTAACCATTTCAATTTTATCAATCCTGACATGAATTATTGTGAGACACATGTGAAATTTCCGTTAAAATTGACGTTTATCGTGACGGAATGACTAAATTGGTCCAAATCGACAATATTGGGGACTAAATTAGTTCAGACGAAACATCGAGGACTAAATTGGTCCATATGGTAAACATTGAGGATCATTTTGAGTTATATCCTTAAAATAACTATAGGAAAAAGATCCCTATTGTTCTGTAATAAAGAATGGGTCCGTAGCAAATTGTCTTTTACTACACAAACGAGCATTAAATGTACGGTCGGTCTGAGACTGTTTTTGGTAGTAAGCAAAAAGTCTACTCCTAATTTTGTTTTCTTGTCTTTAAAACTCGCCATTGTAACTTTGATCTATCTCTGAAATCACTACTCAGTCTCTACCCAATCGCTATCTGTCTGAACATAGTCTTGGTAACACTCATGGTAACTTTTACAGTATCATCGAGTCGAGCTTTTATAAATTGTCTTGAAACCCCTCAAGATTTAATTATTTACTCTTTGGACCCAATATAACGCCGTCACTTAGCCAACGGTCCCCGAATAATCCAACGGCCAATACCAATCTGATACGCAGAAGACCATGGAGAGACTCGTCAGAAGACAGAATAAGAAGAATCCAAAAAAGAAAAAAAAAAAAAACTTTTCACCCCACTAATGGATGATTCTTGCGCCACTTCATAGTATTAAAACTCTCTTCTTCTCACTCTGAAGAATCCCATATCAAAGCCTCATCTCTTACAAGCAGTGGTTGGTTGGTTGTAGTGTAGTAATAGATAACTTGGCCGCCGCCATGAAAGAACAAACCTTGATATCTTCCTTCTTTCTACTCACCATTATCTTCATCTTCATCCAAAGCTCGTCGCTTTCCGCCTACGCAGATTCTTCGGATTACGAAACGCTTCTGGCCCTCAAGTCGTCCCTGATAGGGCCGTCTGGCTCGGGCCTTGACGACTGGGGCGGCCCTTCATCGTCGCCGCCGCCGCAGCACTGTTCGTTCTCTGGCGTCACGTGCGACGAAAGCACCAACGTCGTGTCGCTGAACATCACCGGCGTTCCACTCTTCGGCGTAATCCCGCCTGTAATATGCCGGCTGAGCAGCCTCGTGAACCTCACGCTGGCATGCAATAACCTCACCGGCGGCTTCCCCGTCGAAATCTTCAACCTGACGTCGCTCAAGTACCTTAATCTAAGCTCAAACCAGATCAACGGCTCGTTCCCTGACTCGGGCTTGTCTCAGCTGGCGGCGCTCGAGGCGTTCGACGCCTACAACAACAACCTCTCTGGCCCTTTGCCGGTGGAGTTCGTGGAGCTGAAGAAGCTTCGCATCTTGGTTTTGGGTGGGAATTATTTCGACGGCGAGATACCTTACATATACGGTACGTTTGAGGGCTTGAAGATTCTTGCCCTCCAAGGTAATAGCTTGACTGGGAGGATACCTAAGAGCTTGGCGAGGATTAAGGGGCTTGAAGAGATGTATTTGGGATACTTCAACAAATACGACGGTGGTATTCCCGCCGAGTTTGGGGAGATTGAAACGCTGAAGCTGCTCAGCCTCGGCAATTGCAACCTCACCGGCGAGATTCCGGCGAGCCTTGGGAATCTCAAGCATCTTCACTCACTGTTCCTTCAGGTAATTACATACTTTGTCTTGACTCATCGTACGTTGTGTTGTAATAATCTCTTCTTCTTGTTCATGCCAAGGTGAACAACCTCACCGGCCATATCCCGCCGGAGCTTTCGGGCTTGGTCAGCCTAATGTCGTTGGACCTCTCCATCAACTCCCTCGCCGGCCGAATCCCAGGGACCTTCTCCGAGCTCAAGAACTTAACCTTGATCAACTTGTTTCAGAACAAACTCGAGGGCCCACTTCCTAGTTTCATCGGCGATCTTCCCAACCTCGAAGTCTTACAGATATGGGACAACAACTTCACCATGAGCCTCCCCGAAAACCTCGGCAGCAACGGCCGGCTTCTGTTCATCGACGTGACGAACAATCACTTGACGGGCGCCATACCGAAGGACCTCTGCCGCGGGGGGGAGCTGAAAACCTTAATCTTGATGAACAACTTCTTCTACGGTCCATTGCCCGAAGAGTTGGGAGCTTGCGAATCTCTTACAAAGATAAGAATCAAGCAGAACTTCTTGAACGGTACGATCCCGCCTGGTTTTTTCTCGCTGCCGTCGTTGTTCATGCTCGAGTTAAACGATAACTACTTCGCCGGCGAACTGCCGCGGGAGATGTCTGCTTCTTCGTTGGGCAACATCGAGCTTTCGAACAATCTTATTACGGGTCGAATCCCGAGTGGGATCAAGAACTTGATAAACCTTGAAATCCTATCGCTGGCGAACAACAAATTCGATGGCCATATGCCCGACGAAGTGTTCGAACTGAAGAAGCTTACGAAGCTTAACATGAGCGGCAATGGTTTCACTGGCAAAATCCCGCCCTCGGTTGCTCGAAGCTCGCACTTAACATTCATCGATCTTAGTCGAAATAAGTTCGACGCTTCGATCCCGATGACTATCTCTGAGCTGCAGAACTTAAACGTACTTAATCTTTCAAGAAACAGTCTCGGCGGTGAAATCCCGAGTGAGATCGGCCTGATGAAGAGCCTTACAGTGTTAGACCTTTCTTACAACGATTTCACGGGAAGAAGGCCTTCGTCTGGCCTGCTGAAAGACCTCGACGAGCGATACTTCGCCGGGAATTCTAACCTCTGCAAACCTAATGCAACTCATTGTTCGTCTGACTACAGCCCACAGAGGCATTATCTCAAGATCACAATCATAGTCGTCGCATCGTTGATTCTTGCCCTGTTACTACTACCTGGGATCTTCGTGGCTGCGAGAAGAATCCACCTGGCGAGGTCAAGGTCGTGGAAGCTGACGGTCTTCCAAAGGCTGGACTTTCGAGTCGAGGAGGTAATAGAATGCCTGAGAGAAGAGAACATAATAGGCAAAGGAGGGGCCGGGATAGTCTACAGAGGCTCCATGCCCAACGGCATAGACGTGGCCATCAAGCAGCTGATCACTGGCCGGAGCAACGGCCGGAACGACCACGGCTTCACCGCCGAGATCCAAACCCTAGGAAGGATCAGACACAGAAACATCGTACGGTTGCTGGGCTATGTCTCGAACAAGGACACGAACTTGCTGCTGTACGAATACATGTCCCACGGCAGCCTTGGAGACATGCTCCACGGTTCGAAGGGGGCCCACCTTCAGTGGGAGTCGAGGTATCGCATAGCCGTCGAGGCCGCCAGGGGGCTTTGCTACCTCCACCACGACTGCTCGCCGTCGATCATACACAGAGACGTCAAGTGTAATAACATACTCCTCGACTCTGACTATGAGGCCCATGTCGCCGACTTCGGGCTCGCGAAGTTCTTGCAGGACGCCGGCGCCAGCGAGTGCATGTCGTCTATTGCCGGCTCGTATGGATACATTGCGCCAGGTATGTATTTTCTTACTTGGGCTAATAAGGCGGCTGTGGTGTAATAACGACTCGCTTGTACGGCTTAACTTAATTTTTCAGAATACGCATACACGCTGAAAGTCGACCAGAAGACCGACGTCTACAGCTTCGGGGTGGTCCTTCTCGAGCTCATCACGGGGAAGAAGCCCGTTGGGGAGTTTGGGGACGGGATGGATATCGTGAGATGGGTTCGTAAGGTTGTGTCCGAGCTGTCCGAGCCGCCGACCGATGAGGTCTCGGTGCTGGCGATCATTGACCCGCGGCTCAAGGGTTACGCCATGTCGGGCGTGGTCAACTTGTTTAGGATAGCGATGAGGTGCGTCGAGGACGAGAGCTCGGACCGGCCCACCATGAGGGAGGTTGTCTACATGCTTACTAATCCTCCACAACAACCTAGCCATAAGCTTATGAACTTTTGATTTTGTGGTAATAATAAATATTGATGTGTATGTATGTGTGATGTTTTTTTTTTTTTTTTTTTTTTTTTTAAATAAAATGTTTGTTTGTAGCTCAAGTGTGAGGACAAAGATTCGTATCATGGGTATGTATGCAATGATCTTATAATTTAATGATTGAGCTTAATGAGGAAATGATTGGATATAGGCCCAGTATAGGCCCAATATCATGGGCCCAATTATGTGTGCTCTTTTAGGGTTGAGGCCCACACGCCTGGCACTTGTATAAATACCACCTACTGGCAAATCTCTTTCGCAAGCATACTATTCTGTGTAATTTATTATTAATCATCTTATTATTATTCTATTAGCAGAGAGAGAGAGCAGAGCAGAGCTTTTGTCAATGTCAAAATCAGAAACGTAAATAAGAAAATTATGTGACAAAGAGGAAGAACAGAAAGTGACAGAAAGTGTAATTTTATATTTCTGTAATCTGTAATTCGACGCAGACATACACGAATTAGGGTTTTCTCAGCTGTTGTTAATGCTAATTTTCGTTTTATTTGTAGTTCTTTCAGCTGTTGGAGCATTGAATTCAGGTTTGTTGAACTGGATTTAGAGGCGGGTACAGTTTTGGAATCAGGTGAGAATTCTTCTTCTTTTTTTTTTCAGTTGATTTGTTTATCTGATATTTTTCTTGTAGAAGATGTTTTAGCGTATGTGATTGTTGGCTTATTCGACGCATTGATTACGAATATCTTCATCAAATTTGTGGGCATGAAGTTCAATACCTAGGCCGATTTCTGATTTGTGTTTTGTTAATATAGTTTTGGGTTTGCGTAAGTTTTTTTTTTGTGCGGTTCAGCTTAATTAGTCGTCGTATGATCTTCTTCTTTTTTTGCTTTATAGAAACGTCTATGATTTTGTGAAGCCCTAGATTTGGCTATCCATTTTTAATTTGCAAACATTATATTTTGGCTTTTCTGTTGTGTGCGTGTTGTGATTTGTGAATGGTGCTTTCTTTGAGCAACGTGATCAGAAATTAAATAATAAAAAAATGAACCCTTTTTTTAAAACATATGCCTGTTTTTTCTCATTCCGTCCTTTCGTTTTTGGTGCAATAGTTCAAAAAAAATTCAGTATTTTGCTAGAGTTGAGGATAGTTGGGGATCGTTCATCATTGGAGTTGTGGTACAGATATGTAAGTGTTTATGCACTTCTTAGTCGGAGTTGTTGGATTGTTTTCAAAGTGCAGTTTAAGGGTAGTCTTGTTATTTTCCATCCCTATAGTTCTGTTGGGTGCGCTAATTGCAAAGCATTCAACATCCACGTGATATTGCATCCTAATCTTTCGAGTTGCATGCCTAAATCGAACATGCCATTGTTTTTCTTATTAATGTGCGATAAAATGCAGATGTATGAGGTTCAAGTTCTATTTATTTGATAGTCTTGCAATTAATTACTCATACAAATACTCACTGAGCTGAAATTCAGATATACGAGGTTTAGGTTCTATTCTTGTGATGTTCTTGCAAGTAGTTCGTACAAATACGCGCTGAGATTCAGATATATGAGGTTCATGTTCGATTCATGCGATAGTCTTGCAATCAAATTATTACTATCTTTGTATTGAGATGTTATGTTCACTGGATTTTGGAGCGAATTATTTTTTTTTCTTGTGAAGGACCTTCTCGTTCATAGTACCAAAGGTCCACGGTAAAGCTCAGGTTCTTTTAGAAAATTGGGAAAAATAACAAAGAGGGTAAGGAAATATCCGCCATGGATAAAGAAAGGTCTAGTGCTTTAACCGATGATGACATGGGCAAAAACCAGAATGTCGGAAGAGGCAGTGATTTTTCAAAATCTTCGATAGGGAACACTGATATGTCTGAGGAAACTCCCGCTGATGCAGAAAAGGCCCACGAATTAACCGGAGATGAGACATTGTGTTCGATTACTACCGATATTGTTGAGGATAATATAGATGAGCCTGGGAACCATTCGGACAGTAAATCGGTTCCCATTGAGACCATGAAGATGCCAGTTGAATCATGTAGTCCAGCTGTGTCAAAGATCGAGAGTTCACCGGCGGAGTTAACCTCACAAGAAGAATCAAAGCCATCTAATGGCACATCTGATACTGAAAGTTCAAAGAATTTATGTGATGAGGGTTCACCTATTGGGTTAACAGTTGACACTGATGCTGGTGGTGATGTGGAAAAATGTGATGGGAAATTTATGTTTCAGAAGTCCACAAGCAGTGAAAATAGATTGGAAGATCTGAAGGAAGGTAGGGCATTTGACATGGGAATTGAAGCTGATACCAAGGTCAAAAGGCGGGACCTGCTTACTAGTGGATGTGATCTAGCAAGTAGTTATGGTCTTGGCAAAAAACATACAACAGATAGAGAAGCTGCTGCTGAAAGTGGCAAGAGATCTGATAATGATTTTGACTATGGTATTGTAGATCCGCTGGACATTGCTCGACAAGTTGCAATTGAAGTGGAGAAAGAAGTTGGAGATTACAGAGAGCGAAGCAGAAATTCTCCAGAAATCAGCACAGCACAGTCACCTGATAGCCCAGAATGTGTTAGTAAGGAAGAGTTTCGTGTGAGTGGTGATGACTCAAACAATGACTCAAGTAGCGATTCTGACAATGATTCGAAAACGCATGAAGAAACAATTTCTGAGAATACAGATGCTGAGCAAATAGACGATGCCCAAGATATGGCAATCTCTCAAGTCACTGAGGGGGCTACAACTGAAATAAACACTCGGAAGATTTTGTGCGGCTTTGATTTGAATCAAGTGAGCTCAGAAGATGTTGAAAATCTCACAAGCCATGGTTCTACTCCGGTCACAATCATGTCAGCTTCTAGAGCAACCACTGCTCTTGAACTACCCGGTGCTCCTCTACAGTTTGACGTAAATTTTGGATGGAAATCTTCTGCTTCAAGTACCTTTCAACCCTCTTCACCACATCGAATCAGAGAGAACGAGAAAGAAACTCATGGTGGAGAAAGTAGCAGTTCAAAGAAACGTGAAGTGTTTCTTGACTTTGACCTAAATGTAGCTGAAAATTTGGACCCGAGCCATCATTATCATAATGGAGAATCTTACACTGAGACAAGTTTAAGAAAAACAGAGGCTTTTCCGCTGGATTTAAATCATGCAAGTGAATCTGATTATGGGGCACCACAAGGTTGGCTGATGCCTGGAAATTTTCTTCCCAGTCAGAGCATGCAACAGCATTCTTCCTCTTCTTCGAAGCAGCCCTTATTTTTCCATGATCTGAATGATCAGCCATCATTGCTCAACAGTTCATCTGATAACTCCAAGTTCAGTGTTCTGCCTCAAACCATCAATGCCTTTGGAGTTTCAAAGCCTAAGGAAACTGAATTTTCTTTGTTTGGCGCCAAAGTCCAAATCAATGCAAAGGACAATGTTCATCCTCACACTATCTCCATGCAAAATGGTCGAACGCACGCCTCTGCTTTCAATTCGAATAACATGAGACAAACACAGAGCTTTTTCGGGATTGCGCCACCACCCTTGGTTCAATACACCAGCGATCTTTCAGTTTATGGCTACAACAACATACAACAATCGGGACCGACGATCCCTCTACCTTCTGCAATATATGGTTCCGGCGGGCCCATACCATACATGGTAGATTCTAGGGGAGCACCAGCGATCCCTCATATCATGGGGGGCTCGGTTTCCTCTTTCCCAATCTCCTTTGCTCAACCGCCGTTCGCTATGAACATGACCAACAGCTTGATTCTACCTTCAAATGGCGCAAAGAGTAGCTTCGGCTTGAATTCGGGAACGATGATGGCTGAGAGTGGTGGTAGCAGTAGTTCTAGTGTTAAAGACAATCCAAGCTTTGGACAGTTCCTAAACCTTGGACAGTTGAGGCCAATGGACGAGCATACGAGGTCTACTTCTCAAACTACTGTCATTGGTCAGAAGCGACAAGAACCCGAGGACGGGTTGGAAAACTACGGTTTGAGACCATATACACCACCGTGGAAGTAAAAGAGTTTTGAATCTTCTTTCTTTTGGAGCAGATTACTAATGATGTAGTTATTTAACCTGGAAAAAAGGTCACCTTATTGATGCGATTAGGGAGAGGATAAATGGCAGGGTTGGGTAGTTAAGTTGGATTCTTGACAAACAATATATAAGTTATGATTATTTATGGCATATTTTAATACTTTTTGTGTTTGTTTTGTGGGCAAGGTTAAGCCGTTAACGACGTCGTCTCGTTACTTGTTTTACATCTTTGATCAGGCCATGAATTTTTTGGGCCGGCCCAATATGGATTTTGTCCTCTTTCTACCTTTCTTGGACTATAACGTCGGGCTTATATTATACGATGTGTTATCCAATTTATCTATATATTTTTTTTTAATATTTTATAAGGTCCATAAATTATATTTTGATCATTATATTCGGTTTAATGATTTGATTATTAATCACGGCTTGGTAATGGAACAAGCGAGAAACATGCGAAACTTCATATCTCATGAGAAACAAGCAAATCATGTCTGACCTTCAAGCTTCCCATATAGTTATTTACATTAAATTAAATAATTCCCAAAAAATTCTTAATACAGTTATTAACAAACCCATTAATGTCCTCGAAGATCCATTACATATATATGTTACAATGCATCATGGCTATTTTTCTTAGCACTATGGCAAATTGCATGACCTATATTTCTATATAAATATATATAATTTTTTTCTAATTATTGTGCTGAGGAAGTCGAAACCGTACCTGAGAAACCGGCGATTTGACGGCGACGCCATGCCAGCATATTCCGCCTCGACACATCTCATGACCGCGGCGGCGACGGTCGTCGCGATCAGCCGCCACCGCGCGTGCGACCTTCCTCGACACGTCACACGCGAGGCTCAAGACGACAAGGACGACCACCGCGAGAGTCGACGAGATAAGGACGCAGCAGCCGCTGTAGCTCCTTCCCGCGGCCAGGCCGTACGCCTTCATCGCCGCGATCACCAATAGATACAGAGTCGTCAAATTGCCCACCACCGCATCGGAAATATTCGTCATTTTATATTGTGAGAAATCTCTACAGAAAAAAAAAGAAGAATTACAGAATTATATGTCGGAATTCTCTATCGACATCGTCGGCGTCGCTATGAGCTTGAAAATTTAATGGTTCGAGAGTAGGCGAATGAATGAAGGTGGAAGTGGGCTGAGCTGAGCTTTATCTTCTTTGGCTTTTACGGTCCTTCGTGGCTTTTGAGGATGCAATAATGACCATTAATGATCCCCGCCCACTGTTTTAGACCCGCAAACCAATCGAGTTTGTTCAACATAATATCTCTTTTTCTACCTTTAATTAATAATAATTTAGTATATCCGACTTTTCAATTTTTTTACCAATACATATTTTCTTGCAAAACTCATACTACTACAAATATTCATAATTTCTAATTTTAAATTTGCAGTGAAAGTGTAGGTAATTCTCGAATCATCAACGAAAATGGAGAATATATATATATATATATGCATAGGTCGCCAATGAGGCATTGCATAGTGATCAAGGAGGAGACCTTAAAAATTTGTAGGTTAGGTCGTGGGATCGAATCCCTCCTCCCACAATTCCTTGAGTAGTCCTCATGGAATTTATCGTTGTCAGGTGGATTTGAGACGTATTCATCTGACCTCGGAGATTAGTCTCACCACTGGAGGTGTGACGCAATTAAGCCTCTTCCAGGTCTGTGTGGCGCAAAGTCCACCCTGGTATTTAGGGGGTAGCCCATAGCCAGATCGAGTGGGCTACTTCGGGACCGCAAATATATATATATATATATATATTATATATATATGCAAAGGTCCCACAATAATTGCAAAGCATAAATGAAAGCAATAAATAATATCTACATAAGAGACTATGGTCCATCACCTAATTAGTGAAATGCAATTATGAGCAAAGATCCAAATTTTATTGTTTATCCATTGCGGTTGCTTTAAGTTTCTTGTTTAGTAGGGCAATCTTAATGATTATCCTAAACAAGTTAGTTCATGAAGCATCTAAACAAGGGTAATCTATATGGCTGGCTAGAATGGCGTAAAATGCAAAATTAGGGGTCTTAAATGATAATAGGAGGGACCAAATTGTAATAATTTGTCCCAAAACTAGGAGGTAATAAATACGAGGAAATGGGCTTTAAAGAGTTTCAAAGGCTACATAAGGTAGGCACTGTCCAATAAGGGATCTCTCTAGAACCCAGCCATTTTCTTCTCCACGTCTAGCAACCCAACCTCATCCAACCAGAAGACGCCACGTCATCAAACTATCCATGCTGGCACGGAGCAACCAATCAGAACAGTTGAAGTCGTGTCACTCTAAAACCTCGCTGCATAGTATTATAAACTCTCAGTCCCACTCACTGTAAGCTAGATCCCCATCAAATTCCGATCATATTCACGGAATCTGAGAAAAAAGACGAATATTGTAAGGCTGCGAGGTCGCGACGATGAGGAAGTGGACGCTTGTGTCCGTTCTTTTCCTGCTGTCTCTGCTGTTTCTTCGTCCAGATCAAGGTGATTCGTCTTTATTATTTTGGATTTACGCGTCGAGATTCGTGTTTTTTTGTTTTAGGTATTTTGAGGCAGCTCTTGGAGTATTGATTGTTTTTTCAGGTAGAAAGACGCAAGCTAATGCTGAAACCGATTCGGATGAGCTGGTTGATCCGCCGAAGGTTGAGGAGAAGATCGGAGGTGTTCCGCATGGTTTATCTACCGATTCTGATGTTGTCCAGAGGTTTTTCAACTTTTCTTCGTTTTAATATGATTGTGTTATTTCCAATTACGGGTTGGTGAGTCATTTATGCTCATTAAGTTAGTTTTCATGCATTTTAGAGAATCTGAATCGATGTCGCGGAAAACACTTCGAACGAATGCTGAGAAGTTTGAGTTCCAGGCGGAGGTGTCGCGTCTCATGGATATAATTATCAACTCTCTTTACAGTAATAAGGAAATCTTCTTGAGAGAGTTGATCTCCAATGCTTCGGATGTGAGTTTCAGCTTTTTGGAGTCCTTTTTTTTTTGGCTTAGTGATGACGAGAGTGATTGCGTTTTGATGTTTGGGATTGTGGTTTGTTGTTCAGGCGTTGGACAAGATTCGGTTCCTCTCACTTACTGATAAGGAAATTTTGGGTGATGGTGACAATGCCAAGCTCGAGATTCAGGTTAGTGTGTGTTGTATAGTGATTTCCCTGGCAACTATGATTTGATAGCATGCTTTTTCTGCAGGGTTTGTGATTTAAAGAAAATTATACTTGAATGTGGAACAGTTCATTATAGCTTACAATTTTTCTCGTAAAATATGTTTAATATGTTCATTCTTAGTCAAAAATTTGTGCGGATTTAGCTGTAGCACTGGAAGATGAGAATTTGGTTAGAAGGTTGTTGCTCATTATTATATTCTGATCAATGCAGATAAAGTTGGACAAAGAAAAGAAAATACTCTCCATCCGTGATAGAGGTATAGGTATGACAAAGGAGGATTTAGTCAACAATTTGGGTACCATTGCCAAATCAGGAACTTCAGGTGCGTGCGTATTTTTTCAGCAGTATTGAGGGTGCATGTTTGTTTGAGCAGTATTGAGGGTCTGATTAACTGCACTGCATAACAATGGTTTATTCTTTTTTTACAGCATTCGTGGAAAAGATGCAGACTAGTGGAGATCTTAACCTTATTGGGCAATTTGGTGTTGGATTCTATTCTGTATATCTTGTTGCAGACTATGTAGAAGTGATTAGCAAGCATAATGATGACAAACAGTATGTACTTACAGTCTCTAGTTTTGTTACTTAAGAGTTAGGTATGAGATGATGGTCTGATGTGTGTTTGCAAATTTGACTAATCTCAGGCATGTGTGGGAGTCTAAAGCTGATGGAGCATTTGCCATATCCGAAGACACCTGGAACGAGCCACTTGGCCGTGGAACGGAAATCAGGTTGCACCTGAGAGATGAAGCTCAAGAGTACTTGGATGAGTATAAACTAAAGGTTAGCCTACTTTTACTATTCGTTGTCGTACTTCGAGAACCAATGTTTTTTTTCAGATCAACAAAACAGGAATTTGTCGATGTAGTCATTATAATAGGATTTTTATGTTTTATTACTGTCCTAACCATAGTATCTTTGGATTCTCCATACGGGCTTTTACATAATATAGAAGACTTTTGCATGATGTAGTATTTATATTTTTAATAAAATATTGTATGTTCTGTAATTTGCTGGACATCTCTTTCCATCAGCTTTCAGTTTTCCTATCAGAGGCCATTTCATTTCAAAAACTAGCAGTGATCATTTTTTATGAATAGACTGCTGTACTATTACTAGTTCTCTTAGGATGAGGTGATATTCGGGAAAAATCATAAGCTTGTTAAAAATCTGCGACAGTGTTCATCATTGACAAGGGGATATGGGTTTTATTTAATAGAAACTCCTTTCATTATAGTAATGTATACAGCTCACCTAGAGTGCAATAAGGGACTTTCAGGAAATTTCATCAATCATCATCTTCATGCTTGCTCACGGAATGCAGTATATTTTAGCAATAGGTGTATGCATGAACATGCACTTGTCTAGTTTAAAGCAACGTAAAAAAAATCTGGAATAAAGACGATTTCATGTGTATAGTTTCCTCTTGTTGAACTCATTACAATCTTACGTTATTTTTTTACTCGTTTTTTTTTTTTTGGCTTCCGTATGTTAGTATACTCATCCAACTGTGGAATATCCATAATCCAGGAACTGGTGAAGAAGTATTCTGAATTTATCAACTTCCCCATATACCTCTGGGCAAGCAAAGAAGTTGACGAGGAGGTTCCTGCAGATGATGATGAGCCCAGTGATGAGGACGAAACACGTATGTGTTATCATTTATTCTGAGGTCTTCCCTGCATCTTCGTTGTTCTTAAATCAGTTCTTGACTCATTTGTGACTCTACAGCTGAGAGCAAATCCCCCGAGGATGAAGAGGAAGAGGATGCTGAAAAAGAAGAAAAGCCCAAGACAAAGACCATTAAAAAAACTGTGCATGAGTGGGAAGTTTTGAACAACGTGAGAGCCATATGGCTTCGAAGTCCCAAGGAAGTGACAGAAGAAGAATACACAAAGTTCTATCACTCTCTTGCCAAGGTTGGTTACCGCATCCTTTTTTTCTACGACATATTGCATTTAGCTTTATAAGACATGAAGCAACGTTTTTGGTTTTGGAATTATCATTCTGATAGAATTTGATACTTGATGTACAGGACTTTGGTGATGAGAAGCCTATGGCATGGAGCCACTTCACTGCTGAAGGTGATGTTGAATTCAAGGCTATCCTCTTTGTGCCGCCAAAGGCTTCCCATGATCTGTACGAGAGTTACTACAACTCAAAAAAATCCAATTTGAAATTATACGTCCGACGCGTCTTTATTTCTGATGAATTTGACGAGCTTCTCCCCAAGTATCTCAACTTCTTGCTGGTAATATTTTTTCCTCGAATTTCTATTTCCTGAGATAGTATGCATATGGCAGCACATCGTTGACTCATAAAAAAAAATGTGCAACCTGACCAGGGTCTCGTTGATTCTGACACATTGCCACTAAATGTATCAAGAGAAATGCTACAGCAGCACAGCAGCTTGAAAACAATCAAGAAGAAGCTTATTCGCAAAGCACTTGACATGATTAGGAAACTTGCTGAGGAGGATCCAGAAGAAGCCGACGACAAGAACAAAAAAGGTACGTCATGAATTAATTTGTGCCTGTTATCCTATTCATAACATCATCCATCGATGCCACCCATGTTATATTTGTCTCAACTCTTACATGTTTCAACTATGACAGACGTTGAAGAATCCGATGACAGCAATGAGAAGAAAGGTCAATATGCTGAGTTCTGGAATGAGTTCGGCAAGTCAATTAAACTCGGAATCATCGAGGATGCAACTAACAGAAACAGACTGGCGAAACTTCTAAGATTTGAGACGTAAGTAACAGTTCCATAGCAATAAATAAAATATTCATTGGTCCATTACTAGTTGCCTTAGAGATAACTCTGGGGTTACTACAATCATCTACAGGACAAAATCAGATGGTAAATTAACTTCATTGGATCAGTACATCTCAAGAATGAGATCAGGCCAGAAAGATATCTTTTACATCACTGGAACCAACAAGGAACAGTTGGAGAAATCTCCATTCCTCGAGAGACTTAAGAAGATGAACTACGAGGTCGGTCAACTCGACACTTTATAATTTCTCAACCGTAGACTATCAATAAACGCCTCTATGCCTTGCAGGTTATATTCTTCACCGACCCAGTGGACGAGTACCTGATGCAGTACCTAATGGATTACGAAGACAAGAAGTTCCAGAATGTGTCCAAGGAAGGTCTCAAACTAGGGAAGGACTCCAAGATCAAAGAACTCAAGGAATCGTTCAAGGAGCTGACCAAATGGTGGAAGGGCGCTCTTTCGACCGAAAATGTCGATGATGTGAAGATAAGCAACCGTTTGGCCGACTCGCCGTGCGTGGTCGTGACTTCTAAGTATGGATGGAGTGCAAACATGGAGAGAATCATGCAATCTCAGACCCTATCTGATGCTAGCAAACAGGCTTACATGCGTGGGAAGAGGGTGCTCGAAATTAACCCGAGACACCCTATTGTCAAGGAACTTAGGGAAAGAGTTGCCAATAACCCTGAGGTAATAATAATATTTCTCACGAAATCCGAGTCATAGGCGTCGTATGTTAAATTTTTTGTTAATTTTGTTTTTTTGCTGGTGAAGGATGAGAATGTGAAGCAAACGGCGTTGCTGATGTACCAAACGGCACTTATGGAGAGTGGGTTCTTGCTGAACGATCCGAAAGACTTTGCTTCGAGAATCTACAGCTCGGTGAAGAGCAGTTTGGACATAAGCCCTGATGCTGCCGTTGAGGAAGAAGCTGAAGTAGAAGAAGAAACCACCGCTGCCGAGGAGGAGACCAAAGAGTCAGTGTCTGAAGACTTACCACCAGCGGAGAATAATAATGATCTGAAAGATGAGTTGTAAGTTTTAGGAATATTATGATTCTGTCTAAGCTTTCTTATGTAGGACTAATTGAAACTTAATGTAGATTTCAGAATTTTTGTAATTCTGCATTTTGTTTTCGCTCCCCGACTGTTTTTCCTAATCTATGCTATCATATATAATATTTAAATGACTAATGACAGAACAATCGGAACTTTGAATTTATTTATTTTTTGTTATGAAAATTAACTGGCAATACACACTTGTGAGTGGGCCCTGAGAGGATTTGGGCACGAGGCTCGAGAGGATCAACGAGACTACGGGTGGTCGGTCTGTCCCTCGGGCCGTGCTTACGGATTTGGAGCCCGAGACCATAGACGTGATTCGGACCGGGCCTTATGGGCAGGTCTTCAGGCCTGACAATTTCGTCTTCGGACAGTCCGGTGTGGGCAATAACTGGGCCAAGGGTCATTACACCGAGGAGGCGGAGCTGATCGACTCCGTCCTGGACGTCATTAGAAAAGAGGCCGAGAATAGCGGCTGCTTGCAAGGTATAATATGTGCGCAGGTAATTATCCAAAGATTGATTTATTGCAAATTGGATAGAAAACAATCGATTATGTGAAAACTGTTCATAAACGATGCAGTTATAAGCTCATACGGTTGCAGAAAAAACAAGCAATTCTTTACAATACAAACACATATATATCTAAAAGATGAACTAAGGCCCGATCAAAACGCAACATAGCTCTGCTATTCAATCCGTTTGTTTATTTTTCGCGCCCGATGATTCGCCTATTCCTGCTTTTCGAGTTCTCCCATTCTTTCAATGATCGCCTGCTCGTTATCGATAAAAAAAACGAAATATAAGGCACTGACTCGACGTTGCTAAAGGTCGATCGATAGAAAACTTTTACCTTCTTGCTTGTTTCTTGGAGTTCACCAGCAAGTATGAACTCATCCAATATAAGGTACACCTTACAAGATGCAAGAGAAGGTCAGCTAAACAGCTATGAAATAATGATAATATATAATGCAGTGCAGCACATAGTGAAAAGATCTTTTCATGGAGCTAAGCTAAATAATCCTATTCATCGACCCTATCATGCTAACATATAGGAGACGAGGTCATAGAAAACGAACTATATCTTATGAACTGAGGAGGCAAAAGCAAAACGACGAAAGAAAATTCTCTAACTTACCTTGTGGAAATTGAATACTAAATCGAGCTCGCACACATTGCTGAAGAAATGATCGAGTATCTCAACGAATAAGTGGATGGATTCCAAGTAAGCCAACTCATTGTCTGTGATGTCTACGCAAAGAGAGAAAAACAACCCGGCATACCGCCTGTATATAACCTTGTGTGTTCGAAACTGCAAAGGCAAGTTGTTGATAAGGCATTGTAAGCTGTTCAAACGTTTGTTGATATAACCTAATTGTATCAGATTGCTTTCATATTTGGCAAACAAAAGCAGCAAGAAAAGCCCAAGAATAGGCAGGACAGCAGTATACTTTCGACTTTACATACGAATATGGCAGTGAAGAGAAACCATGACAATGTAAGAAAAGAAAAATTAGGTCCAGAAAGAGACATTAGCCAAATCACTGACCTCAACAAAGTTGGTGAATTTAGGATCCCTATTCACAACCAGTCGATGAACCTACAATTGCCATTTACCCAAGTGAAGCAGAAGCTCAAAACACTGCATTTCGATAAAATGTAAGCCCCAAAACGAGCTGAAATTACCTCGTACTCGACCTTATGCTTCTCGGATTCCTCGAGAGGGATGTAATATTTGGCCAGGCGAGTTTTCCCCTGCCTGTTTTGTAATAATATGAATCGGATCTGGAGATTTCAAACACGAAACATCGATCCATCGCGTGATCATGAAAAGGGGAAAGGTTTCCATACAAAAATAATAATCAAAATCAAATAGAAAGATTAGGGTTTAGCTTACCATTTTGTAGAGATCGATGTGAGCTAAACTCAGCGAGTCGTGGAGATCGATCAACTGTATTGGATTGGTTTAAGGGAGAGCTGTAGAAGTCAAAGGTCAAACAAGAAGAGAAGAGCAGAGAGACTCCCCAAAAAAATTAATAATAAATGAATAAATAACCGATTATTACCAATTTCGTATAATATTTCAGAAAATAAGATATTCATGGCAATTTATCTTATTACAATCGCTTATTTTTTAGTTATTACTATTATTATTATATACCAAAGGCAGGTTGGCCAGTCAATTCATTACTATCTTAATACGAAAAAAATTGAAAATTTAGGACAAGAATGTAATAAATAAAAAATAGAATTTTTGGCAGTAAAGTGGAAGCGAAGAAACGAACCTCCATTCTACTAGTAGGAAATATTTCAACGAACACCTTTTTTTTTCCAACAGTCACAAATATATATTCTATCAAATCATCTTATGATCTTCTTACAAAGATACAAAGCCAAGTTCACAATCCTTCTTACATCTTTCATCTTCATCTATGGAGAGTGGTAATAACTTTACGACGATTAAGGCTGAGATCGACACGAGCCCGCCGTTTCAGTCGGTTAGAGAGGCTATTACATTGTTCGGAGAGAAGGGTTGTAATAATGCAGCTAACAAGACCAAAGAGGTACCCACCTATACGTCTATATACAGTGTCTGAATTTGATCTTGAATCGATTTAGTAATGTTAATAGCAGAATGCGACTATGAGCGACGAACGGCGGGAAGAAAGGGCATTGTCCGAGCTAGAGATGACGAAGAAAACCCTCGAAAAAACCCGCGAGGATGGCAAGAACATGTCTCTAGCCCTATCGTCGTTACAACTAGAGCTCGAACGAACCAAGAGAGAGCTTCAAAAGCTGAAGAATCGAGAGAATATCAAGGACATCTTCGACTTGGACGTGGAAGATCACCTCAAATTCATCGATAGTACTTCGAATGGTGACATCAATAAGAAGACACGTATTTGGGATGAGAGAAACAAACATGCGACGTTTTCAAGCCCATTGTCGTTTACGCCTCAATTAGCGCCACGACCGGCGGGATATGACGATGATGTTGTTCTTCAACGGAGCCAATCACTTAAGAAGAAGAAGAAGAAGTTTAAGACGTATTTGCCACTTATTGGTGGGATATTCTCTAAGAAGAAGGGAAATCATGTTTAAAATTTATTTTCATTTTTTTTTTGGAACATTCCCATTTTGGATAATTGTTGTATGTTTATACATATTGTATTATAAATCGAGTTTGTCTCATATTAATTTAGTTACTGTTAAATATTTAATTGATCTTATTTGGCTAGATACTTATTTTTATGAAAATTGACTAATAATGATTAAGGGGAAATGTTTAGCTTACTCCTTTACCTTATCTCCTTGAAAACTCATCAACATATGCATTGCAGATGAGCTCATCTAATGGCTACATGATTACTTTACTAGGTAATGGAATTTATAATAGGAATCAACATCATATTATCTACCATTCCCCTACCAATCTAATTACAAAGTCAAGAAAAAAAAATCCCAGTTAGTAGTTCATCGCATTCATCGGACCAATGAAGCTGAAGCACGTGCTTTCCTCGACCTTGCACGCGTAACTCTTACAGCACCTTCCATGACGTCTTGTGGCGCTGCACTGACTCGAACGCTTTCAGCTGTTGCGGTGACAATCTTATCGACTTGCACGAAACCCTCGTCATTAGAACTCGAAGCTTTGCTTTTTAAGACAAGGGAAGTTTTGGAAGTAGTTCTTTTAGGTTCGTTGGAGTTGGCTTTCGCGGCGGCATCAACTGCTTTTGAATTTTCTGAACATTCATCTTCTTCTATGACATCAACATCATCGTCGCCATCAGGTTCTTCTTCTGAGGAAGAGTTGCTTGAAGATGGTAAAGAAGGTTGTGGTTGAATATCCGAGTCTGATCTGGTTATCGACGGCATGGTTGCCGTTTGCAACTTATTAGCCTCTTTTTGTTGTGGCTGCAGAATATTGAATTTATTTGAATTATCAATGATTCGAACAAATATAAGATTTACACAGAAAACTAAGGACATATCTGAAGAATGAAAATCGGTTGGCATAAATATCACAATCTTGATGAACAATGGGTCGATTACAATTACCTGGGCTGGTTGAGATGGAGTTGATCTTGAAGTGATATACTGCAAAATTTCAAAGATCCTAGTCTGTCCATAGCTAGCAGCTTTCTGCCAGTACAAAACCAACATGTCGCCAGCTCTCGTCCTAAGTTCTAACAAGTTGCGATCGATCTCTGTCTCGTGCTTCGCCATGTAAGGTTTGAAGAATGAGTCATAAACATATGATGTCCCCTGTAAAAGATGGAATTAGAGCCACATTGCTTATAATTAGCAGACGACGAAGATCGTGACTACATATCTCAACAAGGGAGTTCCTACGGTTCCATTTGTTCTGGAGGAGATTTCGTGTAAAAAAAATACGATGAAAAACAATACAAGGCCACAAACAATAGTACACATATCTCTTTGATTGTTGTACCTTAACAAATCGTACATATCCCCAAACACGACCTTCCCATTTTTCGTTTTCTTATCCTCAATAAACTCATTATCCAAAACAGAGCCTAAAAGAACTTACATACCTTGGTTTTAGGATACCACAAGTATACGAAGAAAGCCAGCTTAGCTTCCCAATACATCGGAACCCTTCAAGGAAATTTATAGAACAATAATTCTCAGAAAACAAGCATCATTGTCGAATCTATGTGAAATGTTCTATACCAGCCAACGAAGGTATCTCCGATTCTTTCAGAAACAGTGATTACAGCGACTAATATCCTGAAAGTTGAAAGATGATACTAATCTTCAATGAGACGATGAAACTATATGATATAGTGAAATAATTTGAAAAAGTGAAATAAAATACCAATACTGGCACCAAAATCGAAGCTGCTCAATTTCGGGCTTATTCATTTCCACTGTTTTATAACATTCATATGCGGGGTATGCATAGCCAAAGATCAATCTGTGACAAAGCTGACAAAAGTAAAAAAACCTGAAATGATTTTAAGGGATTCAAAGTTTATGCAAACACAGCACATACCCGAGTCCTCTAGTGATAAGTAATCCAATCATTTCTACTCCCTGTGATCGAAACAATAATGAAAGAAAAAAAAACAGTGAAAAACGAAAACAATAAGCAATAACAAACAGGTGATTAGTGCATATCAACACAGCATTAACCTATCTACGGTTAAACACCTAATAGCAAGAACATGATGATGAAATTACAATTCCAAGGGTTTCAATGTTACCTCCAAATACATAGCAACACATAACATACAGCAAGCCAGCTACATTATAAACAGTCGGAGGAGAAATGCACGTTGCTTAAGCCTGAACCATCAAGTTGTTTTGTGCGATTAAATACAGCATTACTTAGAATTGATTACAACCACCATATCAAATCGTATCAGCAGAGACTGATTATATTATCCTCCTCTTAGCTTAATCTAACTGCTCATATTACAAAACTGTGTCATTCTGAAAAAATAAAATAAAAAATCAACAAAATCATATCCTTCAATTTCAGATAAATCAAACCATTCGAGGCTCGTGACAACAAACAAGAGAAACGAATAAGGCGAAGGAATAATACTTTATAATGAAAAACAGAGAAAAGGAAAAAGGTTAAATGCAATAACACCATTCCCCATAAGAGAACGTTAGGTCGTTAAGCACCTTGAAGAAGCAATCTTTCGTTCAGATGTCGTGAGGAAAAGAGGCAGAGCCGGCGAACCTACGGTGGCGCGTCGGCGTATCGCCGAAGATTGAAATCAGCGGGACTAGTTGCTTTTGATTTTTTGCTTTCGAAGCGTCGTTTAGAAATTTAACCAAATAGGCTCGGCTCGGTATTTATTTACGTATTTATATTTATTATTTATTTTATTCTGCGGGAAGGTCCACCGTTGTTATGGTGGGGGTATGTGCACCAAATATTACAACGGTTCCCCAGTCCACTGACTGACCGTTATCCACAACTGTTTTGTAAGATAAGAAATAACAAAATAATCCATTTATTTGACATTTTTGCCCCCCAAAAAATTATATCATTACATCAATTATAGTCTTATAACCAATAAGAAAAAAGGACCTATTTCAAAATAGTTATATTTGATACATAGAGTAAACTGAGGATAAAGTAAATGATGAGCAAGATTATGTTATATATCATATCCACCTTTTTAGAGTTTCTAAAGTGTAATCTATTATCTTCTTCATATGTGGCTTGCTTTGTATGGAGGCTCATTCTCTAACTACAATGAATTGATATATAGTTGTTGAATTGTCACTCTCACATTGCCTAATAATACATTATATTCGTGAAACAAGCAACATTACTTGTAAGAAATCGTACTAAAAGAGTTTGACCCTCTTTTTAAAGAATTTATAAGTTTATATAAAGGGCCAAAATGAAGAAGAAAATCCGTCCAAGCCCATTAGATTTCATACTAGATTGTCCAGCATTCATTACTTGGACATAACGATAATAACTAACTTTTTGACATACTAAATTTCATCTCTCCCTCGATCACTTTAGGTTTCATACATTGATTTTCCAGCCCACAAACTCTTATCCATTCTCGGGTTATCTAATTATTTAGATCTTATCTAGAATAAAGTCTATTAATTTCGCTTTTGGACTATGTACTATACATATACTCCAATTATTCCGAACGACATTGAATTTATATATATATATATATATATATGTAAATATATGTTGGTGTCCATAACTCTCCCCCTAGCTAGTTTTTAGCTTTCTATGTATGTCTCCTCTAGTTGAGGGTTTTTGTTTCAACAATGTTACAATATGGTAGTTTTAGGCAAAGAGAAGGTCGTAGACGTTTCGATTTTTTTTTTTCAAAATTTTCTTATATAAATATTATATATATTAGAGTTTTAAATGATTTATGTATAAATCCATCAACAACTTCAAATTAGTACCTTTACTTTCGGGCCCGTAGCTTTTCTCATTCACATGTTGGGTGTCCTATCTTAGCCCCCACAATCCTTAGATTCAATTCAATACATATCACCTTTGTCCACTAACGAAATAAAAAAAATAAAAATAATGATCGTCGAAGTTACGAATATCACGCATCAATCATACAATTATAGTCTAGTATTTTTGTAGTTAATTATTTTCAATCGTTGGATTTTGGTCATAGCATAGCAATATCCTAAGAATCTCAATGGGCATTAAGAGAATATTCTAAACACGACGTAAATAGAAGGTAAAATCAAATACTACATCGTAATATAACAAGCATTACATTACATCCAAATCACAATTATGACATACGAACCTATATATACGTTATACCTAAATTCATGTAAGAAGACGACCGACCCATATATTATACACATATGTAAATGTATTTATCTATGTAATAATGTGTACATATATATTCGAACATATGTACTACTACATACGTTGCCTAAGGATTGAATAGTTGAAGTCAACGAGCGATGTCTGGTCTAATCGAATGATTCAGTTGTTGCTGCTCCATCTCCCAACTCAACTTTGGTGTCAATTCATCGTTATTTGGAACATATTCCTACAACAAATTTAAAATTTGGAATTTGAATAAAATATATTCTTATTAAAACCATTATATATATTTATATATACCTCAAGCTTAGACATAAGTTCTTGGGCAGTTTGGGCAGACACAATAATGTGACGGGCAGATTGTGTAATGAAGCCCTCGTCAACGGCCTTGTCTATGAAAGACAATAGGGAGTCGTAGTAACCATCTACGTTCAGCAAACCTACCTGTATATATATTTAAATCAAATAATAATTATATAAATAACATATATGTAGATATATTATTATGCATATATATATATATATTGTGTGTGAACGTACAGGTTTATCATGGATACCAAGCTGGGCCCATGTGATAACTTCTAATAATTCCTCCAATGTACCATAGCCACCTGGTGAATTTTGTTCCTCTTGATTGTGAGGATATATATCTTATATATATATATATATATATAAATAAATTCTTAAATGAATATATATATATATATATGTTTATATATAATTACATTACCCGGCAAAGCTATAAAAGCATCAGCTTGCCTGGCCATTTCAGCTTTCCTTTGATGCATACCAGAAACTGCCTTCACTTCACCAACAGGTTCCCCTGTGATCTGAAATGACATCATTGTCCCCCACCACAATACAATTATTATTATTATTAACAAAATATTTAGAATAAATAAACTACATCTAAGTAAGGTGACAGAGATTTACTAAAATATGTTTCTTTTATTTCTTCAATTTTGGTAAATATTATTCATGTATTGCTTTGCTTACCTCTCTTGGCATTAAAGTTCTTGGAATAACCCTGTGAAATAATAATAAAAGGAAAATAAACGGAGATTAGTATATCAAAAATCATATATAACGAGAAAATATATATATTCAAGGATTTTTATTATTAATTAATTACTGACCCTAACACGTGGCGACCACCATTGTACACAGCTTGTGAGACCAAACCCATTAAACCTATACTCCCACCACCATAGACCAAGTCGATGTTCCTCTCCACCTGCCAATAATATTTTTATATATATATATATATTAATATATTTTCTATTTCTTGCATAAAAATAAATAAAAGACTGAATTATTAGGGAGACCCTATTACAAGTTGAAATGATTGATTATTACTATGTTTTGAGTATAGTATTACATGCAAGTATATGTAGTAATTAATTATTTACCAGTTGTTTCCCAAGCTGTATGGCTGCAAGCTGATAGCTTGGATTCTTGCCTTGACTGCTTCCACAGAAGACACATATCCTTTTGAATCTTGACGACGATGATATAAGCTTCATGGGCTGTTCTTTATCGTTGATATCGTCCATATAGAAAAATACTTCAAAATTTTTGTAGTTGATATATATTTGTAAATGCTTAAATAATATCAGAAGTTGAGGGAGAGAAGAAGGAAGAAATGAGTTGAAAGGAATGAAAGGGTAGTAATAGAGCTTGAGAGAGCAAGTAATAGTTAGGTCCCTTGATTTATATCCTAGTTTTGCTTTACACATGTACCACTTGTCTATTTATTTTAATAAATTTAATTTTGTATTTTATATGTCGTTTTCAATCTAAAGGCTACAGAAATGGAAATAGGTAGAAACAGTGGTGTGCTTTCACATTTCTTTTTATGGGCTTTTACTTTCTTTGTTCATAAAATAGGATGAGATTTATGCCTATTTTGCTGTATGACCCGTGTTTCTTCTACCTTTTCATTATTTATTTATTTATTTATATATTTATTTGATGTAATAAATAACTAGGGAACCAAATATAAATTATGAAGTAATTAATACTTTGGAAGCTTTTATAATGTCGTACGTTCTAATACAAACCCCATTAATACATATAAGTGAATACATATAACAAAAGCACTGCTTCACACACACACACACACACATGTACGTGTCATGCAATATAGCCAATCGTGGAATAAAATAAAATGGCAAAATGGACCATTACGGATAAGTTTCTGACCAACGAAAATGAAAACGATTGATTTTAATATACAAAGAAAAGAGCTTCGTATGGAATAATAGTGTTCGAGTTGTATTTTGCTTCCTTTCATTGACTCCAAGGAAGTCGACTTGTGGAAAAGTTATCCTTTTATTAATCCTTAATATTTCCTTAAAACGAGGCGTAGGTATTTTTATTAGGTACATATTCAAGCTATAGTTAATATGGTTGATAGAGATTGGTCATATACATTCCTTTTACCAAAATTATCAATTATAATTGTACAAATGAGGTTTAATTTATATAAAGGAAACGAAAAAAAAAATCCCAAAAAAATGATATATATACACACATGTTATAGATCGGGTTAAGTATCTATAAAAAAAAATTAATTTAAATTTATATTTTGTCGTTAATTCAAGAGTCTCGGAGACAAAAACATTAATCTCGATCGGCAAAAATAAATTAATAAATACATCATTATAAAGTTTGATTCGATGGTATAACCAATTTTGATGCATTATTGATTCACGAATGTTTGGCATTTTCTGAAAATCAATATTCTTACCGAGTCAAAAGCTTGAACACTTTATATATATATATATATATATATATATATATAAAATACATATTATGTCTAAAGTTCAATGACGAAAAATCTACACCTCTTTATTGTCACGTAACGCCATTCGCATGGCATTCTTTATAATATTAAAAGTCATATGTTGAGACAAAGAAAATATTATAGTAGTAGAATCATACATAACTTGAAAAGAAAGGTACCGACTTTCTACCAAATAACTTGTTCGTCAACTTCTTTCCATTTTTTTTATCAGTTCTCTTGTGCTATTGAAAATTAAAATCAATGTTTAATATATATGTAGAATAAAAACATAAAAATCAACATGGTGATGGAATCTTGCGTTCTTGCAGCCAATTACAATAATAAAAAAAAAGGACCATCTTTTCTTACTGCTTGAAGGAGACTTATTCATTTCTTTTAGATAGTAGGCTGGGCTGCTATGCTATGCTACACTACATATATGTTTTCAAAGTCAAAGCACTATTTTGCTTTTATAAAAAGCACGCATGTATAAACATTCCTTTCTTGTGCGTATGTATATATATGTATTTATGATCTGCTGACTATTAACATTAATTTATTATTATTATTATTATTATTATTATTATTATTGTAATGCTCTCGGTCGCTCTGTATAAGTAAGTGAAAAATGTAAAAGGATTTAGGTCATATAGGAATCAAAAGTCGGTGGGGGCGATGAGGTGTACACGTGGCAGTATCTCTGCCTAATCTAATCTCTCAACATTGTCTCCTTTAATCCTCCTGCCTTTACATTTGAACTCTTGTTGTTTTGAATTCAATGCTTCTTATCCAATACGGTGGTGGTGGACCATATCCGTCTTTCTTCCTACACGTTATGGTTATTATCTTATTGACAATTATCATTTCTTTTTCATAATGAAGGAAGATATTCTATTCATTTCATGTAGATAATCATGTCCCATGTCAAATACATCAAACATGTTTTGAAAAAGTAAACTGAACTATGATATTATTTAGAGAAGATTATAAAATATTATTTAGAGAAGATTGCGGGAATTTTATTATTTAATTGAATTGCCGACTAACCGATCCGACATTGTCGTCTATTTTCCACGACATTGACTAACACATTAAAAAAAAAAAAGAGAGGAATATTTGCACACACACTTCAGAAAAGAGAGTGGAATGAATAATGAATGCATAATCATGATATATTGGAATAACTGAAAAATAACAATTAAAAAAAAAAACGATAACCAAGTATTGTATTATTCAGAAACTAATTCAATCATACAACATAACAAAGCCATTATTATCACAAAAGTGCTACACCACATAATCAATGAAAATCATTCCCTCGCAATACAGTGCAAGTAAAAAAGAAAACCGTATATAAATAAAAATTTGAGAAAGCTTAGAGATTATCTAAAGGGTAAATGATAGAGAACAAACCTATTACCTATCTGCGATTGCCCTGTTGACTCCTGTTATTACCTCTACCCAAAGCCGCAAACTGGTTTCCCGATTGCCTAGGATCCCGATTATTATTATTACCCCTACCACCACGGCTGCCGCCCGCCTTATCATAACCACCGCCCCTATTCGAAAACTGATCAACCTGAGAATCGTCAAACCCATTTGACGAATTACCACTATGCCCACTAGCCTGATGGAAATAAACACCAGGGGGAGGAGGAGGACGTGATTCGTAGTTACGCCCACCGTGCTGCGGAGGATTCTGGGGAGGATGATGGTGGTGTTGACTGTGTCGGGAGTGATCACGGGTTGGTGGGCCCGTGTTGTGAGGTTTTTGTGGTCTATTATTGTGCCGTGGGTCGTTATAAGTTTGGTGATAAGGTTGTTGTTGCATGTAAGAACTCGAGGGTCGATGATGAGTAGCAGCATAGTTCGAAGTCTGGTTCGTCAGGTATTGTTCTCTAACAGGGTAGGAGAGGTTATTATGTGGGGGTGCAGGATAGTATGGTGGAGGAGCATAGCCTAATGGCTGGGGAGGAAATTGAGGATGCAAGTGAGGAGGGAGATTGTTGTACTTCGGTAGTTGTAAGCTATTAGCAACGAGGCGATGTGCGGCTTCACCTAGTTGTCTCCCCGATAGATAGCTTTCGGGACCATTGTGACTGAAAAAAGAGCATATATTTATTAGGACATTATTCAAGAATTAGTTAACAGATATGGGATCAATGCATCTGAATTATATAAAAAGTACCGAGAACATACCGTTCAGGTGCGACTAAACCCGGGCGGTTATGCCTGTAAAGAGTAGATAAATTCGTTGGGCTACTATAAGAAATAGTTTAAACTATCTAATAGGGGATCAAACAAGACATTATTTATTACACAGGCAGAGCAACATACCTTGCAGATTCATATCCATTTCTGTCATTATTATGCCTGGTAAAAGAAGATTAATTTGGCAAGATACTTAAGTAGTTGAAAAATGCCAAATAAGCAAATTAACCAATCGCACTAAAACGCCAAACCGAACTAACCTTCCATTGTCAAATTGCTTCCTTCCTGTATCTTCGTGCCAAAGTACAGGATCAGGTTTCAAATCACCAAATGTCACGATCTGCAATAAAAAGTTAATCTTCAGTCTGTATCGTTTCAAGCTCTAAATTTGAGTTTTACTCACATCTCGAATGAATTAATTTCATTCAATGTTAGATAAGTTTTACTCCAATTAAAGAAGAAACGAGTGTAACCGAATATTACCCTCTTTGGGAAAACAACACCTGGAGGCGGCCGTGTAATGTGTGTGTGGGGATCAGGAAGTTTATAAATCGCACATCTAAATGCAAGATGTACTGAGGTTAGAATAATGAATGCAGACAGATAAATCACAAAAAAATATTTATTAGCTTACATCACTTGGTTGTTCATAACATCCTCCATCCCTTGGATGGGTGATCGAAACAGAGGAGGGCACGGGTCGCCAGCGCAAAGGGAAATATATCCATTCATTCCACCACTGCAAGTAACCCTAATAAACATTTCAGAAAAATTACCCGAAGAGAGTATCTTATCACTGGGTTTGATTATGAACCCAAGGATTGATTAACGTACATTAGAAGCTATATCAATCATAACACGATGTAATTGATTATATCCCAAGAATTGTTATTTTTGCCAAAGAATAAGATTGAGCGACTTTCTCTGAGGTTGGGTATGGGTTAAGATGCTAGGACAAAAATTAGCACAAATTGTGAAAGTACAAGACATCGGTGTCTACAGGAAGGAATAGTTGTAGAAAACTCAAAACAGGACAAAGGCGAACTCAGTGGAAGGGAAAAAAACATTGGAGATTAGCAAGTTTTACAACAGACAGGCCTTCTCACCATGTGAAAATAAGATGGATTACAGGGTAAAAAATGAGAACAAAAACAATCAAATGGAAAATCAAAATGGAAAAATGTAGTCATAATATGTAAAAAATTCATATGCAACAAAACGCTTACAGACCTAACCTCCTAAAGTATTTCAATGCAAGGCCAATTCTAAAGAATTTCAAGAAAGACAAACCTGGCTGCAGGATCAATCTTCTCCAAAACCTGAGCTCGTTCCTCTTCTGTCAGCTGCTTGCACCGATCATCCAGGGAAAATATGTATGGAGATAATGTGTGAGATACTGATATGAAAAGCATTTCAGACATCACACTGTTTCTCCGAGCTTCTTCTTCCTGTGCGAAGGTAATCAAAACATGAAGTATTGCTAAAAATAGCAAACAAGAACTTGTGATCCAGAAACATGTTAGTTATTACCGTGAGTGTGTGCTCAATCTTTGCAACCTCAGCAAGTAGACGCTGTTCATCAATGAAAGGCAATTTGGCAATACCCTGTAGTGAGATAAAATGCCAGAATTATATTTATTCCATTTGGTCATAAATCGCCAGATATAATTCACTCAGGATAGCGAAGTCCAAATAACATTAGAGAAAATCAGGACAGCCAAAATTACCATCCATGAGTATCGTTTTCCATTCATGTCGACTTCAAAATCTGATGAAAAATAGCAGAACTAAGTAGTAGTTCAACTTTCAAGGTGATTAAACGTGAAAGGATCAATATTGGCAAATATTTAATCATACCATTAGGATAAAAATCAATAATAGGTGAGTTTGGATCGGTCATCAGTTTCCTATATTGCTCTGGTAAAGCATGTGCACTGCAAAAAGTCAAGTACATAGAAATCAAATGGAATGCTAAATATTATTAGAAATTGCATATAAGATAACCACTTTTCCCACCTTGCAGCAGGGAAAACACCCAACAACTGGTTAAATGGCTTAAACGGTGTCCCTAATTCAAAATTTATCTCCAACTGTCCAAGACCTTTAAGGTCAGAAGCAAAAGGGGCGTAATGGTAAGGGTAAAACCTGCAATAATATCAGTAATATGTCTGAAGTGAAGTCGATTCGACATTCTGTGATACAATATGCACATATACACATGGTTGAGAACGATCTACTTCCAAATGTTCATATGCAAATACTGTGTAAATACTATAAGGAGCCCTGTATTTCTACTGTAATACAATCATCATGCGTAAAATCACAATCCCCACACAAAAAAGCCAAAAGCCATTAAGCCCCAATGGAACATGTAAAGGAGATAAGTCAACTACAATCATGGGTTATTGGAAAATATATATATATATATATATAAAGGACCCCTTTTGTAAGAGCAATTTTGATTCAGATAGGAGGTCAATATCCACTCATATCTATCATTATCTGAAGTATATATTTCCTTAGTGATTGCTGAACTCATATTTGGCATTTCGAGCAAATTAGCAAACTTCCAAGATTACGTGCAGAGCAAACTCAATATATTTTTCCATGTTAACGTTACCAAATCATAAAAGATGAAGATATAACATATCATGCGAAGAAAACGTAGAAAGAACAAAAGAAATATCACAGCAGGAAAGAGACACGTCCAAGATTGAACATTAGGTGGTAACTTACCACTGCCAGGAGCAGACACCTTCATAATAGTAGTGCATAACCCAACACAACCCTTCGGTGTATTTAAGAACCTACAATATGTAAAACGCAACACATTACTCATATATGCTGCATTCGGGTAAGCTGCAACACACAAAGACAAAGCACATTTTCAACGTTGCTCTTCTATTAAGATTTCATAGCCCAAGTACACGTATAATACAAAATGAATGGTTACTCCTCCCCGGTGACACATTGCTTCTTTCTCAAATGTTAACAGTTTAATAGGCTAATGAACATATTCCGGATTAAAATCTTTTTGAAACAGACAAATCAAGTAGGGCAAGTTACCACATCCTTTCGCACAGCTTCAAGCTCCTCCAGCGACTTTGCATAGAACTTCTCTTCATAATATCTCTCCCTCCACCCTGGTTGCCCCAATTTGACCTAAAATAAATGAAATCAGAAGCTTCCACAGTTAGAAACGACAAGTTAAGACAGTTCCAAAGTATGAAATGAACAGCATCCTCAAGAGGATGATTTCATTGAGAAACAAAATCTGACGAGGATTAGTTTTTCAAAGACAAGGTCAGAGTAAAGCAAATCTGCATAGACCCTCATGAGGAGGCAATTGCTCATATATATTGGAAAATATAAATAAATTCAAATACGAAGAATAAGAAATAATTAATATGGCAAAGCTGGAACCTTGTCTTCCTCCGGATGGTCCTGATTGAACATATCTGACTTCTCACGAAGTGACTGCTTGAGCTTATATTTCAACTCTTCTTTGTTGTCATCCTCCTGCAGTGAACAACGCAAGGAAAAATCAGGTAAGAAAGATATGAGAATACTATATACCTCTCCATATCCAAGGGTATATGACTAGTGGAACACAAGATATAGATTTGAAAATTGATCCTAAAGAGCGTTCAACCAAATACACATTAAAATATATCCAGAAGCAGGAAAACATACCTCAATATCTAGACTACTTTCAGCTTCAACAATAGCTGCACCAATGGTGGCAGCAGAATTCACACGTGCAACTTTAAGAGAACGTTCATGGGTCTCTGTAGACAGGTTAGAGGTCCTTTGTCCAACATGATCATGCTTAAATGATCGGGAAGAATCTTTCGGCTCAAAGGGTGAAGGTGAAGGAGCAGAAGCAAGACGGGAACCATGAAAACGAGAAACAGCAACAAGAGACTCAGGTCTGTTTGTAGGTTCAGAATCATCACCCCTTTTTGCTTGTGATTTGTCACGCTTAATTCTCTCAGCTTGCCTCTGCACAGATTTGAAGATGGAACGTATACTAAGATTTTGCTATATACTGAACATCAAAGACACAACTCCAGACTGAGACAATCAAGAAACGACAGACTCCTCTTGCATGGTCCAAGCACCCCTCAAGTAAATAGATAGAATCATTACTTTTTGTATGACAATCATCAGCATTGTGTAAAAAAAAACTTTAAGGTTCTAGTAATCAGGTGTGAATTAATAGTAATACAAGAACATATAGTCAAGCTTATGTGCTGACCTTCTATTGGCATGATATAAATTCAGTATCTAAAGCATCAACAAATTGTGGGCAACAAAGCAAGAAAAAGAAAGTTAGAACCAACTTGATGAAGCCTGGCCCTTTTCATAAATATTTTATCTTCAAAGGATCCCACAGCTTGAATGAAATGCTCCACCCGGCTCAGATTCGGCTGGAAAGAGAAAAATAAAATATCATCATTCAAAACTATCAAATAGAATATAAAGCGGCTGAAAAGTGCTAACAGTTTTGCTGAGCTAACAGTGTTTACCTTACATCCATTAGTCAAGTACCCACCCAAAGACCTAAATTCCTTTTTATAAACAGTCATCAGCAAGTTGATTGCGCCCTGTATTAAAAAAAAATAAAAAAATTTATAAAGAAGAGAATCTAACTCGTACACTCTTATGGGGAATTTCAGTCTAAATGTGCTAGACTCGCTGCTCATTATAAAGGAAGACGTCAAGCAAACATAAGCTAAATGGACAAACAAGATATGACTCCTTCCAACAGCTATCAAGAAATTGATCTATGCCAGCTAAACAAACCGGACTCAACAAAATCAATGATTTAATGTTCCTCAATTATCTTTACTGATTAATATCATTCTTTAGGCCCAGCAGTACATAGTTATCTTTTAATCAAGCCTAAACTATCTAATAAATTGAATTCATTTTCATATCATCATCACTCCAACTGAATTAAGACTTCTAAATGTTGTATTTACTGAAGGAATTCAAAAAAAAAATACTATTTGCTATAATTGCCTGCATCTCCTAACGATAACAATGACAAATTGACATGAATGTATAAACTATACTAATTTAGTAAGTCAAGTCAAAGCATTCGGAATATGCACAAAATTGCACTTTCAAATGAACCGTAATGTAAAAAGGAAAACTCTAGAACACACCTCACGTATCTCAAGCGTTGGCATATGCGGCAGAAAATCATTACCAACAAAGAAACATATGAAGATAAAATCATCAACTATGCGTTCCAAATCAATCTGACATGGAGGATTAGGAATCCGCATCTCATATTCGAGATATTCACGAAGGGTCCAAATGTTCAGAAACTGAAGGAGCAATAGCAAAGAGAGAAGTTAGACAAATAACCCATAAAACTTAACAACGATACTAATAACATAATAAAATGATGTGTACATCCATCTTTACCTGATATGGCTTTTTAGGCACAATATCAGCATTTCCTTTCTCATCAAACTCTCCTGCCTTTCTCTTAGCCTTGCCTTCACAATCTGCAGCCAAGTGACCTACCTGGCCGCAAAGAAAGCACTTGTCTTGCTGTCCCGGAGTAAATACGACCTTGCATAAAAAACATCAAGAAGTTAAAGTCGGGAAAAAAGCTGCAACTATTCTATGACCATTGAGGTACAATTTCGTCTAAGCGTCCCTCCCAATAACATTTTCAATCAAATAAAATTCCTAGACCAGATGATTCCAGAAGTAAAAGTTTCTTATCGTCTGGTTAAGGGACAATCAGTATCAGTCAAAAGGAGTTCACGACTTACCTCTCTGAGAATCGAAAAATGAACTTCATGAGTGGCCAAGCCTAGCATGATTAGATCCGCATCCTGCACGACATCAACAGTTAACAGGAATAATAAGACAGTCTTGACAGATTTTTCAAGAACAAAATCAATCGCAGCACGTACCAAACCATACAGACAATGGCGAGTATTGGGATCATAGCCAGGTAGATTTCTTTGCAGACGAATATAGGACATAATTTTGTGTTCTCCTTCACCAGGAACATTGGCATCAGAAAGAATAACCTTCATAAAAGCACCGAGTACTTTGTTAAGTTTATTATGTAAGAACTAATTAAGAGAAGTTGTATACCTTGATAATAACAGTCTCAAATCACAAACATATACCTTGATATCTTTCCATCCAGGATCATGGTTTAGCCTGAGATGAACGTAATATTGCAAAGCAATTGATAAAACACCCATAAAAGGAGTTCCAGGAGTGATTACATTGGAATCAAAAAGTGGTGATTCCTTCTTGGGAGGAAGCTTTCTGCCTTCTTTCTCAAACTCAGCACGGAGCCTATCCTCTTCTGCCGCCTATAAAAATTATCATTATGCAATGAAAAAACCTATTTACACAGCAAACTCATTATGATGAATAAGAAAAAGCATACAGCATCAGCCGCATCTTTGGCTGCCCTAAAACGCCTTGACCTCTGTTGGTTCATCTTTGCCCTTGGCGCTACACCATCTACAAAAATAAATAAAAGTTTGAAGCTCATTAGTTTCGCATTATATCGGCGATGACCAAATTTCAGTGAGATCATCTTAACATTTGCACTCACCAATAGCCATGAAAAGCACTTTCCTCGGCCGAACCATCACAAAAAGCCTATCTATATAGTCAAAGATGCACTGAAACACCTCATCAAAACTTGTTGGCGAAGGCTGCATCAGAAATCACGTTTAGCATAATCATTACTAAAATGAGAACAGAACAAACTGACATAGTATAATTAATCATAATTATCAATAACCTGCAATTGTTTATGCGGTGTTAAATACTGCAATAAACTGTTGTTCAACATCAATAAACTCCATAAATGGGGAAAAAAACTATCAACCATACACTTTGATGAGCTAAAAAAAAAGATAACTAGCAAAACATGAGTGGACAAAACGTATCACCACCAATATAATTGGGGAAGCTAGAATATCAAATTAACTATTTAAACAGGACAGGGCTAATCCACCTCAACAGCAAATTACACATTCATGTTTTACTGCCATAGGCATTACCGCAACGAAACGATTATCACATGCGTTCAGATAGTTCTATAGGAATGCCATAAACTGAGCTGCCAGCTTGCAGTTCACAAACAAAAATTTGATATGGCGTAACCCACGTCTGTGGAATTCCCCCAATACTCAAAGTTCCCCAGCTAAAAACAAACAAATTCCATACCATAACTCCACGACACTCATCTCAATTCCACACAAACACTTCATCAAACAACATATGCTTCCGAAATCAACCAATTCAAGCAGCAAGAAAAAGAAACTCACCCGATCTTCAGGATGAAAACAAGGGTGAATTATCCCATTCATATCGAGGTACAAATTATCGTACTCGAGGCTGTTAGGGTTCGGTTGGCTCGTATCAACAGGTATCTTAATCCCATCGATCTCCACGGGCTCTTCTTCAATCACATCCACAACAACTAACGGATACTTCTCCGCCAGCCACCGGTAGAACGCAGGAACTCCCATCGATAGAACTGAATTGCAAAGATTCCAAGCAACAAATAAGGTTTTATTGATTGGAGGAAACAATTCCCAGCTTAGAATATGAAAAAAAAAAAAATCAACGAAAACTTTCACAAATTCGAAAAAAGGGCGGAGACTGGCGTCAAATCGAGCGAATTCTAATTAGGTTTAGGGTTTGAAGCAGCTAGATTGTGAACACGTTGGAGAATATTCGTACCAAAGAGAAAAAGACTAATATGCCCTTATAGAGTTTCGTAATTTGCACTTTAAGTCTTGGTTTTTTGGGTAATTCGGTTTGACACTTCCGTATTAGTTATAAAGGTTTAAGGTTATGGCCTGGCCTGGGCAAAGATATCGTACGGCGTTTTCATGTCGGTAATCTTTTCTCTCTCTCCTCATTATGGGCTTTGACCCAATATTTTAATGGGCTGAAAACTATTGAGCCCATAAAAAAATTGCTTGACAGTTCATTGAAAGACCTTCACAACGTCTTGGGCCTACTGATTTCCATTTAATAATAAATAGATAATAATCATGTTATATCCATTTAGCATATATATATATAAATATTAAATTAGTTGAAATTATCATATATTTATAACAATACATATTTAAATCGGTGAATTCTTTTTTTTATTTGCATTTTCTGTTCAAATGTCACAACCAGCAACAAATCTCATTCACAGAACATGTCATTGCATTCAAGTAAGCCTCATTCTTGGGACCCACCATCTCATTCCCTACTATTCCTACATTGATATAAACTTCATTATTTTATTTTTTTTAAATTTTATATAAACTTATATAAACTTATAAATGTCACATTATGCAGAAAGATGGCTAAACATACACATTTCGAAGACAGATTAAATTAAATAAGTTGGGACCATATTGTCTTGATGGAAGGTAACAATGGTTTGTAAAAACCAAGGGCTTTGGCTCCCATCATGTTATTACATCGACACATAACACATTACTCGAAGACACTCAATGTCTCTTCTTTGCCCCCACTTGCTTTTTGCTTCTTCTTTTTTTAGGGTTTTTAAATAATCCATCGAGATTAATATACTAGATTTTTTTGGGGGATAAAGGTCAAATCTTTATAGAACCAATGTGAACTTGAACTTTGTTTAGGGTTTTTTTTTTCATTTAGTTTGAATTTAATAATTCCATAAATATATAGTTCTAGTTGAAGAGATTTGTTATGGTGCATACATACCGTCACTACAAAAATAATAATCTTCAGTCACAACTTTTTTGTCACTATATGTAGTAAAATTGTCATTATAATAAGCTAGTGATGACTTGACTTTACATGTTGTCACTGTGTCGTGGCTATAGATTTGTTATAGTGCATACATACTCGTCGCTATAAATCAATACTCGTCGTTCCCGTCACTATAAAGTGATGCTTTAGTGGCATGCCGTTCTCGCCACTATAATCTAACCTTTTAGGCTCAAATTTTGTCACTATAAATTAACCTTTTAGTACTTTATTGTCACTATAAATCTCAAATCAATTTTGTCACTATAAATTGACCTTTTAGTACTTTATTGTCACTATAAATTAACCTTTTTTATTGTTGCTATTAATTAATGTTGTCCCGAGAATATTTTGTTAATAATTCTAATATTGATATATATTTAATGTATATAAAAATAAATTTATATATTATTATATATATTTTGCCGGTCGGGTTTCGGGGCGGGGTTGGCCAGACCCGGGACCCATTCCGAACCCGACCGGATTTGTCCATTGAGACCTGGAACCCGCCTCGAGATCCGAAGAGTCTTAACAAAATTCGGTTCCTTCGGGGTGGGTCCGGACTGCCCCATTGCCATCTCTACTATAATTCATAGATAAATTAAAAATAATTTAAACAAATAGATAAGTTAACAATAATAATTTGTCTTTAATAGTTTGTGGTAACAATTAGTAATAAGAGATAATATTGTTAATTTCGTTCACCATTAGTGACAATAGATCTCGACACAATATACTTATACTAATTAGTGATAACTTAAAAGTATCAATAATTTTGTTATTTTTTTAGCGATGATATCATGTTGACACTAAAATATTTTTATATGTAATTAGGTGACGACAATTAAAATTATCACTATTTTGGCTTGCATTAGTGACAACATTCATTTTACACAATAAGATGCCAAGATTTTAGTGTCAACTAGTAGTGACATGAGATAATATTGTCACTTTTGCTCATCATTAGTGACAACATGCTGTGATAGAAATTTTTTTGTCACTAGGCTCTTCAATTAGTGACATCATATTTTTTGTCACTATATCTATATCTATAGTGATGACATAATTATTACCACTAAGAAAGTTGTCACTATAAATAACATTTTTTGTAGCGCGTGAGCAACTAGCGTGAGCACCGCACGTATAATTCGTTTCTTTTCGCTCCATGTTGAGATTTCTATTATATCCCACATCGGATAATTCTCCTCACCCGACTCACATAATATACTCAATAGGCAACTTCACCTATCACCAATTGTTTTAGGATGAAGCCCTCGATTTCTTAATATGGTATCAGAGCGGGTTCGATCTATGCTCACCGTCACCCGATTCATACGTCCACGTGTTAGGCCAGTCATGCCACACGTGAGGGGGCGTGTTGAGATTTCTATTATATCCTACATCGGATAATTCTCCTCACCCGACTCACCTAATATACTCAAGAGGCAACTTCACCTATCACCAATTATTTTAGGATGAAGCCATCGATTTCTTAATACTCCAAAACAAAATTTTTAACTCAATGTTAACCAACCTTATACACCTTACACAACAAGTTGTTGTTGTTGTTGTAAAACAAATCAAAATTCATAAAAATACGCAAAAGATGAATATGAACAATTGATTTAATTTTTTAGATAAATCACATGCGTGTGATGCTTCTGCGTGTTTTTATGAAGTTTGATTTGTTTTACAACAGTACCAACTTGTTGTATAATAGGTTAACATTGAGTTAAAAATTTTATTTTGGAGCGAAAAGAAATGAATTATACGTCGCTGTTCACGCTAATTGCTCACTGTAGATATGCATCATAGCAAATCTCTCTAATTGAATATAACTAATATATATAAGCCACTCGCCCCCTCCACTTTCTTTCCCACCACAACATTCTAATATTACAAACTCTATCAATTCTCTTTCACAAATAAGGGATTGAGAGAGCTTAACTTTCATCATCATCATCATCGAAAAGCCCTTATTCTTACAAAAACAAACTAATGACAATGAGAAAATCAAATAGTATTAGGATGATCTCTCAAAGGGCCATGATCAAGCAAATCATGAGAAGCTGCTCGAGCTTGGGCAAGAAACACGGTTATGAAGACGACGACGAAGACGACTCTCATGGGGCTGGTTTACCATTGGATGTTCCAAAGGGATACTTTGTGGTCTACGTTGGAGAGAATCGAAGCAGATACATTGTCCCAATATCAATCTTGAGCGTGCCCGAATTTCGAATCCTTCTTCGAAGAGCCGAGGAAGAGTTCGGGTTCGAGCACGAGATGGGCTTGACTCTTCCTTGCGACGAAGTGTTGTTCGAGTCTCTTACGTCGAGTTTTCGTTCGATGGTTCGAAGATGAAGCTCTTGAATCATCTAACGGAATGATTTGTTTATGGT
The DNA here is from genome assembly GCA_028392965.1 of Lindernia subracemosa. Lineage (NCBI taxonomy): Eukaryota > Viridiplantae > Streptophyta > Magnoliopsida > Lamiales > Linderniaceae > Vandellia > Vandellia subracemosa. The sequence goes on from JAQPCC010000073.1 coordinate 548,336, forward strand.
CGAAAATCAGTAGCTTCTTTTTGTCCATTTTGTGGGACATTTTTTTTTTCATTTTTCTTTTGAATAATCTTTGATTATTACATAATTATGCATGTATTAGAATTTGCAAGGGTGTTTTCTGTTTTTTTTTTTTTTTAACTATTTTCCTTGCAGAGGTATTTGGTTGTAATTAAATTATTATTGCTTGATATGTACCCTGCGGGATTGTTGATATTGAAAGTTTTCTTACGGCACTTCATGATATGAATCTTTTTTTTATAATATAATATACATATGTATATGAAATTAAATTAGAGTAGTGGTCCCTTGAAAATACAATATTGTTTTCTGTATCAATTAATATAAAAAGTGGGCCAAAAAGTTATCCGTACTGAAGGGACATCATAACCGATGAACTAAAAAAAAATAAAAATTAAATAAATAAAAAAATGGAAGTATCTAATCATAGTCATGTTTAATATTTAACTTACCCTAATTGCCTCAAAACTATTGTGATCATTATTGTTTACTTTCCCTTTTTTTTTGTTGATTTAAAATTGACATTTGAAACATAATTGAGAAAATGATGTATCAACCCTCTCTTCATAATCATAGTTTGATCTTACACAATTGATGGTCATATGCAAGTATTGTATTTCTTTTTCAATCTACTACTTGCGTAATGACAATATTAATGAACTGTCAATGCAAGTTTTTGTTCTTATCTTTGTTTGAAGTGTATTAAATTTTTTTCAACAAAATAAAATAATTTAAAAACGTGTATACAAATATTTGTCGTAAATTAAAAACTTTTATATCTGAATTTTTTTAAAAAAATAATTGTTCATAACTATTAATTTATTACAAATAACGAATGGTGAGTTACTAGACAAGGTGGAGCCTAATATGTTATTGTGGGCTGTTTTATACATTATAAGTGGGGAACACATATATGCTGGGCTTGAATAATGATGGCATCCCATGAGAGAATATATATATATATATATATATATATATATATAAATTCAAACTGAAATATTAAAATAGTTTTGTAAGCTTTTATGCACACAAAAAATCAGATACTCAACTAATGTATTTAATGTTCTTCGCCCCAAGTGTTAGAACAATAAGCTATACATAACAAGCACTTGTGATCGATGAGTCTTACTCAACCTAATTGTAGACCTTTTAATATATATTATCTATCTTTCTCTGTCTTTTTTTTTTCTTTAAATCTATTTATTGATTTCTGAACATGGGTTTTTATTAAATTAAATAAAAATCTGTCTATGGTGGTTCAAGATATTTGTTGTATGCATATATGCATATTTTTTTTCTTATTTTTTGTATAATATCATCTAGTAGCTTCAATGATTAAAACGAAAATATTATTCAGTATTTATTGGACCCAAGCCATGCTATATTACATATAAATGGGTCTCCAAAGCCATATGTAATCAATAATAAACCTTAAACTTGATCCCTTATCTTGAGGTTGAACTATTTTAATTTTTAATCATCCAAGATTCACAAGATGTCCACAAATGGACAAAACTGTTAAAATGGTACTTATTGTGTACCACAGTCCTATTTACCGTTAAAAACAACATATAAACCATTGAAAAGCCGAAGACAAAGAATAATGATTATGTCCCAAAAACTATTGGACGCCTAAAATAAAAAATCTTACTATGGACCCATTAAATAAATATATACTAAAGACAAAATAATGTATTGTATATTCGATTGTGCCATTGTGGCCCTAAGATCACGTGGGGGTTTTGTTATGACCAAAAATATTATCTTTGTTTTGAGTTGCATAAATGCAAAACATCCACTTAGACATTTGATTCATAATAATGCATGCCGAAGAACAACATTTCAATTTAATAACCAAAATAAAAACATATAAAAATTCAAACAACCTCAACAAATCAGAAACGAAACCATTGTTTACATACAGATATCAACATTCATTTCGGATTGCACAAAAAAACTAAGATTATAGAAATCGATCTATATAGTTTTTCAACTTTGATACATGACTAGAAAAAACAACATAAAAAAATCTACTGACCGTTCTTTCCTTTCGTCGAAAAGAACCTGCTGAACCCGCCACGAGCTTGACTCTCCGGCACGCTCGAAAACGAAGCAAAAGACGAACCTGACTTTGAGGGGCGGTGTTTAGGGTTCTTCGAATCAACCGGCGATTTCAACCAGTCGTTTACTTCAGAATGTGGTGGGCTGAAAGGTGCATTGAAAAGAAGATCCGTCGGGATTGATGATCCCGAGCCTGCTCTATGCAAGTGAAGAGCAGAAGTTGCTGTATAAGATTCTGGCAAAGATGGGGTTAGTTCATCATCGAACGAGTATTTGGGTTGTCGGGTTTTTGTAATGATATTATCAGGTGAAACGTTGGTTTCGGTCTGGGGACGGAGGGCTTTTAGTTGCTTGCCGAGGAGAAAAATGGTTTCTTGACACTCTGCTAACTTCTCGGCCGCAGAAGCCAACTCTTTCTCCTGACGTAAAAACGATAGTGCTGTAAGCTTTATATGCATGTAATAGAATGTTACGTATGTAGCAACATGAAATTGTAAGTTCACCTGGCTAGTCTTGTCATCATTACCAGGTACTTCAGAGCTCTCAATCCTAAGAAAGAAACACAGATGAACATGGTAAGAATGCCTAATAAATTGAACAGTTACTGCGATTAAATTCAATTAAATAACTCCGTCGACTTATGTCAGAAATGTGTAAGAGGAAAGGGTTAGTAGAAGAAAAAAAAGAAAGACGATGGTACCTTTCTAGCTGCTCTTGAAGAGCCTTGCATCTGTTAAGTGTCTCTTCATGACGACTTTGCTCCCCTTGGAGTTCGTTTTCCATACTCTGTATCTTTCCTTGGAGCAAGTTCACTTCGGCTTCTAATTTTTCAGCTCGTTTTTCAAGTGATTTGTACGATTCAGTCATGCATCTGAGTTGTGTCTCAGCAAAACCGTTGGACTTTTGAGCCAATGCTAATTGGGACTTAACCTCGGCAAGAACTTGTTCGGTTTCCAACAACTGAGACTTGGTGTTTTCAAAGCTTTCGGAGATTCTGACAACATCAGATGCTAAGTTTTCCTTTTCCGTATTGAGTTGTTCAAATTCTTCAAATGAACATTTCCATGGCTTTGTTTCCGAAGTTGGGACGGGATTTCCATCATTCGGCATATCAGGATCAAAGGAAGAATCAGAACAATGGCTGCAGCCGTTCAAAAATCTCTCTCCCGGTGATGAATTGACAACAGTCTTATTCTCAGATAGAGCAATTTTATCGATACAATCAGAACTAACACTTTCCAGTTCTGAACCTTTAAATCCGACGATACTGAAGTGAAGCTGACTCGCTTTGGATAACACGTGTGAAACTTCAAGAACAAAGTCAGGTAAACTGATGCTGCCGTTGATCGATTCACCATACTTGGCAGAAAACATATCTAATTTTCTGTTTAGCACATCGCCATCGGTAGTTGTTTCGGAGACAACCTTAGCTTCCTTATGGAGAATCATCAAAAAGTCGTGAATATGGGAAATTGCAATTTCTAATTCTGGACCAAGTGAATGCACACTGTCAATTATCTTGGTAGTTTCCGCCGAACTATCACCAAGAGTCTTGGCTTCACTTGTCACCCCAGAACCATTAGCTGCCTCAAGAACGTCATTCACTGGGTCGTGACTCAAAGTATCTTGCATTAGAAGCCTAATGTGATCAACAACTTGTCCAAGATCTTGCTCCTTAGATATCAGTTCTAATACCTTAGAAATTTTCGATCGAAGCTCCCCAGAAATGGGTGAGTTCAGCCGAGAATTTACTGATACTGAATCTTCTCTGGAAGGCACCCGAGATTCCATACCTGTTTGATCCCTGTTTTGGTTACATTCATTTGACTGATATGCCAATTTCTCCATCTCTAAGAAATCATCCATAAGATCGAGGTGACTTGCATTATCAGAGTTTTTCGGGCTGTCAACTGTTTTTTCGTTCTTGAGATGGGAAAATTTGGACATTGACCCACCAGCCCACGAACCCGAACAGCTAAGAGTATTGATGTTTTCATCTTCGGACGCGGAGGTGGAACTCGATGTCCTAGCTTTGCGATCATGGAATTCCTCAGTTGAGTTTCGAACATTATTAGATCCAGGAGTTTCACATTCACCATTATCTTGAAGTTGAGCTTCTAAACTCTGAAGTTTACTAGCTGCCTGCGCATAAATACTTCTCAAAGCTTGCAACTCAGTGTTGCGGTTAGCCAACGCTTCTTTCAACATCTTGGTCTCTTCCTCCATTGTTAATAAACGCCCTGTAAGTAACTCGTTCTCTTTCACATACTTGTGCACATTATCAAATGGAAGTTCAGGTGACTGTGGTGAGTGTGGAGCAGGAGGCTTTGCAGGGGACCTTTTCAGACGAGGCTCTCCAAACTCTCGGCCCAGATTCTCAACTTCGAGTTTCATCTGTGCTAATGCAGCTGGTCCAGGTAATTTCTTCTTAACCAGACCTCTCAATCTCTGACACTCTGCTTCAAGTTTCACAATCTTTTTGGCTCCTTCGAGGTGTTGCTTGTTTGCAACTTCAGCAGCTCTCAGGCTCATGTTCTTCTCTTCGTTTCGAATCTCCATTTCTTTCTTGGCGATGTGGAGCTCGTATTTGAGGGAGTTCACTTCTCTTTCACATGAATCAATATTGGTCCTTAGGTGCTCTATCTCTACCTCAGCTCGTGATTTTTCTTCGTTTAAATGGATCAACATGCTGGAGCGCTCCTGTAGAGATCTTGAAAGTGCATCATTTTCAGCAGCGGATGTCAGCATTTCTTGATCCAAATGTGCTATCTTTGCTTCGAGTTCTGATTTCATCCTGTCGAAGAGCTTTGTCTTGTTAAGAGCAAGTTCGGCAAGTTTTCGATCGTTTTCTTCTTTGAGATTCCGTATCTGCCTCATGCACTCTTTCAAGGCACCGTCCAAGTGCGATGCTCGATCTTCGGCTGTAAGCTTCAGCAATGTTACGGATTCTAAATGATTTTTTAATGCAGCTGCTTCTGCCTCAGCCTTTTCCCAACCTGTATTAGATATAATATTTTCATCAAACAAACTATGCATTCTTAGTGTCGTCACAGAGAAAAGGGAAATGCAAGATTGTAGTTTATACCTGAAACAGCTTCCTCCGCGACTTTGGTGTGTTGTTTAACGAGGTTTTCTTTGTTGGTTATTTCTTCATTGGATTCAGACAGTTTCTCATTTAATATTTGCATTTCATCCTCCAACATCTTCACTTGTTCTTCGTAGTTCTGCACCTGTTCTTCATAAAACTTCACTTGATCCTCCAGCCCGGTGAGATGGGTATATGACTCAATAGAAAGTTGAACATATTTTGATTTTTTGTTGCTGTCTTGTTTAGTCTGTAAAACACATGACACGGCAAGAGCATTATTCACAGTACATTTCTAGCTCCAATGATATTTCCACAAGCATAAAGTTTAAGATTATTCAAAGCCATATAAGAACTGATTTTAGCAAACCTTTTCGACGTTAGAGCCAACAACATTTGTAGCAGCCTCTGAATATTCTGTTACTCCAGTTTTATCAGCAGTTTGCTTATCAGATGATTTTTTCTTCCACAGCCAACTCCTTTTATCCATGGCAAGCTTTTGTTGATACACAATTCAGAAAATTAGGCAAATGATGTAAATAATATCAGCAAGCATAACAGGGAAAAAAGACATATGAGACACAACCATTTCGCTGGAAACAGTGAGAGCTTAATAATAAATGTATTGAGAAAAGAAAGAAGGATCATGATCTTTGTCAAATATTTATGATGATGAATACCAAAAGGAAGACAAGTACAACTGGAAATCACATTGAGAGATATGAAAAATCTCCAGCTAAATTCTCAATGCAAAATCCTCTACATCACATCACAAAATAATATTATATTTTTCTAATGCATGCAAGCAGGTAAAATGATTAAAAAGATGACAATGAGGATAAAGAAAACGATAGGCCACCATAAACAATCACTATCTACCATGACCATGACATTACCAATAATCTAATATAATATCGTTAAACAAAATAAACAGGAAAGAAAATTGAAAAATCAAACCAGAAACTCCAGCTAATTATTTTGAATATCGCTAAAACAAGTAGAAAATCCAATTCCATTATTAGATAGCACAAATAAATCGCACTCAAAGCAACAACACCGTAGCAATTCTATTGTTAAACAAAATAAGCAGAAATAGCCAAGTAGATGACAGATTTGAGACATTTCTACAAAAAAAAAAATTCTCAAAAGAAAATAATTCCAAATAATTACTTTAGCTAAAAATTGGACTCAGATGACCATTGAAACATACAGAGCCACAGCTCATGAAACTTTTTCTTAGGCGAAGGAATCTCAAATCTGTCTAGCCGTAGAAAACAAAGGCAGATTGCTTCAAACTAATAACTAAATGGGATAAACGAAGTGAAGAACAGAGCACAGCACAGAAAACAGTCCAGTGAAATCTCCATTCCTTCATTCAGTCGTCAAAAAAACTCACTAACAAACTCAAATAAAAAAGCGAGCAAATAGAGATAAACTTACCAGGAATCAATGCTAGTGAGCTGCAAAATCAAGTTAACAAGGAAAAAAACACCAAAAAATTAGGATCTGATTGTAGGGAAAGTGGTTTCGCTCTCTGTATATTGTTTGAATGTGTGTGCGTGTGTGGTGTGTGTGAGAGAGCGTATTGTTTCGTGCTTTAGGTGTCAACTTAAAAAGGCAGAGGGATATTGGGGAGGTACAAAAAGTATTATTACTCCATTATACACAACACAATTATTTATGATTTTGTGTTTTCATTTTTGGAAATTTTATTTATATAATAGTCGGAGATATGAATATAGTTAATTAATTGCTAAAAATCCATTCAAAAGACAACATGGTATTTAATTAAGTTGAAAACTGAAATTTAAAATTTATTCGAAATTGCATGTGAAATGACAAGGATGGCCTGGCCTTGTGAGATGAGATGAGATATTGCCAAGTCACTGTGTGACAAAATATTAGCTGTAAATATTTCAACTTAAAAAAAAAAAAAAAAAAAAAGGGAAATTGGACCACCGCCACTGCGTGTATGTGTGTGTGTCCAGGTCATGATTTGCGCGTGGCGCGTCTGATGACGAAAAAGAGGGAGAAAAAACAAAACAAAAAAACAAAAGGTGCTGTGTCACGCTCTTTTTGGCACGTGCACTGCACGCACGGAAGTGTATTCGATTTTCTTCTTACCACTTTGGATTTTTCTTTATTTTATTAGGTTCGTTTATTTTTTTATTTTTTTTTATTTTTTTTCGGTTATCCCCACACAATGCCACCGTAGTCCCCACACTCCGACTAAGTTTGGTCTGAATCGAATCTGAACCTCCGTAGTCCCCACACTCCGACTAGGTTTAGTCTGAATCGAATCTGAACATCATCGTCGGCTATAGGACGACCACGGCTTCCAGCGGGACTAATCTTTCCTGGTTCATGAGACCCACTTCAAGATCCCACAAATAACGATAGTGAATGTCCCTAGAGAATTCGAACCCCCCACAAATAACGATAGTGAATGTCCCTAGAGAATTCGAACCCCTGACATCCCGCTTGAAATGTGAGGGACCGAACCGGTCAAGCCCTTTGGGTATTTATTTTTTTAATTTAGGAAAATGGTTTTTCTTTTTTTTTTCTTCTTTTTTTTCCATAGTAAAACGAGCAAAGCAATTTAGTCATTAATAGACACACAAACATAGCAATCGACCAGCGGTATAGTATACTACATAGAAGTTTGTGACAAATGTTAGGGAAAAAATAAATATGATATAATGTTTAGTTAGATTAAATTATATATTTATATAATAACCGATAATAATAACAACATATACGACCTTTTTGCTATCACTAATGTGCTAGGTTATGGGGATGACATACATAGCATGCATGGACCACAATTTTAATTTTTATGGCCTTCATTAAATGATAACTATAATAGCAATAATGTATTTGTACAAATATTTACGTCTTTCCAAATTATGAATCCATCATTGGTCTTTCTAGATTTGGCCACATATGTTTTACAAAGAGGTTGCTTTTGGTAAACGGGTTTTTCATGGGCTCCGCAATTTAATTTATTTAACAAAAGTTTAAATATATTATCAATTGTAACTTACTGAATAAATTCAAATGACGTTAATTTTTATTTTTTTTTTCAAAGAAGTGCTTGTTTTACATGACGGCGTTGTATAAATTTAATAAAAATATTACAAGTCCACTTTTACTAATACAACTAAGTTTCACGTTGTAATTAGGTTAAGTACTACGTTGTGGGACCCACTGTAAGATCGCTGGGTCGACAGAGCGACACGTGTCCGATCAAAACAAACGCACTTTGCACAGAAAACCGTGTTTTTTGGCTTCTAATGATCACAGAAACACAACTGTTTGTCGGCAGAATTTATATTTTGTAATTTAGTTTGATATAATTCTCAAAGTTGTGAAAATTATTTTTGAGATTATTATCCTTTCAATATCATAAAATGGAAGAGAAATGAATGAATATAATTCTTTTGCGGGTCCTACTATTCACACCCCCTTTATACCCCACACCCCCTTTACACCCCCCAAAAATACTTGAAATTTGTAAAAATCATTTACCTAACTACATGAATTCAATAATAATTATTTTATAATTTATTTTTCATAAAATTCAACATTAATTACATGAGGTATTCAACAATATTAATTAAGTTATTTTACCAAGGATACATCGATACAATATTTAATTTATTTTTTATTATATTTAGAGATGTTCAGACGGTTTGAAAACCGGAACCGAACCGACGGTCAATGGTTCGGTTAACCGAGGTCAACAATTTCGTTTATAACCAGTACCGAACCGTTAATGGTTCTATTTCGATTTTTATATTTTCAAAAACGAAAATTGGCGGTTCAAACCGCCGGTTTTTTATTTTCTAAAATAAAAAATAAAAAAAATAATTATTAATGGTATAGATCTTGTGGCCATTGAAGATCAACGACCATAATCTACTGATCGTTGGAAAACCGGCAATTACCTAAAACCGCTGGTTTTGAATGAAAAAAATAAAAAATAAAATTGAAAAAATTTTAGAAAAAAAAAACTAATGAAAAAAATCAATGTTCCAAACCGTGGTTAACCGTAGTTCGTTTACGGTTTGAGTTTTTGGTGTAACCGAAACCAGCGGTTCCAAATCGAAAACCGAAACTAGAACCAGTTGAACACCATTAATTATATTACTTCTTATATTAATCGCTATAATTTTATATTAACTTTAAAATATTAGAGTTAAAGTTTAATATTTAATATTAATATCAAATAAATACGGCTATAGTGGTTTGAAACTGTCTTACTGAAGTGGTTTGAATTTGTAAAACTGATACAATTTGAATTGTTGAATAATTACGTATTTTAATTGATGCAGTTTGAAATTAAAATTTATTTAGTTTAATGGTAAGTACTTAATGATTTCAAATTTATAAGTATTTAATAATTTAAAATAATTATTTTTAGAATTGGTAAGTATTTAATAATTTACTTCACTTAATAATTAGGGGGTGCAAATAGAAAAAATGAGGGTGTCAATAGAATTACCCTTCTTTCGCATGGAAAAGATAGATAGATAGAATAGAACCAAGATCCTCTGATTTGTAATATGACTATTTTGCCCTTAGAAATAATATGCATTTAATTGCTGCAATTGGGTCCCAAGAAATCTCACGTAGCGTGAACGAAAATCAAGGTAGTTTGTGTTCGTCTAGTTCGTACTTTGTCTGAATTCCAAATTATATATATTAGAAAAATATTTATTTTATGAATATTAGAGAATATATAACATACTTATAAGTTGACAAAACATGTTCAATTTAAAACATATTTATTAATATTTAATTAATATAATTGTGGTGGTGGTTCAAGATATAAAAATAAAAGTATAATATTCTGGCATGTTCAATGTCACGCTCCATGACACTTAAAATTCTAAATTGTACCTTTTTTTCTCTTTTGCTTTGACTTTTTACAGATTTTTTTTGAAATATTTTCCAGCAAACACATCGCTACTCGAACATGATTGAAAAACTATGACCAAAATAAATGGTAGTGGATGAAAAATAATGATCGAATCTGAAATAACAATATATTTTTTTTATTGGAATTTCCAATCTTTGCTTTGGTGTTACGAAAGGGTTATCATGAAATATAAATAAAGGGCATAGACTTAAAAACAACATTTAATAATTATTCTCATTCGGGACCCTCTTATCACCAGCATAAGACAGCTTTAATTCATTCACTTCTCTTTTGCCCCTTTTTTTTTGTAAAGGAGTATTTTATTTTTACATCGGATTCTATTTAATTATTATTATTATTGTTGTTGTTCCCTTTGTTGTTTAAGGCCTCATTAATTAACCTTGCCTTGCCACGTATCATCTTATCTTATGAGACGATAAACAGAAAATAATAAGACGAATAATTATGTAAAAGAAAACCATCCGACAATAAGAACATATGCATAATGGACGATAGACTTTATGAACATAAATATAATTAATAATATCATTATTTTGTTGCTGTAGTGTAGTAATTATTCCAGCCGTTTCACTTGGCTTATAAATCAAATCACCATGCTTTTGATTATTATAAATTAGAAAAATATTTTATTTTATATTACTTTTTACTTTTTCTTTTTTAAAAAATGTGTTTAAAAGAGAAAGAAAAGTCCTTACGTTCGTTCGTTCGTCCATCCCATGTGGTCGTCAGCTCAGCTCAGCTCAGCTCCACTTAGAACGTGCTAAGGTGCGCGCGCATGTGGAGCCCACTATTAAAATTTCCCTAATTATCCAAACAACAAAAGGCTTGATTTACTTTGGTTCAGCCCAAATCCCATTAATTTCAGAAAAAAAAAATAAAAAAAAGGTTTTACTTTATTTATTTATTTCTATTTTATGAAATAAGCTAATTTTTGTACTTGAATCAATGTACAAATTCATCTTTTTCCTCCACCCATGTACGAAAATCCATGACTGACGTGACGCACATGGGAATGAAATGAGACTATATTCTCGTCCCACGATCAATTAGAATGACACCTTTTATTTTACCGAATTTTCAGAAGGGCACAATTATATTAATATTTCCTAAATTTGAAAAGGGAAAGAAAAAGAGAAAAAAAGGAAATATTAAATGTATTGTAAGGAAATATTAATAGTGGGCCTATGATGAGAAATCTTTGACAATTCTGATTTTCGGACCATCGCCTATTAGCCCACTTTCCAGTTTAGAGAAAATATTATGTCCGACAAATTGTATCATTACTATTACTATTAATATCTTAATTATTATTTTGTACACGAGAATGAAAACATTGTTTAAATTTAATCTAACTTGGGAGTGGAGAGACGATCCTTAGAAAAATAATCTTCTACTTTATTTTAATAAATAAACCAAACATTGATAATGATTCAACGCAAGTATTCTCCAGATTTTAAAAACCCGATTCGTTTACAAATAAAAATTAAAATAAAATCCAACATCATAATCATCATCCAAAGAAAATAGTGTAGTAGAAACTCATCATCAGTTTCAAGAAAAGAAAAGAAGAAAAGGAATATGTTACTTACTACCTTCATTCGTTCATTCATGTTTTCTTAGGCCTCCCTCTCTTATTACCAGAACTTTTTCCAGCAGAAGTTTTCGGTGGACGACCTCTCCCTCGACCACTGCTCTTCTTACCTCTACCCCTACTACTACTACTACTTCCTCTTCCATGTCCGTTGGCTATGCCATCACTTTCAGATTCGCTATTTTCCTCTTCGTCCTCAGACTCGGAAGATGAATTCTTTCTCTTTTTCGAGTTCTGAGATTTTTTCGTTGGATTCTTTTTCGCAGGTTTTTCGGGAGGAGTACCTTGGGTTTCTGAAGCTGCAGAAGAAAAAAAAAATGGAATGTTCGCGATGGTGTAATAAAAAAGAATTAAATTTGCTCCATTTTCAAACTTACCTCCATCAGTGGCTTTGCCGTCATACACTTCAAGCTGGGCCAGAAATTGTAGAAAGAAAAACATCAGATAATAGTGGAAAGTTGCTACCACAGCTGTGCTGTTATCTGATGCAACTAAAGGGAATGCTTAGAAAGTGTATTTACGCATATATACCTCTTCAAGTTGATCGGTGGCATTGGTTCTATCGACAACTACCAAAGAATGAGCAATTCCACAGGCAACACTAAAATCCACAGAACAAATATATATCAAGTCTTCCATTAAATTTGTAATTTGAAATAATGTTGATCTTTGCCAACCTGATAACATGCATTCCCTCTAGTAAGTCCACCTTTTTAGGGACAGCAGAAGATCTGCAAAAGAGAGAAAAAACATGACGAACATTTTATGAAGGCTTTTACTCGTCTGTGAAGGTGTGCTCTGTGACTTGCAAGAAGTATATTATAAAAGAAGAAAAAAAAATATATATATATACTTTTGACCCTTGGGTCCATATCCCAATTCTCCGGACTGGGCATGTCCCCAGCTTATACATGAAGAGTCAGCACCAACAAATTGATGACTGTTGCCCGAGTCCATGCAACGTATATGCCACCCGCTGCATAAGACAGAATAAAGCTTGAATGACAAGGGAAAACTTAAAAGGTCTTATGAAAAAGAACTCATTCCAAGAAGTTAAAATTTGCATACAAACTAAAGCTCATTTGACAGAAATTCATGCACCATTCCATACATAGTTAACACATGGTTTAACAGAATCAAGAAAATATTGAGGTGAAAACTGAGAAAGAAATTCCAATGAAACCAAAAGATGATGAATCAATGACTGGAGTGGTGAGCTACCTTAAATCCATAAGAGGCTTAGGGTACATCCAATCATCCCCACTGTTCTTTATCTTGCCCCACATGTAAAGCTGTCCACCTCCTGCCAACACATTAAGATTATATCAGCTGCAGCTTCGAGTTAGAGACATTCAGTGTCATATTGCAAATTACAAATCACAATTCGCATCACACAGACCTTTCTATGGCAATAAATGAGACCAATGTAATAGAGACTCGTCTAAATTACAATAACCGTTGGAAAAGGATGATACCAAACATAAGCAAAGAGAATATTATTCATTACAAAGCTGCACAAAAAGAAGCCAGATCATGCCTGCTGTACATGCAGAATTGCAAGAACCAGCCGAAACAACAGCCTCGGGAGGGAGAACATTTTTTTTTGTGAACACCTCAACCTGTCGTGGGGCCCACTCATCCTTTTGTTCTCTATGCCCAAGTCTGTAACGAGCATCAAAATGGTCAAGTAGGCAACACTCAAGATGGTAATGGCAGAACACGACTTTGGGATGAAACTGAAGAATTACCTTCCATAACCACCAAAGCCCCACCTATCAATTGTCCACCATGATAATCATAATGAAATACACAACAAATCAGGCGTTTCTGTTACTCATCGACAAATTTTGAATGTTTCAAGTACAGATAGCCAGTGAGCTGATCACAAGGCTTATGATGAAAAGTAGATACTTACGTGTAGACATAGCCATTCTTATCAACCGCAACTGCAGTCAAACAAACAAGGCTCATCTAGTATCACTTTATGAAAACCCCTAGATATATGTGTGTGTGTGTGTGTGTGTGTGAGAGAGAGAGAGAGAGAGAGAGAGATAAACATATACATAGGAGCATACCTGTATGATTAGTTCCACAAGCAACTTTGACAATGGTTTCTCCAGAAAGAGATGAAATAGCCCTAGGCCGAGGCTGTGCTTCGTATGCAAGTTTAACAGAGCTATCTTTGGTGTTATACTGTCAACCAAAGAGTGTAAAAATGTTAATAAAAATGAACAAAAAAAATCAACTTCAGCTAAAGAAACGAATGTAAATAGTGTGACATAAATGCGGATGTTGGTCAGTGGTAATCAATTGAACTCATGTACACTACCTGATGCAGATAATAGTGTTCATAATTATGTCAGACGGGTACATACGAACATGACAACATAGTTACAAGTATAAAAAAATTTGCCCTGAACCATACCTCATTGTCCGTACCATGACCAAGCTGACCATATTGTGGAAGACCAGCAGTTCTTCAAAATTAAAGGAGAATTTTGAAACGTATGAATTAAACAGGCCCCGGACATAGCATATTCAACAAATGCAAAAGATGTAAGATCATACAAGATAGAAGATCCTTCAATGGAAGTCAACCAAACAGTAAAATCACCCCCACAAACAGCAGTATCAACCTGAGACACTTGACAACGGACTGGAGATGGTTCAACTTCTGCAGCAAGAAGAGAGACGGAGCGACCATTAACAAAGTGTATTAAATTAAAAACGCCCCCTTACATATAATACAAACAAAGTACACTAGAAAATGGATGGTTGAATTCACACAATTACTTACTATAGCAGTACTTTGTGTGTCATTATTATTTAAATGAAGGAAGGATATCAGATCATATCATATATTAATATCTCTTGCCATATGTTAGAAGCCCATAGAAAGAAAAATAGTTTTCAAAGAATAAATCAGGAAAAGGAAGTTGTCTCTTACATAAAACAGAATAACATGTTACAATCTAGAGAATACAATCAGGATAAGTGAATTAGATTTCTCATATCCAGATTGCAAAAATCTCAATCAATAATCGATAGGTGGATCAGCAACAGTACCCTTGAAGAATTGCAATTAATTACATTTGAGAAAAGCGCACCATTTTTCGCTGAACCTGATCCAAGCTGCCCATGCTTGTTCCAGCCAAAAGCAAGTGACAGACCATCTTCAGTAACAACAACAGTATGACTCCTACCAGCACCAGCTTTAACAACATTATACCTGAAAGTAAATACGCTTACTTCTACAACCGCAATTGGAAAATCAGCAAGCCAAGATGTCCCAGATAGTTCAATTGTGAGTTATCTGTGACCATGGTATTTCTTAGCTCAGATGCAGAACTCTTTTAACCAGGCTCCAAAAATATATGAGTGAAGGTCTCCATACTTATAAGAAATAGAAAAGCCAACATTTTGAGTCTAATAAAACTCCCCACCTTAAAGTAACCGGGTTCATAACTCTTCATTTAGAGGAATTGCTGTCTTAATTTGATTACAGTAATTGAAAACTTTCTAACTGACAATGGGACCCTTCTAGCACACTCTGTAAAGGAAGATGTATATGAACTTTCCATTTGATCAGCCAAAAATCAACTTCCATTTTAAGAAATATTATGAAAAGAGTCTTCACCTTCATCTCCACGTCATTTCAAGACAAATACAGATCAAAGAAAATAATTGAGAAGTAAATGAACGTACTTTGACAGTTCTGAAACAATTGTTGGCATATCCCGTTGACCTTTATCACTGTGCCCGAGCTGCCCCTTCTATACATATTAAACACCAAAAAACACAAACCATAATCCATAAAAATCAATAATGAACAGCCCCAAGATATCACAAAATCCAAAATAAACCTCATTGCGTCCCCACGTGTAGCATCGCCCTTCTGTGTCCACAGCTACACAATGGCTTGATACTGCATTTACACGTATTGAAAACATCATAAGCCTTAAAGAGCACGGGCGCGTGACCCACACACACATAAAACACCCTCTTTCATAAGCTCACACAAAGAGAGACATTCACTCATACAAACTCAGTTTCTGACCCACTCACACTATGCCTCACCTAAGTTCTCTCCCGTGCACACACACACACACACACACACACAGTGACACACGCATTGACACATACTCTCGCTTATTTCCACACACCCGTACTTTCGAAAACAAGTAACATAATTCAAACACAGAAACTGAAATAGATATAGTTTTCGCCTTCCTTTCTCTTTTTATATTCGGAAAACATTTATTTACCGCAACCAGCAGCGACGAAGCGTATGTTAACACCCATTAGAGGACGAAGCCTAGTCGGAGATAACAAGCACTCCTCAGCCGTCGATCTGCGCCGGCCCACGGATTCCCACGCCGTCGATCCGCAGAACAGCAGTTCTCCACCGTTGATTTGGGTCTCATTGTCCTTCTTCTCCTCGACCGCAGCAGCCATTTCCCGCCAACTCAGAAAATTAAAATTAATTCAAAAAATTCACAAAATTACCAGAGTCAATAGATCCACAAACAATCAGCCAAAGCTCAGAGCTTTCACAGGAGAACAAAAAAACGAAAGCAGATGAAACTAGTGAATTGGGGATAAGAGGAACATTTCAGAGAGGTGAAAACCCTAACGCTTTAGTAATGCTGTGGTGCGCGTTTCCAAGAAAGCTCTTTCTTTTAGAGTTGGCTTTAAAGCCAATTGGTGAGTAGATATGAATTATTAAATAATAATTATCACTTCGTTCGGATTGAAATTTATGGGATTTTAATTGATAATTTTCGAACCATTTTCATTTTATATTATCAAACATTATTACCGTTATTCCTTTTTTGCCGCGAATTTTGTCAAATATTTTCTTTTTTCTCATAACTCTTCTTTTAATTATAAATAATAAAAACAAATTATGCTCTTATCCTCTACTTATTTCATTATTTTCATTTAAATAGAACTATAAGACAAATTAAATTCAGACAAACACAAGTTAGAACCTTCCGCATTGCAGTCTTCATCTTCCGTATAATGATTACATAACAAAACGTTTTACCAATGAATTATATTACCTCTTATAAGTACAACAACCGATGTTAGGTGGTTGTGTTATAAATTATAATTGTCTCAAGCAAACCTCAATTTCCTCGGCAATAGTTGTCATTTTTAATTTTTCCACCCAATCTACTATGGAACTAATTTCCGATTCTGTTTAAATTCATCTCAAATTCACAATTCACTTAATACGATAGTCCACGACTAAGGGTTAGAATATCACTCACAAACCATTAGACCAACCGAAACAATTATCTATACTATATATAATCAATTAGCATACTTTAAAAATAACTTTTTAATTTATTTGATCGGTCAATTTAATTGTAATTTTATCCTTTAAATTTTTTATTATTCCAATTTTATCCTTTAATTTCTTTTTTTTTTTCAAAATTACCCTTCAGTTTTTTAAAATTCCAATTTCATCCTTCATTTAAATATTATAAATTAATAATAAATCTTAAAATATAAAATAATAAAACAGTGCTAAACACTTTTTTTTTCTGTCCCGAAGTATCTCACTCGATCTGACTATTAGTTAGCCCCTAAATACCGATTTGTGCTTGCACTGCACAGGCCTGACGGAGGTTTAATTACTCCACACATTCCAGTTGTGACACTAATCAGATGAATGCGTATCAAAACCACCTGACAACGACAGTCATGAAAAAATAATCTCATGCAGACTACTCAAGAAATTATGGGAGGGAGATTCGATCCGACGACCTAACCCCAAACTGATAATTTGTCAAAATTATTATTGAATTTTAATTAAAATTATTACGGGCCACGTCATCAGTTTTACCGCGAAATAAGAGAAAGAAACCTTCGTCAATCCAAAACCTCGGAGTGAAAATCTCCTCGGACCAAACGATCGATCCAATATGCCATTTTCTGATACCCTTTTGCTTTCGATTTTTCATATCCTCCAACTCAAATCCTCGGAGATTCAATCCAAAAACAGTGAGAAAGATGAGGCTGAGCACATCGGAGAAAGTGAAGAAAATATTCGAGCGGTTCGACGCCAACCGCGACGGCGCTCTCAGCCGCCAAGAAATGGCGGCTCTGATCACGTCGGTGAACCCTAACGACGAATTCGACGACGACCAAATCCATGCAGTCGTCGACGAGATCTTCAGAGCTTACCGAGAATTCATCTGCGAAAAGGGACTGACTTTAGAAGGCCTGCTACGCACCTACGAGGATGGAGCCGGCGACGTTGACCAAGACTTCCATGCTCTTTGCATCGAGCTCGAGCTCGAACCACTCCGAGCCGAAGTCGAACTGATGGAGTCGCAGAAGAAGCATATGATCGAGGCTTGGGCTGCTTCGCCCAATCAAGGGATCGTCTTCGAGGAAACGTGGAGGCTGATCGACGACCTCGAGGCACTGATAAAGACGTCGAAAGCAAAGGGTTCCATCGAAAAGGGCTGCCCGGCTTGGGCGAAGGGATTGGGCTCTCTGAGAACTAGGGCTGACCGGGCCCGGTCGGGGCCCGAGTCTTTTGACGCCCACATGGCCATCGGTCGAGTCCTATACGATCACGGCTTGACCGACGAGGCTCTGGCGAGCTTCAGGTGGGCTTGCGAGCTCGCTCCATCCGACCCGAGATCGAAGTTTCGGGCGGGAAGCTGTCTCTACGTCCTCGGCATGCACGCCGAGGCGGAAGCTGAGTTCTTACAAGCGCTGAAGGCCGCCGAGGCCTGCCCGAAGCAGTGGGCTTATTTGCTGCCTCAGATTCACGTCAACTTGGGCGTCGCCTTCGAGGCCGAAGGGATGCTGCTCAACGCTTGCGAGCATTACGGCGAAGCCGTGGCGATCTGCCCCACGCATTTCCGGGCATTGAAGCTCTTGGGCAGCGGGCTTTTAGGGGTCGGAGAGTATAAGCGGGCCGTCGAGGCTTTGGAAGAGGCGATTTATTTAAAGAACGACTACGCCGAAGCCCACTGTGACCTCGGTTCGGCCCTGCACGCCTTGGGAGACGATGACAATGCCGTGAAGGAGTTTCGAAAGGCTGTTGATTTGAGGCCTTCTGACGTCGATGCTTTGTATAATTTGGGCGGGCTTTATATGGATATGGGCCGGTTTCAAATGGCTTCGGAGACCTACGGTAGGGTTTTGGGCGTCCGTCCGAATCACTGGCGGGCTCAGCTGAATCGAGCCGTGGCTCAGCTGGGAGACGGAAAAGCCAAAGAGGCGAAGTCGGCTTTGAAACGGGCTTTGAAGATGACGAACCGCGTCGAGCTGCACGACGCCGTCGCGGGCCTGAGGCGGGCCAACAGGCAAACGCTGAAGGGGAAGAAAAGTAACAGAAACGACGGCGGGGCGGATTTCATTACCGTCGAGCCCGAGCGGTTCAAGACGGTCGGTAAGAAAACCACGCCGAGGATGGAGATGGCCGCTGCCCTCGATGCACGGGCCTTTCAGAGGTCCGCGGGGCTCGACCGCTGCGAGGCAGGGCTTCTCCGGGAGGAGACGAGCGGAAGGGAAGAGAAGTCAGTGCACAAGGCTTCCCTCGAGATCATCCTCCGCAGGCTGCTCGACTTCTTGAAGCCCGAGGCTTTCGCACGCGCGATCAAGGCCATTAATCTGAAGGTCCTCGCGGTCCTCGATGACGCCGAAACGGGTCGGGTCGACTTAGGGCTGTTCTTTGCCGCGGTCGCCCCGCTGTGCGGCGGGCCTGCGGACGAGCGGAAGAGAGTCGCCTACGAATCGCTGATGTGGCGGGACGGCGCGAACGCCGTAAAGAGCTGCGATGCTCGCCACTACTTCATGCTGCTGAGAACCGTCTACAATACGGGCGAAGCGTATGAGATTCAGGGAGAAAACGTCGATGATTCGACGGTTTCTTTAGCCGATTTCATGACAATGTTCGAAGGAGCGGGATTTAGTTTAATGAATGCTCTGTTAAAACTCGAGGCCTGCGATTGGAAAAGGTGCGGTAAACATATGTGTGGCGCTTGTCGGTACCCTATCGTCGGTCCGAGGTTTAAAGAGATGGTGACCTCTCGGTTTAGCCTTTGCGGCCAATGTTATTGCGACGGTAAAGTACCGTCGGCTTGCCGGCGAGATGAGTATATGTTTAAGGAATATTCCGGCAGGTCCGAGGCTGGGAAGCTCAAGTGCTTGTGTTTTGGTTCGAAAGGGACATCATCTGCTTGATTCTAAGACGCTTGCTTGCTTGCTTGTTTCTGTAAATGTAGTAATAATTTTTTGCTCTATAATAGATTGGCTTTAGATTTATTTATTGCAATAATTCAATTTAATGTAAATATAATGTACGCAAACAATAAAGAATTCAAGATTTACTATAAAGTTCTAATTTTTTTTTTTTTTAATGTCCATCGAGTTTGGCTTGAGCAGATGAATGAAGCGCGCGAAGCTCATCAACCACCTTCGTCATTACTCAACGGTCACGACGCTGTTCAACAGATACCTCGACAAGAACGACGTCTACTCCTGGAATTCGATCATCGCGGAGCTCGCTCGCGGCGGCGACTCAATCGAAGCACTCAAAGCCTTCTCTTCCATGAGAAAGATATCACTCATCAAGCCCAACCTCACGACTTTTCCCTGCACGATCAAGTCCTGCGCGGCAGTTCAAGACCTGAATTCTGGGAGGCAGACGCATCAGCTGGCTTTCGTGTTGGGCTACTCGGACGACCTTTTCATATCGTCCGCCTTGGTGGATATGTACGCCAAGTGCGGGGACCTGTGCGATGCGAGGAGGGTGTTTGACGAAATGCCTGAGAGAAATCTCGTCACGTGGAGCTCGATCATCGGAGGGTTCGCTAAGAATGGATTTGGGCGTGAAGCTTTACTTCTTTTTAAGGAGATGTTGGTGCAGGAGAGCGGTGGTGAGGGTTTGGATGTCGATGCGGTTGTGATGGTCTCTGTTATTTCGGCTTGTTCGCGCGTATGTGACAGCAAAGGGACCCATGGGGTTCATGGGTTTGTAATAAAGATCGGGTTGGATGAGGCTTTAGGAGTTGGGAACACATTGGTTGATGCTTACTCTAAGTGCGGGGATGTGATGTGCTCGAGGAAGGTGTTTGATGGGATGATAGAAAAGGATTTGGTAACTTGGAACACCATGATTGCTGTTTATGCACATCAAGGGCTTGGCAAGGACTCGGTTGATTTGTTTAAATCGTTAATGAGCCATAACGATATCCAATTTAATGAAATTACGCTGTCGTCTGTGTTGTTGGGCTGTGCACATTCAGGAAATCTTCGAATTGGGAAGAGCTTACATGCTAAGGTAAAGATTTCGACTTTTATCCTTACTTTGCCTAGTGCTGTGTCATAGTTCTTTGTGAATCTCTTTCCTTGAATGCCTTTTACATAGGTGATAAGGCTGAATCTCGAGGATAATGTAGTCATCG
The DNA here is from genome assembly GCA_028392965.1 of Lindernia subracemosa. Classification (NCBI taxonomy): domain Eukaryota; kingdom Viridiplantae; phylum Streptophyta; class Magnoliopsida; order Lamiales; family Linderniaceae; genus Vandellia; species Vandellia subracemosa. The sequence goes on from JAQPCC010000073.1 coordinate 569,464, forward strand.
GGACGTCGATCGTGGACATGTACTGCAAATCTGGGAGAGTGAACATGGCGAGGAGAGTCTTCGACAGAATGAGACTGAAGAATGTTAGGACGTGGACAGCAATGATATCGGGTTATGGCATGCACGGGCGACCGAATGAAGCAATCGATCTCTTACAAGATATGATCGGAACGGGTACAAAACCCAACAGCATCACTTTCGTATCGATCCTCTCGGCTTGTTGCCACGCGGGTCTCACAGACGAGGGATGGCACTGGTTTTGCATGATGCAACACAGATTCGGCGTGGACCCGTGCCTCGAGCACTACGGCTGCATGGTTGATCTTCTGGGCCGGGCGGGTCAGCTCAAGAGGGCCCACGATATGATCATGAACATGAAGGTGAGACCCGACTCTGTCATATGGTGCTCACTGTTAGCTTCATCCAAACTTCACAAGAACGTAGAGCTCGCTGAGATGGCTGCTGAGAAGCTGTTCGAGTTGGACCCCGAAAACTCTGGTTATTACACGATGCTTTCGAACTTATACGCAGATGCCGGGAGGTGGGACAAAGTTAAGAAAACAAGAATCTTCATGAAAGACCGAGGGATAGTCAAGTCGCCAGGGTTCAGCGTTGTGGAGATAAGGGGGAGGAGCCACGTGTTTCTTGCAGGGGACAGACAGCACCCTCAGCACGAAGAGATTTACTCTTACCTCGAAGAGTTGTCTGCGAAACTTCTAGAAGCTGGTTATGTCCCGAGCATTGCCTCGGCTCTTCACGACGTTGACGAAGAAGAGCGAGCGATGGTTTTGAGGATTCACAGCGAGAAGCTGGCCGTAGTGTTCGGGATTATGAACTCGTTTGCTGGCGAAATTATTCAGGTAACAAAGAATCTTAGGACATGCGAGGATTGTCATACGATGATTAAGTTGATTTCAAAGGTCAAGAATCGTGAGATTGTGGTAAGAGATCCTAAACGGTTTCACCATTTCAGTAGAGGTAGCTGTTCTTGTGGTGATTATTGGTGAAAGCAGTCAAATTTTGAAGCTGAAGAGAGATCTGCATGAATATATATATATATATATATATATATAGAATATCATATTTATGAATTTAGTTTAGAACAATTATCACATTTTAGTTGCAAGTATTTACCAAATGAAACGTGGAATTATGTTGAAAATTCAAATCGTCACATCCCATCTTTGTATTAATAACCAAAGACATGGGCAGAAATAAATAAATAAAAATAAATAAAACAAGATTAAATTAAACATTGCATCCAAACACGCCCTAACTAGTCAGATGATTCTGTAGCGATCATCACTCTCTTCTTCACTTTCCTCAGTTCTCCTTGCAACGGAGATTATAAGCTATAAAGTCCCCATTTCTCCACTGATCTTAGTGACATTGACGTCTCCGATCGGAAGTTGAGGTTCCGATTTGGTCCAACTGAGATCAGATGCTGGAAAAATGTTGACCAAGTTTGAGACTAAGAGCAACAGAGTTTGAAAACAGAGATATCTTGAGTGAAAAGTAACTATATTATTGAGAACTCACCACCGTTTCATACATCACTAATCAGTATTTATACAAAGTTAACTAATTAATCTCTACTAATCACACACTGCCACGTGTACATAAATAAGGAACTTGATATTCAGCTCAACATCCCCCCTCAAGTTTGGTCTACTTGTTGAAATATATTAATCAGACCAAACTTGCATATAAGGAGCTGAAATCGATCAATGCCAAGTCACTTTGTGAGTAAATCTGCTGGCTGAACTTCTCCTTCCAAGTATGAAGTGCTGATGATCCCTTTTTGGACCAAATCTCGAATCATGTGACAGTCGATTTCTATATGTTTCGTGCGTTCGTGAAACACGGGATTCGTAGCAATACTCATTGCAGACTTACTGTCACTATAGACCACTATTGGCTCCTTCAACTTCATTGACAATTCCTCCAGCAATCCTTTTATCCATATCAATTCACAGCTTACTCCGGCCATTGATCTGTATTCAGCTTCACAAGAAGATCGTGCAACTGTCTTTTGTTTTTTTGTTTTCCAGGATATTAAAGAGTCTCCCAGCTTCACCATAAACCCTGTTAGTGATCGCCTCGTCATCAAGCAGGATCCCCAATCAGCATCACAAAATGCCTCAAGCTTCATTTCGCTGGTTTTGGACAGGAAAATACCCAAACCCGGAGTACCTTTTAGGTATCTTAGGACTCTGTTTGCTGCCTTCATATGTGAGGCCTTTGGCTGATGCATAAATTGAGCAAGATGCTGCACTGCGTAGCTTATGTCTGGCCTTGTCATTCCCAAATATATGAGCTTGCCAATAAGCCTCTGAAACTCCAAAGGTGATTCTAAAAGCTGATCATCAGAATTGATCTTCAGATGTTGATCATATTCATAGCTTGTTAGTTTCACATTTGCATCTGTTGGTGAATCAGCTGGCTTGCAACCTGTCATGCCCGTTTCCTTCAACAAGTCAAGCACATATTTCCTCTGATTCATACAGATTCCACTCTTGTTTCTTGCCACCTCAATTCCAAGAAAATACCTTAATTCTCCAAGGTCTTTCATGTGAAAAATCTGCTGCAGGTGATTTTTCAGTGAGGAAATCATATCTTCATCATTTCCAGTGATGATTATATCATCAACATAGACTAAAAGCATTACTATTTTATCCCCAACCTTTCTTATGAACAAGGAATAAACATACTTTGACCGAGTATAACCAATGCTTTGAACTGCTTCAGAGAACTTTGCATTCCACTGCCTCGAAGCTTGTTTGAGGCCATAAAGTGATTTGAGTAGCCTGCAAACTTTGGTGGTCTTCCCCCCTTCCTCACTGAAAACAGAACCTGGTGGAGGCATCATATAAACTTCCTCCAATAGATCACCTTGAAGGAAGGCATTGGTGACATCAAGCTGATGAAGATGCCACCCATGAATAGCAGCCAAAGCCATTACAGTCCTCACTGTTACTATCTTCACAACTGGACTAAATGTTTCGTGATAGTCTAGGCCCTCTTGTTGGGTGAATCCTTGAGCCACTAGACGTGCCTTGAAACGATCCACACTTCCATCAGGTTTCAGCTTGGTCTTGTAAACCCAACGACAGCCTATTGGCTTTTTATGAGGAGGCAAATCTACAACCATCCAAGTTTTGTTAATCTCTAATGCTCGAAGTTCTGCATCCATGGCAGACTTCCATCTGGCATCTTTAATAGCCTCAGAGTATGTAGCAGGCTCAGTAACAGAAGCAAGGGAACAAATAAACTGCTTGTATAATGGGGATACGTGTTGATATGAAACATGTGTAGAAAGAGGATACAAAGCAGCATGAGTTTGCAAGGTAGGGCAGTGATAATCAGTGCTCCATACAGGTTTTTTAGGAATTCTTGAAGATTTACGGGGTTCAAAGGAAATATCATCTGGATTAAGAAAAGAAGCAGAGGGTACCTGATTATTGGATGATGTAGAAGTCTGTGTTCCAGCTGATCCAGGTCCAGCAGATGCAGGGGACAGAGGAGATGATAATGTGGTTCTAGGAGGTTGTATAGGATATTGATAAGGTGTAACAAGATCATTAACAAAGGATTCATTATCAGGAATCAAGGAAAAATCTGTTTTTCTGGGCTCTGTCAAAAGAAAGGAAACATCTGCTCAAAAAATTGCACATCTTGAGCCATCAACAGTCTGTTGGTTGATAATTCTAACAGTTTGTACCCCTTTTGAGTTAATGAATATCCCAAAAAAACACAGATGGTTGATTTGGATGCAAACTTATGATTATGTGGAAGTATCTTTGCATAACATAAACAACCAAAAACCTTTAAGTGTTCTAAACTTGGAGGCTTATGAAACAATTTTTCAAAGGGAGTTTTTCCATCTAAAATTGGAGTAGGTGTTCTGTTAATCAGGTATACAGCTGTAAGAACACACTCACCCTAGAATTTTAAAGGTATATGTGATTGAATCATGAGTGCTCGAGCTACGTTTAAAATATGTCTATGCTTCCTTTCAACTACACCATTTTGTTGTGGTGTATATGCTATGGAACTTTGATGAATTACTCCATGATTTTTGAAAAAATCTGTGCAGGATGATTTAAAAAAGTCAAGTGCATTGTCAGTTCTAATGCATTTTATGCTGGTTTGAAATTGATTCTGCACATAGGCAAAGAAATCTTTTAAAAGTTCTAAAACTTCAGTTTTATATTGCATCAGGAAAATCCAGGTGGCCTTTGAATAATCATCTACTATTGTTAAGAAATACCTATGATTCAAATAAGTAGATGTCTTGAAAGGCCCCCATATATCAACATGTATGAGATCAAATGCATGCTTACTAGTATGATTACTAATTGGAAATGCATTTCTAGATTGCTTGGCCTGTGGACAGATTTCACAACGAAATGTGTTCAGATTTTTTATTGTTTCATACCTGGTAATGACTTTATTTTGTGTACTGATGCATGACCCAACCTTTGATGCAACAAATCAATATTAACTGCATTATTACTCCCAACAGACTGAACACTCGAAGATGCATAACATTCTGAAACATTATTGAAAACATTACAAGTAGCATATGGGTTATTTAGAGAGTAATGTTGAGATGTTAATGGATTCTTGGGATCGAAGATATATAGGCCATTTCTCAATCTACCAGTCCCCTTTATCTTGCCAGTCCATAGATCCTGAAACACACAAAATTTTGGCTACAAGACAAGTGAGCAATGATTATCTTGTGTGAATTTTGAAATGGAAAGGAGATTGTATTTGAAGTTAGGAATGTAAAGGACATGATTCAAAATAAGGTCTGAAGTGAGGTTAATTTTCCCAATTTTCTGCACTGAAACTGTACCACCATTTGGCAAATTAACAGAAGCAGAAGAAGGTACCATTTCCACATGATCATCTAGCATTTCGAGACAACAAGTCATATGTTGGTTTGCACCGCTGTCTATAATCCACTCATTCTCAGAGACAGCATTCAAGCAAGTAAGATTGCTAATAGTCATACCTGACTGGTGTGCAAGAGGTCCATTTACCACTTTTGATGGGACGGACTGAGCTCATTAAGAGAAGCATTTTCCAGCATCTTCAGAATCTGCTCATACTGATCGTGTGAGAATATTGGAGCTGCTATTTGTGACTGTTGCTTCACTGTGTCTTTTTCAATCCCTGAATTGCATTCTCCTCTATTCCAATTGCTTCCATGATGCATCTCATCACATGTGGCATTGTTAACAGCAAAACCTCTGCCTCCAAAACCTCCTCTATTCCTTCCTCTTCCTCTGCCTCTCCCTCTGTAATTTGCAGGGTATCCAATAAGCTGAAAGCACCGTTCTTTCAAGTGTCCTTGTTCACCACAATGAGAGCACTGCAGATCATACTTCCTATTATTTGGCACTGTTGTAAGCATACCAATGGGATTGTCAATTTTCTGCACATTAGACATATTTCTCTGCATTTCCTCATTGCATATCATAGCGTAGGCTTGTTGATGAGTTGGAGCAGGCATCATCAGCAAAATTTGCGACTTCAAGGGAGCATAAGATTCATTCAGGCCTGAGAAAAACTACATCAATTTGTGATCAGCCATATAAGTGTGATAAGAAGCTCTGCCCACTTCAGTCTCAAAGGGGATATTCAAAAATGACTCATATTCTTCCCACATCTGCTTTAACTTGGAATAATATGCTGTCACAGAATCTACCCATTGACAGTGCATACTGATTTCTTTGAACAAAGAAAAGATCCGGCTCCGATTCACTTTGTTGAATTGTTCCTCCAACTCTTTCCACGCTTTAAAGGCTGTATCATAATATACCAAGCCTCGATATATCTCTTTACTGACTGATTTCAAAATCCATGACAGTACGAGCGAATTGCATTTATCCCACTGCTCATAGTTCTCAGCTGTAAGGAGAGGTTTACAACACTTACCAGTGATAAATCCGAGTTTACCCTTGCATTTGAGGGAGAGGACCATTGCTTTGCTCCAGGCTGTATAATTCTCGCATCCACGCAGCTCATCAGGAACCAAAATCAAATTCGGAACATCCGATGGATGGAGATACAAAGGATCGGAAGGATTAAGATATGAAGGCTCAAAGTGAGAATTGTGACCTCCCGATGTTTGCGAATTGTCTTCAGTCTGTGAATTGTCTTCAGTGTGTTCCGCCATAGTTGATAAAGATGAAATTCAAATGAAAACAAGCAGATACGAGCTTCGATCAAGCTCAATTTCAAACAAGAAGATACGATCTAGAAATTGGGTGATTGACGAACGAACTCAAGCTCTGATACCAAGAAAACAGAGATATCTTGAGTGAAAAGTAACTATATTATTGAGAACTCACCACCGTTTCATACATCACTAATCAGTATTTATACAAAGTTAACTAATTAATCTCTACTAATCGCACACTGCCACGTGTACATAAATAAGGAACTTGATATTCAGCTCAACAGAGTTAAAGGCCTGTGTTTCCACAGCAAGAGGCCGTGGATCCTGGCGAGTCTCCACAGCGGTGTGATCCAGCTGTGGGATTACAGAATGGGGACCCTCATTGATCGATTCGACGAGCACGATGGACCCGTTCGTGGCGTTCATTTTCATAATTCTCAGCCGCTTTTTGTTTCTGGAGGTTGATTTTATTTATTTATTTATTTGTTACTTCAGTTAGTTTGATTCATTGATCCTAGCATTATGAATGATTTTTCTCTACAATGTGTTTTAGCTGGTTTATGGATTTGTAGTATGGGTCTGTGGGGATCAAAGTTGATAATGAGGTTTTGTTTTGTTTTTTGTTTTAATGGCGTGTGTGCTTGTGACTTTTGTTTTTCTAAACGAATCTGAGTTACTGAGGTATTGGAAGCTTCAAGTGATGTATGTTGCCGAGTTTAATTATTCTGTGAAAAGCTTCTGATTCTATATTGTTTTCTTTGCATGTGGATGTGTAAAATTGGATCTTCATATAATTAAAATAAACTGGAATAGTGGTAGCTTTACCGCATAATTTATACCTTCTCCGCAGAATTATGCTAAGGATGTATTCTTTGAGGTACACGATAGGATAATGACGATTGACGCTTCAAAATAATACTGCAATATTATGATCTCTTTTATCTGTGATTGTTCATCTGATTGTATGGAATCTGATAACCATTCATAATTACGTGTGACGTTTAGATGAGCTGAACGTACTGATGCACATGTACAGGCTGTACAAAGTTCAGTTGTTTGCATATGCATGTATACATACCTATGGGTGTTTTGTTTTGTGCCAGAAGATTTGTTATCTTGTTGAATTTTATGGACACTATATTACATGCAACACATATACATTGCAGGTGACGATTACAAAATCAAGGTTTGGAATTACAAGTTACATAGGTAGGTGTCTATTTACTCTACTTGACCCATATTCGGACGGTTCAATTTCATCACGAATCTCCCTGGATTGTAAGTGCAAGTGATGACCAGACAATCAGACTATGGAATTGGCAATCCCGGACTTGCATTTCTGTATTGACTGGGCACAACCATTATGTAATGTGTGCCTCATTTCACCCCAAAGAAGACCTTGTTGTTTCTGCTTCTCTAGATCAGACTGTTGGATATTGGTGCCTTGAGGAAAAAGTCAGTGTCCCCTTCTGATGATGCATCAGGGCTTCCTCAAATGAACACAGATTTCTTTGGCGGGGTTGATGCTGTTGTTAAGTATGTTTTGGAAGGCCATGATCGAGGAGGGGTTAACTGGGCGTCGTTCCATCCGACTCTTCCTTTGATTGTTTCTGGAGCAGATGATCGCCTGGTTAAAATATGGCGCATGAACGGTATATTTGCCTGACCTTTGATTTAATTAGCTTATTCATTGAGAATTATTGTTATATATGACTATAGATGCTTGCTTGCTGCCTGAAAGATCATAGTAGTTCTAGACATAGTCTACATACACTTTGCCTCTTTAAAACTTGCCATCTTGTAATTATGCTACTAGATGTGATGGTCGTTATGATGCCTAAAAGTACATTTTACGCCTATCAGAAGACCAAGAACTTTGAGAGGCTATCTTTCTTTCCACTATCTAATCACTGGAAATCTCGATAAACTCTCGAAAATGATGAAAATAGCCTAAGTCAAAGAAGATGTCATGGGCCAGTTTCATGATGCACTGTACCTTGGTGACGTGCGGGAGCGGGTCAAGATTCTGGAGAAGGCAAGCCAAATCCCACTTGCATACATCACGGCTTTGTCCCACGGACTCAGTGATGATGCTGAGCGTCTTGCTATAGAACTTGGTGGCAAAGTCCCTTCTCTTCCACTGGGCAAAAAACCTTCTCTACTGATGCCCCCAACTCCAGTCTTATGTGCTGGTGACTGGCCTTTGTGGGACTATTTGAGGGTGGCCTTGATGATACAGCCTGATCGAGCGGATCGAGTAATAAAATAAAACGAATATCGACAACCTATCCTACGCTCAACAGGCAAGTGTACCTATCGAAAATAGTACAGAAATGGCAAGTATTCGAGTATCGAACCCAAAGGAACTAATGCTTTAGAAAAACGTTGTTTAAATATCCTAGTAAAATATTTTTTTGATTTGATAAAAATATAAAATAGCGATAAACTAAATAAAAAATAAAAGTTTGACAAAATAACGATGTTGGGACGACTTTATAAAAGCAAAGTATTTGAGACTTCGAATCCCCCTAGCTCGACCGAAACGAGTGACAAATGTAATGAGATTTTATCTATCTATTAGACCGTGGAGATTCCTAAAACATGCGTACGAGTTTATATGACTGACGAAACTGCGCCTTACCATACAATAATCGTAAACAACTAATCAACGAATTAAGTAACTGGGCAAGCTTCCCTAACTACTTAACCGAAGACTGCATTAAGGTACGGAGAATCCCGCTATTAGATTTGACTCTAATCCGGCGGGGTAGTTCAACCTATCTCTAGCGATGAGTTTATTCCGCTCGTTTACGAGTGGTTTAATCGCCTGCCCCTCTCTCGAGCGTAGCGTATGATTTCCCGGACTAAATCAACTTAACCACATAGACATGATCAAGTTAACTAGGCAATTTTAATCACATAGACATAATCAAAATCATATGCTTCATAAACGAGTCATAACAATATCAAAACATCAAATACACTTAACATACGTACGATCTCGCTAGGGTTCATCTAATCTCAAATACCACGGAATTTAGCTACTCATATGAAGTATTAACACGACGGGAAGCGTAAATAACAAAGAGAAAAACATAATTTCTTCCCTGAAACTCGACCCCGTGCTAATCCTTCGTTGAGTATTTTTATCGAGCAGGTGGTGGGCGAGTTATGCACACTTTCGCTGTCCCTCGTCCACCCGGTGGTTATCGTTCGCCGCTGCCCATGTTCTCAGCACGCAGCTTACAGCCCCGCTCACGGTACAGCTGCCCCGTCGACTCACAGTCGCAGCCGCTGCTACGCTGCCCTTCACCGACCTCGTACACAGCCTTCCCGCAGCTTGCCCTATCTAAGCCCCGTTCGCAAAATGAGGTCGAGGTCCCCTTGGTCACCACCCACCTTGCTGCCTTGTATATTTCCCCCATTTATAGATGATAGAGGTACATCAAAGTCTTCACTAGGCTGCTCAAGAACGGCGTTAGATTTGCACCTTGATTTTCTCCATCGAGCCGTGAGCCTTTTATGTGCGGATCTTCTTGCAAGTTGGATCTGTTTTGTGTGCTGCGTTCTTCTTGTCGTGTGGCTTGTGCGTGAATATCTAATGCATCTATCATATTAATTCTATAATGGGCTGCTTTTTAGCTTTTGGGCCCAAGTGAATATTGGGCCGACGTTTGGTTCGACGGTTCGTCAAATTTGTTTCAAGCCCGAATATTCCCGATTGTTGTCCTTTTTCCCATACCTGTCGAAAATAAAATATAAATGTAAATGTCTAATATTTGAGGAAATTCAGATAAATAACCAACTGGTAATGCCCTTTTTCGGAGTATAAAATATAAATAAAATTCATTTATCACAGCCCGAGGCGTGGATGAAGATTACGAAGAAGCTGCAGATGCTGACTGGGGTGAGGCCTTGGACATCGGTGATGTGGATAACGCTCAAAATGGAGACATAACCATGGTGATTCTTGAAGGAGAAGATGCCCCAGAAGAGAACGATGAAGGAGGATGGGATCTTGAAGACCTTGAACTTCCACCCGATACCGAAACACCAAAGGCAGCTCAAAATGCACGTTCTTCAGTATTTGTGACACCTACACTTGGTATGCCTGTTAGCCAAATCTGGACCCAGAGATCATCTCTTGCCGCTGAACATGCAGCTGCCATGCGTTTACTAAGCAGACAGTTGGGCATAAAAAACTTGGCCCCTTTGAAGCCTCAATTCGTCGATCTTCACATGGGAAGCTGATAAGTTTTCATTCTGAATGTACGGTTGGTTGATCGATCTGTTATAGTTAGTTAGTTAGCTTGCTTGGGTTAAATTTGTCTTTTGGGGCTTTTTAGTCCATTCATTCTGTAATTTTATCTGTATAAAAAGCGTGTATTCACTCACTGTACAGAGCTTAATGGCGATAAATGAAGAATCCCATTTTGAAAGCTATCTGAGTCTCGATCAAGAAATTTACAGAAGCCACACTTACTTACGCGCATTTACATCCGCGCCCGTGATCTCAGTCGCAGTGGAGAGGGGTTGGAGTGAGTCGGCCAGTCCCCAGTGTGCGGGGGCCCACCCGCCCTCATCTTCAATTTCTCGCAGTTGGAGGAGAAGTTAAAATCGGGCTACAAAGCCACAACTGCTGGGAAATTCTCCGAAGCACTAAAGCAGTTTATAGGTATCCTCCATACGATTCCATTGATCGTGGTAGAGACACGAAGGGAGGTCGATGAGGTCAAAGAGCGGATCATCATAGTCAAAGAGTACGTTCTGGGCTTGAAAATGGAACTCAAGAGAAGGGAGTTGAAGGACGATCCCGCCCGCCAACAAGAACTCGCAGCCTACTTCACCCACTGTAACCTTCAGCTCCCACACACGAGACTTGCATTGCAGAACGCTATGACCGTTTGCTACAAACATGACCTATGCAGCCAATTTTGCACCAAGGCTTTTGGAGACTAACCCCAGCAGCGAGAATCAGGCCAAAATGGCCCGTCAGGTTGCACAAGCTGCTGAGAGAAATATGAAAGATGCTTATCGGCTGAACTACGACTTCAGAAATCCTTTCGTTGTGTGCGACTTCAGAAATACTTTGTAATAAGGCATTGTAAGTATAAATTTTTACTTGACATGTTATGTTGTCTTTTTTGGCTGTGTAGTAGATGTATGATCTCGCGATATTAGATACGCCCTCGGTTCAAATTATGAATATAATCCCGCCTTTTTTTTTCTTTTTTTTTCGTAAAACGAATCTATTCCATTATTTTTATATCCCGATGATCTAATCTTCGGTTAGTTTTCATGTCGGAATCTAAGAACTGGGTGATTTTGGAAAACCCGATCGAGATATTCAAGAACGTAAACATCAATGATCAAACGTCGTCAGATAACGTTAAAAAAAAGTTATATGACAAGATTCGCGCAAAGACGCGATTTAGGTGCCATATTCTAACATGATAGATCTTTTTATGTGCCCAAAATAATTTTTTTTTTCAAAGCCCAAAATACATTTTACAACTAGTATTTTAACTTTTAAGCTCATTCAATGTGTATGCGTTAATATATAAAGATATATAATATTATTTTGTATTTTAAGAATTCTTTTTAATTTAAAATGCTTTATATATAAAATTATATCAATTTTAATTGATCATTGTTTTATTGTATATAAAATTAAAATTTGATTTGAGATAATATAATTAGAATAAATGAAAAAAAAATTGAAGGATAAATTTGTAATTATACACCTGGCATTTTAAATTAATTAAATGATAGTCTCTCCCATATAGATTTTTCCATAAATGTAAAAAAAAGTTGCAGATACTATTTAATTTAAAATAAAAGATGAGTGATCTGGCAAAGTCTAATTAAATCTTGATTTATATGTGGAAATCTATAACGTACAATGTGGAAATCCAAATGTAAATATCAAATTCGGAAATTACATTGATTTGTTTATGATATATAGTTTTAACCATTCCGATGTGGAAATCGCATTTCTTTTACTTATTCCGAAAATATATTCATTATAGTAATATAATTACAAATTTTAAATTTAGGATTATTTATGGAAAAATGAAGTAAATATGATACGAGGCATAATGGAAGTCATGACTAATGAGCCAACCGATACATCGCTTACTGTGGCAACTCATCGTCCCACTATAAATACAATCAATCGCATGAAAGAAATCAAAGTCACCACCTTCCTTCAATCACTGCTCAAAACTTCTCAGTTTACCAACCCACAGATTCTCTCTCGCTTGTGTACGACTGATTTGAGATCTTCTCCTTCTTCGCCCATACAAATTGTGACAAAACATTTGCATGCGCTGAGTGTGCCTCACATAAATCCGACGCCGACGACTTAATCGTAGTTCTGACAGGTAATCGTTTAATGGGTTTTTGAAGTTTTAACTGTTTGGGGTGTCGTCGAATTGATTTGTAATACGGGCAAAAGAATCCACATTCTGTATTGATCGCCGGATAGTAAGTGGCGCTAACTGTGATTTGGGATTTGTTTGGGATTTGAGGATTGTTTAGTTTGATTTATAGCCATTTCTAGAAAGTATTGAAGCTTGTTTAATTTATTTTAATCAATTCCTGTAGGTGACGATCAAAACATGGAGCAACACACTGATAAGAAATTAGTAGCCAATACATGCATCACGGTATTGGAGGAACTAGCTAGCGTTATAACGAAACAAATCCGATTTCTGGACGGGGCTGATAGGAGGTAAGTAGTTGCGATGGTTTCGATTTTTACCATCGAATTAGTTTCCTTCCTTCCTTTGTTGTTATTTTCGGGGAGCTGATAATTTTATTTTTTTTTTGCATTGCAGATCATTTGTCAGCTTCGACTCAGAATTGGTGCAGACAACGGAGATCTTGCACGTCACTATTTTGCAAGATGATATTCCCGAGAGAGACTGGCCGGTTGACATCTTATACACAGAGATCCGAAAGGCTTACGATGTACGGTGGTTTCGTATTAAATTTCTCTTCTTCTTTTTTATTATGTGCGGTGTCTTCTTCTGTGGGCTAAAAATGTGCTTAATTTTCTACCCGCAGTTGATATCTTCCCAGAGGCGCAACGAGGAAATCATAAATGATTTGACGAGGTTGGAATGTTGAATCTATTGCATTCGAACTGCAATTTGTTCTTTACATTACAAGCCATTTTCAGCCCGTTTCTTAATGAATCCACGTGTAGGTTGATGACTCGTGTGACTAGCTTTGCCCCGCCTCTCTTCTCGCCTAGTCAGCTGCAAGCGGTAGGTTACTTTTTTCGCTCAAACTTGGCGACATCGAGTATTTCTCTTCCACTCTTTTTAGTGACTTTTTTTCTTTTTTTTTTCTTTTTTGGCTTCAGTTGGGTATTGACCTGTCCTCATTACTGAAGGCTCCAGCTGATTGTTCCATAGATGGTATCACTATCAATGATACGAACGGTGAAAAGGATCATGGATTAGCCACCGTATCAGCGAATCAACCTGAGGATAGTTCTCCTGAACATGGTCAAAGTCCCGAAACATCTTTTCATCCTTTGTTCGACCTTACCAAAGAACCCGATGATGAAGATGGTCTCCAGGAGCAAAATATGGCTGATGAGGCTTTATTGGATTATCCCGCTGCGAAAAGTCAGAGAATTGGCTCGCAAGTAATGAGTCAACCATTGAGCAGTCTCAATACACCGCCTGTAATGAGTCAGAGCACAAAGCAGGCAGTGGAAGGGTTCAACGCAGATTTGTCTTTGAGTTCTCTAGTAAGAGATGCAGTTGCGAACCCATCTATCTGGATGAATTTACTCATTGCAAAACATGGAAAGTCTTCGGAGTCTATCGAAAGCATGAGGGAAGCGGTTAACTTGTCTACCGTAGCTTCATTTTCGGCAGGCGATGGAGCTTTACCATCCTCAACTTCAGGGCGGAAAACAATAAAAGAGACTCCTCTGCAGGTAGAGTTTCTTCTTACCATAAACATATAGAGTTTAAATATTGTTCATATTTACAGAGAATTAGATCTGAGATGGGGCAAGATGGTGAGTGTTTGTTGCTCATTTTCGCGTTATTTTATCATCAACTATGTTGCATATTTGCAGGAAGGTTCTGTAGAAGTTCAACTGAAATCTCGTGACCCTCGTCGAATGCTTCGCAATGACACACTACCGATAGGGGTCAACAAGGGGTCTGATCAGTCCAGAACAACTTCATCGTCGAGTTCTATTGCTGATATGGTAAATTTGAATAAGTTGTGTTCTTCAATTAGCCAAAAACTTAAAAAATATCTCAAGGATCAATACCATTGCAGGTAACTCCTCAGAGTTCATTGATAGAACATCCGCCTCATGGTCCTCAAACTGCGATCGATGCTACGAACAGCGCCATTCTTAATTCTGACAACCTTAAGAATGCGTCTGAATCAGCTTCTGCTTGGTCTGATTTCGACCGATTGCTTGAGGGCTTTGACAGTGAGCAGAAAGCTGCTATACGGATAGAAAGGGCTAAGAGACTTGAAGAACAGAAGAAAATGTTTGCCCGGCGCAAGCTTAGCCTTGTCTTGGATCTGGACCATACCCTTTTAAACTCAGTGGGTGTAAGTCATGAGAGGAACTCCACTGTTCATCTAATCCTGCTACTTGTTGCTTTTTTTTTTTTACAATCGTTTGCGTGTTTTTTTTTTTTGACAATCTTTTGCGTGTTTTATTCTAGTTTCACGAAGTTGATCCTCAGACCATTGAGATTCTGAGAAAGAAAGAGGAAAAGGATCGCATAAAGCCTCGGAAACGTCTATTTCGTCTCCCACATATGGGAATTTGGACAAGGTTACGCCCCGGGATATGGAATTTCTTGGAAAAGGTTTGTTTGTTTGTTTGTTTTTTTCCTTCAATCTTTCTGGGGTCATCTTCCAAAGCCATAATCAAATTTTTTCATCCCTTTCTTGATTTGTTTCCCAATTCTGGGGTCATCTTCCAAAGCCATAATCAAATTTTTTCATCCCTTTCTTGATTTGTTTCCCAATTTCAGGCGAGTAAGCTCTACGAGCTGCATGTCTGCACCATGGGGAACAAGGCATACGCTACCGAGATGGCAAAGCTGCTCGATCCGAATGGGGAATTGTTTGCTGGGAGAATTTTCTCCAGACGCGACGATGACGAGCCATTCGATAGCGACAATGGGGTTCCCAAGACTAAGGACTTGGACGGTGTCTTAGGCATGGAATCAAATGTTGTAATAATAGACGATACTGTCCAAGTATGGCCTTATAACGCCGCAAACTTGATAGTCGTCGAGCGGTGAGGTCTTTTTCGTGTGGCGTTTCTTTAGCGCATTATTGATTTGTCAACTCTCAATCCATTCTTTTTTTTTTCTTCATTTATCCAACAGGTATAACTACTTTCCAGGCAGCGGGCGTCGGTTTGGGATAGAAGGGCCGTCTCTACTCGAGGTCAACCGCGATGAGAGACCCGAAGATGGAACCTTGGCCTCTGCTTTGGCGGTGAGTCACCGTGAATCTTCAAACATTTGCACATTACTCAATGAAAAAAATTGTATTTAATAGTTCATTATTTGGAAACTGAAAAAAAAAAGGTTATCGAGAGGATCCACGAGGGCTTCTTTGCGCACGAGCCATTGGACGAGGCAGACGTGAGAGACATCTTGGATTCTGAACAACAGAAGATTCTCTCGGGCTGTAGAATTGTCTTCAGCCGAGTTTTCCCAGTCGGCGAAGGCAACCCTAACAGCCATCCCCTGTGGAAGAAGGCTGAAAAATTCGGCGCCTCGTGCTCTGCTGAGATCGACGAGAATATAATAACGCATGTAGTTGCTGTATCTCCCGGGACAAAGAAGGTACATAAATCTAATCAATCACTAAACTTGCATGCCGACGATAAATTGTCCTAAAATGCGGCATGTAATCTGAACAGGTGGACTGGGCAATATCGGAGGGGAAATTTGTCGTATCTCCCGGCTGGTAATGCATTTTATTACATTGCGCTTCTCCTTGGATTGAGACACTCAGTTCAGTTTTGAGTTCTAATGATTTCCTTTTTTTTTTTTTAAATAATTCAGTTTTGAGTTCTAATGATTTCCTTTTTTTTTTTTTAAATAATTCAATCTTCGAAGGATTGAAGCTTCGGCTTTGTTGTACCGAAGGGCAGATGAGCGCGAGTTTTCGGTGGTGAAGTAAGCGAAGGATTTCATCCTAAACATTGCCTCGCCCTTCCTTCTGCTGACCAAGAGAGAAACAAACGCATGCGTGCTGCAACATCGAGATCAGCGCACGAGAGAGAGAAGAGACCTCGACGTAACTTGTAATAGGAAGTTATGCGGTCTGAATCGAGATCCACGCCTCGGGATATTCGTATATGGAAGATGGCCCGATCGACTGTTCGGTATCGATCCAAACTGAGTCGAATTCTCGCATCCAAGGCCTTGGAAACTAAAATTGGTGTTAGCGCAACCATATTAGTGGTTATTTTATGTGTGTGTGTGTGTGTGTTTTTTTTTTTTGTGAATGATATTATTGTGTATGCATCCATCCATCTATATGAGACCTTAGTCTAATTTGGTATGTAACGCATAATTATTATTTTACCGTTCAAATTTATTTTATTTATTTCAATTATATCCACATAAATTACTTATTCCTTTTTACATCCTTAAAAATAAATAATAATAAAAAAAGGAAATCGTTTAATAAATGAAATAAACGTTAGTTTTACTTATTATTTAGCAGTACCAACCCCTTTTTTTGTGAATGATATATTATTGTGTATGCATCCATCCATCTATTATGATTTCACTTATTAAACGATTTCCTTTTTTTATTTATTTTTTAGTTTTATGCCAATCCCGACATGTGGACGTGTCGACCGTAATGCATTCACACACGTTAGTTGTCGTGGCCGGCGGGTCTTTCGCGGGCGTGGTAACGGATCTCAAGAAGTATAAGCCTTTTCGTATGGATTCTTGACTGCAGAATCATTAATTAAAAAATTAGGGAAAAAAATTAATTTTAGAAGAGACTGTGTATTGTGATGATAAAAGTTGGAAGCCATCATGCAATAGGAAGAAAGTTGTCTATTCTGTGCTTATATGACCCGAAATTCTTCACATCCTATATGATGATTATATGAGGTAGGAAAATAACCACTGTATTGTAAAAACTTAAAAAATTCCTGCGATGAAACTTGGCAGTAGATTAACAGACACCACGCTAATATTGATCGATTCAAGCATTGAAAACAGTACACAAAGAAGTTGCTAGGATATAGATTCAATCACAGTCTTCTGTAAAAAAAATGTTTCTTTTATCTTTGGATGGTAGCAGTCCTCTGGCGTTTTGCCGGTCGAGTAGCAAGGCATTCCTGATCTTCCCAAGGACGGAATGCTCCCACGTGACGCATGTTCTGTTTAATACAAGATGGTGAATCTAAGATTAAGCCTTCTTCTATGGATGACAATGAAGAAAATGAGATGCATTTGGTCTATACAACAAGCTGAAAAGAGAATAATAACCTCAATCCAGTAGAAAAACCCCCGTAGAATATTCAACCGTTTCTTTCTTCTGTAGCGGATTTTGTTGAGAGTTCTTCCGGCAGCTGTAGGTGTTGTAGCATAGTCAGTCAGTAGAGTACAAGCACAAAATAATGGAATAATACTTATTGCAATAGAAATAATATACTTTGTTTATGAGCTGAGATTATATATAGTTTTTCTTTTTGTCCAAGGAAATCCAACATAAAAAAAACTGACTGACCGGGATAAGATCGTCGATACGGTCCTGTATTAAACTGCTTCGTGAGGTTCTCATACTCCTTCTCGTCGAATGGCTTTGTAAGAACCTTCGTCAACTCACTCCTAAATTCGATCTCTGCAGCATCTTCAGAAACTCCATTTTCTGAAAGCTGCACAAATAAACAATGGATGAACACATTTATTTTATTAGAAGGGAAATGACAAGTTAGGATAGTGAGAAAACGATACTGTAAAGAAAAAGCGATGGAAAAAACAACGCACTTGAATATGGTCGACCATTGCAGGCACAAATGGGCCTTTTTCAACAGCAGCATTGTCTAGGATTTCAACTTCATCGTCGGGAACATACGGGCCTGGTTCAACCTTAATGCTGTTGATGATCATCTCAGGTTGCACCAAGGATCTAGCACCCACACCGTTGCTTAGCGGTAAGTTATCGTCGACATTTTTTCCAACTTCTTCGAACCTTTTCATAATCAGCATAAGCTGCGTCGCCCTTTCCTTAAAGGAATTTTCCATATCGACAGCCTTTTTCTTAATGTGTTTGACCTCGTTTAAGTCTCTAGCGTTTCTTTCATGTGCACAGTCTAATTGATTTTCCTTCACCTCCTTTCCAAATTCACTCAATGACCTCACAAGCTGTTGCAGGTCATTATCCAGCTGAGCAACATTCTCTTCCTCATTGGGTTGACCTCGAGGAGCATTCTCTAGTTCAACTGTCTTTTCCCCATCGAAAGCTTGGCTGGAATTTTTCTGACTTCTTTGTGCATCATCTTCCACAACAGCCTCACCTGTCATCTTATCTACTTCCCCCGTATTATCTCCCTCATTAAACTCAAGAAACACCTCATTTCCGTCGCTACTTTTTCTTGCCTCAGCTGCTGTCTCTTGCACAGCCTCATCATCATTTTTATGAAGATCATTGGTCGTCCCTGTTTCGTACAGTTGACCTTCACTACTTCCGGCAAATGTTTCCCCACCCCTAAGATCACCCTCTATAGGATCTCGTTCATTGGTAGGATTATGCTCCGCAGGTTGGTTTCTAAGAAGACGAAGCAACTTTAAGTAATCAGGGTCAACATTTGCAAAAGCTTCGTTCTCAAGATTGCCCAAATTATTATTAGGCACGACTGATAGCGATATCCTCGCATCATTTGAGACATCTGAGGTTTCCCAATTATACTCCATTATCTGTAATGAAATCTCTGTACTCTCGTTTCAGATCAAGTTTCCAGCAAAAGGAGAAATAGATTAGCCTGCAAGAACAATTTGAGATTATTGAAAAATAAAAAACAATGGAACTAAGTCTGGAACTATAGGAAATGATAAAAGTTGACTCACAACAATCAATGAAGTGCACAACAATTATGTTAATTAGTAAACGGTTTCCAACCCTAATGTTCATTTGAAAGAAAGATATTTTCGTAGGCATAAATAACCTTCAGTATCTATATCTTCAATCAATATATTTTACTGTAATATAAAGACCACAAATTCCTTATGCATAAACGGATTATTTTTATACCACAACGTACATTAAGTCACAAATTATTTTCAGATCTGGCAAAAATAGAACTCTTAGCAATACGGAAGAAACAAATCAAACATCATGGATGAATGAAGACACAATTTGACTCCATAAATTCGCTCATAACAGGAAAGAAAAATAAATAGAAATCAAATCCTGCCTTCATCGTGCTATGAAAAACAAATAGAATTCAAGATAAAGCATTCGATAACCCAAAAAAAAAAAGAAAAAGAAGA
Organism: Lindernia subracemosa; assembly: GCA_028392965.1. Classification (NCBI taxonomy): domain Eukaryota; kingdom Viridiplantae; phylum Streptophyta; class Magnoliopsida; order Lamiales; family Linderniaceae; genus Vandellia; species Vandellia subracemosa. Next base: position 589,177 of record JAQPCC010000073.1, read on the forward strand.
ATTTCAGATCGAGAGTAATCAGAGGTACCTAGAAGAGAAAGAGGCAAAAAAACCCACACAAGCTAGCTCGAATTTTTCACACCTTTTGATGAATGTTTCCAGAGAAAAAAATACTCAGGTTTTCGTACACCTCCAAAACTAATGTTTGTGAAGCCCTAGAGATTTTATATGGCCATAACCCTAGAAAGAAAATCCCGAGGAAATTAAGTCTTATGTAAATCCCAAGGAATTAAATTATTAATGAGAATCTTCAACATACGTTGTGAAAATCCGAAATTAAATATCAAAATTGGAAATAATTTGATATACTTATAATAAAGTTTTTACCATTTAAAATCTATGGCAAATTATTAATTGGTAGAAACGCATCTCAATTTCTTTATTCCAAAATATTAATTTATTGTTTGCCAATTGATATTACAGATATTTAAAATATGGTTATATGTGGAAAAATTGTGTGAATATGATTTGAGAGTATAATGGAAATTATAACAGTAATGAGCCAGCCAACCAAATTGCTAATTCTGGCAATTCATAATAAATACAATCGAATAACTCATGAAAGAAGTCAAAGTCACCACCTTCCTTCAATCACTGCTCAAAAGTTCTTAATTTACCAACCCACAGGTTATCTGTTGTGTTCTAATGTTTGAGATCTTCCTCTTCTTCGCACATATAAACTGTAGCAAAACATTTGCATGAGCTGAGTGTGCCTCACATAAATCCGACAAACCAAAAAATAAAAAATAAAAAATCCACCATCTTCTCTTCACCAAGAGCTCCGGCACCGACGCCGACGCCTGACGAATTATTCGTATTTCTGACAGGTAATACTTTAACTGGTTATTGAAGTTTAAACTGTTTGGGCTGTCTTCGGATTGATTTGTGATACGGGCAAAAGAATCCACATTCTGTATTGATCGCCGGATAGTAAGTGGCGCTAACTGTGATTTATTTTTGGTTCTTTCTTTGGGATTTGTTTGAAATTTGAGGATTGTTTGATTTGATTTATAGCCATTTCTAGAAAGTATCGAAGCCTGTTTAATTTAATTTAATCAATTACTGTAGGTGACGATCAAAACATGGAGCAGACTGATAAGAAATTAGTAGCCAATACATGGATCACAGCATTGGAGGAACTAGTTGGCGTTATAACCAAACAAATCCAATGTATGGATGTGGCTGATAGGTAGTAAAGTAGCTTCGATTTTGACCATCAAATTAGGTTCCTCCTTTGTTGCTATTTTCGGGGAGATAATAATGTTTTGATTTTTCGCATTGCGGGTCATTTGTCAGATTCGACTCGGAATTGGTGCAGACCATGGATATCTTGCATTTGTCAGATTTGGCTGGTTGACATCTTATACACAGCAATCCGAAAGGCTTATGATGTACGGTGGTTTCGTATTAAATTTCTCTTCTTTTTTTTATTATGCCCGATTACTTCTTCTGTGGGCTAAAAATGCGCTCTGAATTTTCTACCTGCAGTTGGTATCTTCCCAGGGGCACAACGAGGAAATCATAAGTGATTTGACGAGGTTGGAATGTTGAATCTATTGCATTCGAACTGTTATTTGTTCTTTTCAGGACATGCCATTTTCAGCCCATTTCATAATGAATCCATGTGTAGCTTGATGGCTCGTGTGACTCTTTGCCCCGCCTTTCTTTTCGCCTAGTCAGCTGCAAGCCGTAAGCTATTTCTTTTTCTCTAACTTCATTACTGTTTCTCTTTTATTGCCGCAACTTTGCGCCATCGTGCTATTGTTATTCTCTCCCTCTTTTTAGTGACCTTTTTCTTTTTTTTTTTTTGGCTCAGTTGGAGATTGACCTTTCCTCATTACTGAAGCCCCCAGTGATTCTTCCATAGAAGGTATCGTTATCAATGATTCGAACGGTGAAATGGGTCATGGATTAGCCACCGTATCAGCGAATCAACCTGAGGATAGATCTCCTGAATATCCAGCAGCTAAACGTCTGAGAGTTGAATCAGCTATAAATATGGAACATGGTGTCACTTGTGTTGGTGCTACAGCCCCTGCACAAGACAACTTGCAAAGTATGTGTCGAAGCACAGACATGATTCAACCTTTGAGCGGTCTTAATACACTGCCTGCGATGAGTCAGAGCACAAAGCAGCCAGTGGAAGGCAGTTGCGAACCCATCTGTTTGGATGAATGTACTCATTGCAGCGCATTCAAAGTCTTCGGAGTCTATCGAAAGCATGAGGGAAGCAGTTAACTTAAGTTCTATGGTAGCTTCATTTTCATCAGCTGATGGAGCTTTACCATCCTCAACTTCAGGGCAGATAACAGCAAAAGAGACTCCTCTGCAGGTAGAGTTTCTTACCATAAACATATAAAGTTTTTTGATATTGTTCATATTTACAGAATATTAGATTTGAGATGGCGCTGGATGATGAGTGCTGCTCGTTTCCCAGTTATTTATCATCAACTATGTTTCATTGCAGGATGGTTCTGTAGAAGTTCAACTGAAACCTCGTGACCCTCGTTGAATGTTCTGCAACGACGCACTACCGATAGCCGTGAACAGGGGTTCTGCCGAAGCAATTGGTCGAGTCATTTGACAGTGAGCGGAGAGCTGCTTTACAGATAGAAAGGGTTAAGAGGCTTGATGAACAGAAGAAAATTTTTGCTCAGCGCAAGCTTAGCCTTGTCTTGGATCTGGACCATACCCTTTTAAACTCAGTGAGCGTAAGTGATGAGAGAAACTCCATTGTTAATCTAATCCTTGCTACTTGTTGTTTAACAATATGGATTTGTTTTTGACAAATTGTTGCGTGCTTTATTCTAGTTTCACGAAGTTGATCCTCAGACCAATGAGATTCTGAGAAAGAAAGAGGAAAAGGACCGCGCAAAGCCTCAGAGACATCTATTTTGTCTCCCACATATGGGGCTGTGGACTAAGTTGCGCGCCGGGATATGGAATTTCTTGGAGAAGGTTTGTTTTTCTCTTTTTCTTTTTTCTTTTTTCCTTCAAGCTTCTTTATGGGGTCATCTTCCAAATCCATAATCAACTTTTTTCATCCCTGCAACTCGTTTTGTTTCCCAATTTCAGGCGACTAAACTCTACGAGCTGCATGTCTGCACCATGGGTAACAATACATGCGCTACCGAGATGGTAAAGCTGCTCGATCCAAATGGGGAATTGTTTGCTGGGAGAATTTTCTCAAGATGCGACAATGATGAGCCATTTGATAGTGACAATGGGTTTCCCAAGACTTAGGACTTGGACGGCGTCTTAGGCATGGAATCAAATGTTGTAATAATAGACGACACCATCCAAGTATGGCCTCATAACAGTGCAAACTTGATAGTCGTCGAGCGGTGAGGGTCCTTTTTGCGGGGCGTTTCTTTAGTGCATTACTGTATAATCAACTCTCAATTTTCGTGGGGGTCTTTGTTTTTTTTTTTTTTTCATGCACCAACCTTAAGTGAAGGTTCTTTTCGTGGGGCGTTTCTTTAGCGCATTATTGATTCGTCAACTCTCAATTCAATCCCTTTTTCATTTCCCACCAGGTATTGTTACTTTCCAGGCAGCGGACATCGGTTTGGGCTACAGAGTCCGTCTCTCCTCGAGGTCAGTCGTGATGAGAGACCCAAAGATGGAACCTTGGCCTCTTCTTTGGCGGTGAGTCACGCTGAATCTTTGAACATTTGCGCATCACTCAGTGAACAATTTTGAAACCAAAAAAATTGGTATATAATAGCGCATAACTTTTGGGTTCTTTTTTCATTATTTGGAAATAAAAAAATAATAGGTTATCGAGAGGATCCAGCTGCTGTCTCTTGCACAGCCTCATCATCATCTTCATGAAGATCATTGGTCGTCTCGTCCTTGTTTTGTACAGTTGGCCTTCACTAGTTCCGGCAAATATTTCCCCACCCCTAAGATCACCCTCTATAGTATCTCGTTCATTGGTAGGATTATGCTCCGCAGGTTGGTTTCCAAGAAGACTAAGCAAATTTAAGTAATCAAGGTCTACATTTGCAAAAGCTTCGTTCTCAAGATTGCCCAAATTATTATTAGGCACGACTGATAGCGATATCCTCGCATCATTACATGTTTCCCCACCCGATCACCCTCTATAGTATCTCGTTCATTGGAATGTTCTACCCGCAGTTGTTATCTTCCCAGGGGCACAACGAGGATATCATAAATGATTTGACGAGGTTGGAATGTTGCATCTATTGCATTCGAACTGTTATTTGTTCTTTTCACGACATGCCATTTTCAGCCCATTTCATAATGAATCCATGTGTAGGTTGATGGCTCGTGTGACTGGCTTTGCCCCGCCTCTCTTTTCGCCTAGTCAGCTGCAAGCGGTAAGTTGTTTTTTGCTCTAATTTCATTATTGTTTTTCTTTTATTGCCTTAACATCGCACCATCGAGCTCTTGTTAACCTCTCTCTTTTTAATGACCTTTTTCTTTTTGGCTCAGTTGGAGATTGACTTGTATTCATTAATGAAGCCTCCAGCTGATTCTTCCGTAGATGGTACTATCAATGATACGAACGATATTAATACACTGCCTGTAATGAGTCAGAGCCAGAAACAGCCAGTGGAAGAGTTCAGCGCAGCTTTGTCTTTGAGTTCTTTCTTAAGAGATGTAGTTGCGAACCCATCTATTTGGATTAATTTACTCAGTGCAGTGCATGCAAAGCCTTCTGAGTCTACCGAAATGATGAGGAAGCTAACTTATGTTCTACGATAACTTCATCGGCTTTTCAATCATTAACTTCAGCGCCGATAACAGTAAAAGAGACTCCTCTGCAGGTAGAGTTTCATACCATAAACGTATAAAGTTTAAATATTGTTCATATTTACAGAATATCAGATTTGAGATGGCGCAAGCTTAGCCTCGTCTTGGATCTGGACCATACCCTTTTAAACTCAGTGGGTGTAAGTCATGAGAGGAACTCCACTGTTCATCTAACCCTACTACTTGTTGCTTTTTTTTTTTTGACAATCGCTTTGCGTGTTTTATTTTAGTTACATGAAGTTGATCCTCAGACCATTGAGATTCTGAGAAAGAAAGAGGAAACGGACCGCATAAAGCCTCAGAAACGTCTATTTCGTCTCCCACATATGGGAATTTGGACAAAGTTACGCCTCGGGATATGGAATTTCTTGGAAAAGGTTTGTTTTTTTCCTTCAAGCTTCTGTATGTGGTCATCTTCCAAAGCCATAATAAATTTTTTTTCATCCCTTCAACTTGTTTTGTTTCCCAATTTCAGGCGAGTAAGCTCTACGAGCTGCATGTCTGCACCATGGGGAACAAGGCATACGCTACCAAATGGGGAATTGTTTGCTGGGAGAATTTTCTCAAGACGCGACAATAATGAGCCATTTAATAGGGACAATGAGGTTCCCAAGAGTAAGGACTTGGACTGCGTCTTAGGCATGGAATCAAATGTTGTAATAATAGACGATACTGTCCAAGTATGGCCTCATAACGCCGCAAACTTGATAGCCGTCGAGCGGTGAGGGTCCTTTTCGTGGGGCGTTTCTTTAGTGCATTATTGATTCGTCAACTCTCCAATCCATCTTCTTTTTTTCATTTCCCGACAGGTACAATTACTTTCCAGGCAGCGGGCAACGGTTTGGGCTACATGGACCGTCTCTCCTCGAGGTCAACTGCGACGAGGGACCCGAAGATGGAACCTTGACCTCTTCTTTGGCGGTGAGTCACCGTGACGCTTCAAACATTTGCCCATTAATCAATGAAAAAATTGGCATTTAATAGTTCATTATTTGGAAACTGAAAAAAAAAAAGGTTATCGAGAGGATTCCACGAGGGCTTCTTTGCGCACGATCCGTTGGACGAGGCAGATGTGAGAGACATCTTGGATTCTGAACAGCAGAAGATTTTCTCAGGCTGTAGAATTGTCTTCAACCGGGTCTTCCCAGTTGGCGAAGGCAACCCTATCAGGCACCCTCTGTGGAAGAAGGCTGCTGAGCAATTCGGCGCTTCGTTCTCTGCTGAGATCGACGAGAATATAACGCATGTAGTTGCTCTATCTCTCGAGACTAAGAAGGTACATAAAGCCAAATCAATCTTAAGCTTGCATGACTATGATGCGAGAGAACGTGCTGTCCTAACATGGTACATATGTAATCTGATCAACAGGTGAACTGGGCAGTATCGAAGGAGAAGTTCGTCGTATCTCCCGGCTGGTAATGTATTTATTACATATTGCGCATTGAGACTAATAGAAAGTTGTAATGATTTCCTTACTCTTAATAATTCGATCATTGTAGGATCGAAGCTTCGGCTTTGTTGTACAGAAGGGCAGACGAGCGCGACTTTGCCGTGGCGAAGTAAACTCAACCCTACGGCATTCATCCTAAACATCGACTCGCCCTTGTGCTGACCTGCTAGAGAGAAACGCATGCGTGCTACAATGTCGAGATCAGCGCGAGAGAGAACGATCTCCACATAACTTGTAGGAAGCGGTCGTTTGAAGCCACTCTCCACGCCTCGGGATATTCGGAAGGAAGATGACTCGATCAATTATTCAGGTCGGTCCAAACCGAACTGAATTGGTGGCATCCATGGCCTTGGATACTTGACTTGGTGCTATGCTAGCTCAACCAGTGGCTATTTCTTAAAACAGAAAAAATATATATATATATATTATACATGTATGTATTTATTTAATGTAGCCAGAAACGACATTTGTAATATTAATACATGGTTTTGTTGCGTTCAAACGACTCGATTATCGATATTATGAGGTGGTATAATTTTATTTTCAGCTTTTAATTAATTGAAAAATACGTATAATTAATTTTATTTCAACAAATCAAATATGTAATATATATATATATAATTTTATTTAAAATAATATTTTATTACAAACGCCACCTTAGCTTACAACACACTCCCACCCATCCCACAAGACAACAACATAAGGGGGACATATCCTCGTTTCACATGCATGCAAACTACACTTTACGCTATACCCTTTTAACTCATGCTTGCATGCAAAATATCAAAACACACAACCACTTTTTTTTTTCCTTTTTTATTTAATTTTTAGTTTTATTCCGATCCCGACATGTCGAATATATCGACTGCAACGCGTTCGCACACGTTTGTCATCGTTTTATTACACTTGTCACTGCATGGCTGACATTAGATTACTACTCTCCATGCAGTGAACCACCTAATAATTAATTACCAAGAAACCATGGGTAATAATACCCCTCGCCATTGATGCCGCCGTACTGACCAGCGTCTTGCACAGCTTGAAACGAAGTGCCCTGGGCAGCCTCCGCCCATATTCCCGAATCATAGACCGAATGATAATTGCCCACGTCAAGCCCTCCAAGACTCGGCGATCCACCACCATACCCTAGCACATTGCCGTACGAAGACGAACCACCTGCCGGTGGTGCTGCAACCGACGAAGATGGCAGAGAGGAGTAGTTATTGGGCTGAGGCTGATGTGTGGTCTGAACCTGGACAGCAGCATCATGGGAGGGCAGCTGATGAGCATCTTCTTCTTCAAAATATTCCCGATAGAGGTGAGGGAGGTTGACCTTGGCGTCCGCACCGTAGAGCTCGATGGCCTTGTTGTCATAGGCAAAGGCGGCTTCAAGGGATGTGGCGAACGACCCGAGCCAGACCCGCCCGCCGGTCCTGGGCTCGCGGATCTCGGCGACCCACCTGCCCCAGATTCGCTGACGCACGCCCTTGTACCTGCAGGCCGGGTTCTCAGGCCCACCTTTGCCCTTCATGCACCCTTTCCTCGAGTTGGCCTGAGCTAAAACGAGCCCTTTCTTTCGGACATTTCTTCTCTCTTCTCCGCCGTCTCCTCCTCCATTGTGAGGAGAAGAAGAAGAAGAGGCCATCATAAGGCTAAGCAAGATGATGAATGCACTGAGCATAGTTGCTGTAATAATTTGAGAGATGATAGTTTTGTGTGTTGAGAGGGTTTGTAATGGTGTGGGTATATATATAGTGGAAGGGAGAGGCCTTTGCATGGATGCATACGTGTCTTGGGATGAGAGAGTTTGTAGTACTTGGCACTATGTTTTGGCTATCAAGTGTAATGTATTGTAACCTTTATTTTTGTCTTTGTTCTTATTATAAATATTACTTTTTTTTTTCCTTCCTTGAATTGAATAAAGTCTATAAACGAAATTATTTCTAGAATGAGGTAAGGAGCTAGGGAGATATAGCTGCTTTTGTATGAATTTATTGCTGGTAATAAATTGCCGTTCATCAGGTGAATTTTAGAATATGATATTTGCAAAAATATGTCTAGCAATTTTGTTTATTTTTATTTTTACATAATATAAAACATATGTGTGCTGTTGGACAGTGTTTTAATGTTGTAAGTTGGTATTTTTTGTTTCGTAATGAAACGTGGCATGAGCACAAATGGTTAGTTAGAATACAATACATAAAATGCATTGAATTACATATGATATCATCCCTTGGGATAAAAACAATATAGGATACTTATTGAGATAGAGATGCAATAACTCACATATGATTTAACTCTCTAACTTACGTCAAAACAAAATATAATAAAATAAAAATAATAAAGAAAAATCGCATTTAGCTTTTCCATTATCTATATTGATGGTAAGAATTTAGAAAAATAAATGTTAGAACTGATATATTGGTAGGTATACTTAATGATCATAAATTCGTTTGTATTACATTTCCTACGATCATCATCAATATTATTAAATATTCACGTGTGCTATTGAATTTAGAAATAATAATAATAATAATATTAATAATAATAATAATAATAATAATAATAATAATAATAATAATAATAATAATAATAATAATAATAATAATAATAATAATAATAATAATAATAATTAGCAGTTTTTAATGAAACTATTTATTCGGGGAATATTCAATGCGTCGGCATATTCCCGCCATAATCCAAAACCCAAACCAACACGCTTCTGCCACGTGTACGGATCGATCAGTCCATCCGCTTTTACCAACAAAATTGATACGCTGCACCCAAATCTTCAGCAAATTCGATTCAGCGATAATCAACTACGATGTCGAAGGCTCTCGATCGGATTGCGAGTCCCTGTAAGTATTTTGATTCAAACCTACTCTGTGAGCAATTGATGATAGATTTGGTAAAGATTTACTGGGTTTGAGATTATTAAACGATGGCAAGTTTCGAATTCCTATTTATTGTACAATCTTCGTCTGACAATAAGTGATTCGTTTTCTTTCAAATTTCAACAGCTTTATATCGGTTTGGGGTGAGGTGATTCGTCAAACGCTTGTAGAACTTCATTCTTTTACCTCCTTTTACTGATCAGCTGAAAATACAGTGAAGAATCGCTAGTTTAAGTAGGGATATTTCTTCAGTATTGATCGGATTAAGCATAGATGAACCGTTTAATTGCGTGCTGTGCTATTGTTAGCCTTCAGCTTCCTACGAATAATTATGTGGGATTCTGTGGTGAGTTAAACTGAAGGTTTCTTGACTTAAATTGGTCAATCGAATATGAACACACACGCATACATATTGAAAATTGATGTTTTATTAGGTTGCCGGGACACTGAGAAACACAAAAACAAAGTGGGTTCTGAGGACTCGGAAGAAAAGTTGAAGTTTGGGATCTTCAGACAAGCAAAAAATATTTCAGATAAATTCAGGTATTCTCTGATAGGCAAATCCAGAAGAAGAAATGACACGGGAATACATGAAACATATGATATTCGCGATATCAAGGAGAAAATGGCTGTCGATGCTTTTCGGCATTCTCTTCTTGTGGATAATGTGCTTCCTTCAAGATATGATGATTGTCATACTATGTTGAGGTAATTAATTAATCTCAATTCTCATGCATAACCCACATGTCTCGTGTGTGGTTCTGGTTCATCATTTTTATCCTAAACTGTATGGGAGAAAATAACAGATTCTTGAAAGCAAGAAAATTCAACATCAGAGAGGCGAAAGTAATGTGGGAAAATATGCTTCGATGGAGAAAAGAATTTGGTACTGATACAATCATTGAGGTGATCACCAATTCTTACTAGCACCCATCGTAAGTCGATTTGATATTCACCATGTTCTTTGTTCATTTGCTCCACTCTCTGTACATGTAAATTACTCAGGATTTTGACTTCAAAGAGTTGAATCAAGTCAGACAATACTACCCTCACGGTTATCATGGTGTGGATAAAGATGGCAGACCTGTGTACATTGAAAGATTGGGGAAGATAGATATAGCCATGCTACTTCAAGTTACAACTTTCGAGCGGTTTGTTAAATACCATGTTCAGGAGTTTGAGAAAACTCTTGCGGTTAGGTTTCCTTCATGTTCTGTTGCAGCCCACATGCATACCGATACAAGCACTACAATATTGGATGTCCACGGACTGGTGTGTGTGTGTGTGTGTTTTCTCTTTTACTCTTTAGTTTCACTGCTATTGAGAGTCCACTCACAGTTTTAATTTCTCTCTGTTTTTCTCTTTGCAGAGTTTGATGAGCCTAAGAGGCCCTGTACTAGAATTCATTAAAGCTGTGCAGAAGATCGATAACGACTATTATCCTGAAGTATGTCCCTGTTATCCCTTCCTGATATCAAAGTATAGTTCCGAGTTATTTTCATTTCGACGGTGCTTATTATACTGTGTGGTAAACAGACACTTGGCCGAATGTTTATCATCAATGCTGGCCCTGGCTTCAGACTAATCTGGAACACGATCAAGCCTTTACTAGACCCTAATACAGCGTCGAAAATTCAGGTATCAAAGGGGTCCTCTTTCACTTGGATGATTGATTACTTACTTTCTTAGATGCAATAAGGT